>MU385869.1:0-491821 GCA_022497145.1 Rostrohypoxylon terebratum | reverse complement strand
TAGAAAGGTACTTTGCTAATTACCTGCAATTTTGCTAATTAAAGCGCAGTACCCGTTAGGGTACGACGGCGAGCTTTGCGTAGCCAGTACTAATAGTTGCAGCTGTGTCTTGGAATACCCGGGAATATCACGTCATAAGTGAGACACCATGCTTGTATGCGTGTTTCTACTTCCAGTTTGTGAATAGCTGCCATATAGAGATATACCTGTTACAAGGATTTGTTTCGTTTCAAAAACATCATTGTTTCTATCGGTCTGTTTCTATCCCGTCATTCCATCATTCCATCCAGAGTCCAAACACCAAATTCAATCTCACTTCTTTCGCGATATCAATCTACCGTGAAAAGGCTTGCCTGCTATAAATAGCAATTGTTGCAAAGGTCAAACGAAGCTCTTGTAGAAAGAGAAAGAGATGCCAAAGCGTTGACAGGGCTGACGACTTTATTGTCGGAGATATTCAATCCAGCCAATCCAGACGATTTCCACACTTTATCTACCAAAAGCGGAAAAGATTCATTAATAATATCGTTCGACGATTTTGGGGATGGAGCCCTTTGACTGGCAGACTGGGTGATCAAGTATGAGCATCGGTGCATTGCGACAATAGAATATGACTTGAAAACATCAATTGCATCATTAACCTTAGCTTAGTAGCTCATTTCTAAGAGCCGGCAACACTCATGCCTGCAGTTCTTCTGCTAATAGTATGCTTGGTCCTGGGCGCTGTCGCAAGTCTGCGCGTCCTTGTTTCATCTATTGAGACGATGTAAGGACCTAGTTGCCGGATGTGTGACGAGATCTTCAATAATACAGTAAGATCTTGTTCAAATATCCTCATCATCCTTGGAATTATCCCCAGATAATTTTTTTAATCTGATCTACATCGGTCGTTTTTTCTGTTGTTATTTTTTTCATCTCTATTTCGCATTGCTGGCCAATCTGCGCTGTACATACACCTATATACACCCATATACACTTATATACACCTACCTCATAATAATCTCATCACTTGATTTCAAGATGCTCTACAAATCGCTTGTCATCTTAACGGCGGCGTCGACAACGCTAGCGGCTACTCCCAAAGGGTTCCAGCCGGCGACAGAGGCTACTTTGCTCGTCTCCTACGGTAACAAGGCCGCCGCAAATGGCGGAAATGTCCTGGAAAAAGCGGGTAAGTCATCTCGACTTAAAACTTGAATTCTCATCGTGATGAAAATTTACTCATAGGAACTATAGTAACCCAGACGGCTCCTACTGTTGGAACGCAGTCCAAGCTGGATGGAACGTCGTTCGCGGTGTTAATGATTGATCTGGATATTCCCACGAACAACCCCCCTGCGACAGGAACTCTACTCCACTGGATGCAGACTGGGTTGACGCAAAGTACGAAAGCGACAGCTCTTAACACGACCACGGGAAGCACGAACGCTTTCGTCTTACAGAACACCAAGAACCAGGCGGCATTTGCAGCGTACTTGGGACCGGCACCACCAGCGCGAGTTCCGCTGTCTCACCGATACACGCAAATTTTGGTGGACACATCAAACGCCTCGACAAACAGCCTCAACGTCCTCCAGACAGCAGCTGCCAATCGAAGCAACTTCAATGCCTTGTCCGTATTGACACAAGCCGGACTAGCAAACAAGGTCCTGGCCGGAAACTTCTTTAACGTGACCAACTCAACCACTGCTAGCAGCTCCGGAGGAAGCTCCCGCGGCACTGGGACTGGCTCTGTCACCTCGCCGACTCAAACATTTGTTCCCGCAGCGGCAGTGTCGCAAAGAGCTAGCGGGATGATTTTGGCTATAGGATTAGTTGGCGCTGTATTCATCAGTTTGTAGATGGAAGAAGGATGAGATACGATACGATGCGATGAGATGAAATGTGACAGAACGAACGAAATAGCAACAGACCAGTATCCGCGCGCAAGAGAAAGTCGAGACATACATACTTACGTCCGTCAGAATGAAGAGCTACCTACCTAGTCATGGTGCCGATTATCCTTTAGAGATCCACAGAAATCTCAGCAGTCATGACTAAATCACACGTACTGAATTCGGAGTTTCAGAAAAGCAGAGAAAGCAAGATAGTATACCAATTCCATCGAGATCAAAGACAGCCATGCGCCTTGCTTTGAGTACTTGTTTACTTGACTCGCCGAGGAGCTCATGTAACAGTAAGCTCTGCACCTCGCGCGCGGGTAAATAACTATGACCGGGAATGAAAGCCACCTTGTGCCGAGCGCTACGATTACGAGTTATCACTTAATATACCAATTTCGCCCGGTCTGCATGGAACTGGGAACTGCACTCGGCGATCGTTGATTAGATCAGAATTGGATCAGAACTGCCGCGAAGAGTTGGAATATGTATTGTCGGGACGTTGCGCATGGATGGTATCCATTTCCTGCTCAGGTACTTGGTTGGGATCGTCTGACCAATTGTCGAATGGGACGCCTTATTGTTCCAGATCTAGCAATGCTGCGCGATCCCCTCCCCAGCCAATCCCCCCTTTGTCTCGTTCTTGGCCGTCTATTCGTTGCGATCCTTAGGATTCTTAGCAAGCTAGCTCCAACTCTTTAACAAGCTTCCCCGCAAACATCGCCTTTCTCGTGTGCCTGTGTAGTGTAGTATAGTATGACAGTATGTAGACTTCCGAATCCCCCCACTTCACCGATGGCCGAGTACATACTAGCTCTCTGCTTCGAGAAGCTTGAACTTCATCGAGCCCGTCGAACCCCTCGTGCCTGAATCATCCCATTGTTGACCTTAACTGTTGATGACCTCCACATTGGCGCACATAGCGCTCATCTGAGATTCTAAGCTAGTAACATAGTTACCACTTGGCTCAAGCATTCCCCAAAGCTTCCGGCGTTAAAATCTCCCAGCTGACGATCCCCTTGCGCCGCGTCTACTAGTAGTCTAGCCTACTCCGCAGGGCGAGGGGGGACAAAGAGTGCGGGACCTCGCCTTCACACACCGAAACATCACCGAGCTACTCCGGCGGGCACCCGAGAACACTTTGGGATCAAACGATCGGGATATACACAAATCTCGCACAAATTGGACAGGTTCGATAGGCCATCTAATATGCGTCTAGAGGTTTGGAGGGCTTTCAGACGTGGGTAATGGTCCCTACCTGCAGCGTCGGAATACCTCATGTGTCCCTAAATGTTCCAAGGTTCCAAGGTTCCTACATCCGCTTGGCCTATCCATGGATAGGTATGTACATGATTCCACGCTGACGGAATGCGACTGCTCGATGTATCCGCTCCTAGATCGCAAGTGCATACATGCCCACAAACCTACATAGTACCTAGCGGGAAGATTGGAGAATACTACTACGTGACCGAGTAATAGGGCCATTGAGCAACGGGGATTACCTGCCTCTGGCTAGCTCTGTGTGCTCGAAACAGCAGCTAAAGCATTCTCCGATCGTGTCCACCCCTCCGCTTCCCGAGCTATGTGCTTGTGTTCAAACGGTTGAATGTTGCTATGAGTAAAAAGATACCATTGTGGCCCCCTTTGGAGCTTTGCTCTGCTCTTTGTACGCAAGACCCCGATTCATAAATGGCCGCAAGCTCCCACCGTCGTCAACCAATTCCTCTTGTATTCTTCTCTACTTATTCTATCTTCATACTTGCGTAATTGGGTTTCTCTTGAGAAGCTCAGATTCAGATCAGCCACTTGCCTTTTCAACAAGCCTTACCTATAATACGTATAGTCGTCCTCGGACTACCTCTATCCAAGACATACATATAAAAAAGCCTACGGGTGCTTTAGTCCAATTGGATAAAGCATTAATACAGATTTCAAAATGGTATTATTAGCCCGCTCCCTCTCGTCCTGCTGCACTCGTCCCCTCTCTGCGCGGGCATTCTCTACAGCCACAGCAGCAGCTCGTTCTGTTAGCAATGCTCGGCCGTTGAGGGCTGGCCTGACGTCACGGCCAGCCCCGGCGTTCAAGAGTCCTCTATTCCACCCTCCCTCCCCACGAACTCCCGCTTCGACGCGTCTACTGACTACGAAACGTGAAAAGGTCAAAGTTCTAGCCGTCCTATACGATGGAGGTATCCACGCCCAACAGGTGAGTTAGAAAAAAAGAGAGCAGAATCTCATTTATTACACAATTCTTCAGGCAATGATTTTGCTTATTTTGTCTTATTGTTATTTTTTTTCTTTTTCCTTACTCCACCGAGCTACCCAGCCTCTGCCGTCTCCCCTCCATGCCGCTTCTTGCCATAAGCAGGTTGGTCCGTCCAATGGAAGGAAACCAACGCGTAATTGGCTGAAACGTGCATGCAATGGTCTGTCTTTGGTAACTGGATGTGGCGGCAGATGTCATGGTTGAAAGAGGGGAGGGGAAACGGAAGAGCAGGGGGTCAAAATAGCAGAGGGGGGGAAGAAGCAATAGAAGAAGAGACAAGGGGATCAGGGAAAAGGGAAAAGTGGGGTTAATAGGGAAGAAAAGCAAACGTCTGCACAGCTGCAGCTATTCCCTATTGCCCTTAACGTTATCCTTAACCCCCTGGACCCCAAAGTCGCATCACGAGCCTCCTTTCTCTCTCCACTTTACGCGCTTTAACGTACTTTGCGGACTTATATGCAGACCTTCATACCTACACGAACTAACTTATCTTTCTTCCACCCAACTGCAGGTGCCCGACCTACTGGGAACAACCGAGAACGAACTAGGCATCCGAAAATGGCTCGAAGACCAAGGTCACACTCTCGTCACGACCTCCGACAAGGATGGCGAGAACTCCACCTTCGACAAGGAGCTTGTAGACGCTGAGATCATCATTACCACTCCGTACGTTACCTAATACCAATTATCTCCAATCTTGGCGTTACCTCCTATCTAGGTGGAGTTTGAGAAGAAGAATAGAGCACATTAGCAAAAAACAGAAGAAAAAAAAACCAAGGACAATGCCCGTACTAACATCACCCTCAGCTTCCACCCCGGCTACCTAACCGCGGAGCGACTAGCCAAGGCCAAGAAGCTCAAGCTCGCCGTCACGGCGGGTATCGGCTCTGACCACGTGGACCTGAACGCGGCGAACAAGACGAACGGCGGTATCACGGTTGCGGAAGTGACCGGGTCCAACGTCGTGTCGGTAGCGGAGCACGTCGTGATGACGATCCTAGTGCTAGTGCGCAACTTCGTTCCCGCGCACGAGCAGATCGAGGCGGGCGAGTGGGACGTCGCCGCGTCGGCCAAGAACGAGTACGATCTCGAGGGCAAGGTCGTCGGCACCGTCGCCGTCGGCCGCATCGGAGAGCGTGTCTTGCGCCGCCTCAAGGCCTTCGACTGCAAGGAGCTCCTCTACTACGACTACCAGCCCCTCAAGCCCGAGGTCGAGAAGGAGATCGGCGCCCGCCGTGTCGACACCCTCGAGGAGTTGCTCGGCCAGTGCGATGTCGTCACCATCAACTGCCCTCTCCACGAGAAGACCCGCGGTCTGTTCAACAAGGACCTCATCGCTAAGATGAAGCCTGGTGAGTCTTCAATAACACATGAATCCCATTCCGTCTATAATGAGAAAGACATTGATCAGCTAACAATCACCCCAGGCTCCTGGCTAGTCAACACCGCCCGTGGCGCCATCGTCGTCAAGGAAGACGTCGCCGAGGCCCTGAAGTCCGGCCACCTCCGCGGCTACGGCGGTGACGTGTGGTTCCCCCAGCCCGCGCCCAAGGACCACCCTCTGCGCTACGCCAAGAACCCCTTCGGCGGCGGCAACGCCATGGTCCCCCACATGTCGGGTACCTCGATCGACGCGCAGAAGCGGTACGCCGCCGGCACCAAGGCCATCCTCGAGTCCTACCTCACCGGCAAGCACGACTACCGCCTCGAGGACCTCATCGTCAAGGACGGCGACTACGTCACCAAGGCCTACGGCCAGCGCAACAAGGCGTAAAACCCCCCTTCATCACTTCCCTACCCACCAAAAGCGGAGAGACAAGGACGGGACGGCGTGTTTTAAATTATTTTCAAGGAGGCTGCTGCTATCTTTGCTGAATTACTAGTGTATACGAAACGAAAGGGATGGATGTGTGTGTGTGTGTGTGAATGGGTAGCCGGACGGAATCCGGCATCTCGACTACTCTCCTATAAGTGACGAGCAACGCTACCACGGATATGAAGCCTTTGAAATAGGGGGTTGATCCATACGATTAAGTAGTGTTTTAGCATAGCCATTGTTTTGAACACGATGAAGTTTGAAAGTACCATACATGACTCCATCCCTACCTACCTAGGTCCTAGGTCCTAGGTCCTAGGTATTACCTACCTACTAAGCACTCATCCCGTCTCCTCTCCATGCAAGCGATCGCACCTATTAACAATAGATATTCCAGCCACATCCTGCACCCCTCGATGACCGGTCAACACGCTAGCCGATCCTTTGACTAATTCGCCGCCAAACTCCCTGTCTCCTCACCACGCTTCCACCACCACATCTTGTGCAAGTCTCTCTATTCGGTTCCAGCAGAGCGTACAATGGTGGTCTCTGACGTTCTCTTTGCGCGACTATCGCGTGTTATGTCGTCACAGATCCCCCTAGTCCCAACACCAACACAAAGAACCCATCCCCCAATCCGCACAAATGCCTCCCAGCGCACAATCCCCAAGCGTCCGAGAGAAAAGACGTAGGTCTTTGTCGGACGCATATAAATAACCCCCCCCAATCTACCTTGATGGCCATCCTTCTTGGAGTGGACATAGTGGACGTTACCCATTTCGATCGCATCCGACCAATCAACATCCACCGCTAGCCATTGCAACATACTCGCTCTCGATTACAACGAGTCGTAACTCGCAACACCATACAAGATGGGATGCAACTGCAACTCCGCCGGCGCCTGTACCTGCGCCAGCTCGGGCACGTGCAAGTGCGAGCAGAACTGCGGCTGCGCCAACTGCCCTGTACGTTCCTCGGACATCCCCAAATAATTCATGCACTTTTATATTAGACTGCGTATACTAACTCTTGTTGTAGAAGTGATTAATTAAGTGGCGTCTCGCGCAGCTTCTCCGCGGAATGGATTCCGTTGACTCGCTGTGCTGATTTATGTTGGGAGTTAGTTCATTTTCAGTGTACGAAGTATAGTTGGGACAAATTGTTATAGGAATTGGATAACACGGCGTATCAAATGATTTCAGAAAGCTTCAAAAAGACCAAAACTTGTAGCTGTTAGTCTGCCAAATAGTCGTTCCTTATTGACAACAATCAACACCACAAGATGATACGCATATCACAGGAAAACCAATCGTGTAATGCATATTAAATCAAGACCGGACGTATAATCCCAAAGCTTCAGGTTTCAATATTTACTGCTGTTATAGCGCGACATCCCAACATCAATAACCTCATTACCCAATCCAAGGGCGCACCATAAACGCCGTGACAATGCAACGATGTAGCCGTACTCATTACTCCTCATCATCACTACTATCGACGACGAACCCAGCTCTCCGCCGCCTCGCCGTCGCTTTCGAAGCCGGCACATCATCATCCGCGTCTTCCATATCGACATCTCGTCCCTCTTCCTCGGCCGCAACAGACGGTTCTTTCGACAAGCATCTCCTCTTCGCACTCGCCGCCTCATTAGCACCACCCGGGCTAGATAACGGCGTATCATCATCACCATCATCTTCTTCATCCTCACCCCCCCCATCCCCAGCGCTCCTCTTCCTCCCCCTCGTCCCACTCGACCCCCCCCCATCTCCATCCTCTTCACTATCATCACCCCTCCCCAACACCAAATCATCATCATTATCACTATCGCTCTCACTCTCAACCAACACCATCGCCTTCCTCTTCTCCCTCAACTTCTCCCCCACCGGCTCCGCCTTCCCCTCCGACGTCGTAACCCCCGCCGCCCCATTCCTCGCCGCGTTAGCCTGCTGCCTCGCCCGGATCCTCTCCTCATTAGCGTAGAACTCCGCCCACTTCGCCCCGTCCTCATCATCGCTCTCATCGTCGCTCGCGTGCACGAAGAGCTCGCTCTTGAACCTCCTCGCCTTCGCCTTCTCCCGCTCCCTCCGCGCCCTCTCCTTCTCCGCCAGTTCCTCGTCGTTGAGCTCGGGGAGTTCGCTACCTCTGCGGCGGCGGCGCCGCGTCTTCTTCGGTTTTTCCAGATCCGCGTCCGCGACCTTGCGAGCCGTCGGTCCGCCCGCGGGGAAGAAGATCTCATCGTCGTCCTCGTCGTCGTTGATCCCGTCTTCGTCATCAAAAACAGCCTTCTTCCGCGGCGCCGCTTTCCTCCTTAGCTGATCCTCGGCTAACTTTCCGTCCTCGAAAGTCGGCGGGCTAAACTCGGCCTTGTTGATCAAATCTATAGATTCCTTGAGCTGATCCGGTGTGAGATGCGGTGGGATGATCCAGGCTGATTCAGGCGTCTCTTCTATGCTCGGGACGAGATGTTCGATGCCGACGAGCTTCATGAGGAGTCGGAGGTGAGAGTTCTTGAACATGGCGGTACGGCGAGCATCGGTATCCGTCCGTATTGCTAAATGTTGTCAGTAAAAGTTCGTTAGTGATTAAGTGAAGCGACCTACAAATGATTGGAGGCTCTTTCGTTGGCGAGCTCTCGCCGTTCTGCTGTTCGCCTTCATTCGCACCCTCACTTGCGGCTCCGCTCTCATCTCCTTTCTTACCTCCTTCGGCGGGAGGTCCTTCTACCGATGGCATCGCCTTCTCTGCCGCTTCCCAAGCTCTCCTTTCTGTCTCCGCAGCGGAGAGCTGGCCTTTAAGCCAATTGACATGATCGGCCAAATTCTTATCTAACAAAACACCAACAACGATGGCAATCTGTTGATCTCGGTCCACTAGATGTTTGAATTCCAACTCGGCCGCCGGTTTGGATTGAGAAGTAGATATAGTCTGCTTCTCGTATCCATACTCCAGGTAATGTGCCGTTGCGTTGATCTTTGAGAAGAGCATCTCAATGATCAATTGAGGTCGCTCCTCAACTTTGCGGATGCACTTCTTGAGAATCTGCTTCACCAACTCTTCCCATTCCTTGTACATCGAACAACTCTTATCTAGAGGTTCCTGGCCTTTGATCATGCTATAAAATAGTTGTATGATGTCCACGCGGAAAAGCATGACGCTCATGTTCTGCTTGAAAGCTATGCGGTAAAAGTAGCGATGCGCTCGCTTCAGCTGGTTATCATCTAGATCCGTGTAGTATTTGGTGAACTTGACGAATGTATCCACCACGCCTTGGGGAGTAAAGCGACTCACAAAACGACCAAAATCGAATTTCCGCTCGCGCGATGTTCGTTCCGCATTTGCTTGGTCGTTTTCGGAGTCGTCGCCCTCATCAACGGGATTTTCCTCGTCCTCACCCGCAGCATTTGCGGCCTTCTTCTTTTTTCGGACTCGCCGTCGTGATCGCACTTGCATATCCACGTTCTGTTTCGAGTATGACTCTAGAACGCGAAGGTAAGTGTGTGTAAGCTCCGTGCAGGCATCAAGATATTCAAATCCCTGATCCTTGTAATCTCTCGCGATATTCGCAATCCTGTCATGAGTTTCCTCCTCATAGAAAATACGACTGAGGATATTCTCTGCAATTTCTTCGTCGTCTTCGTTCCCAGATTCTGACATCTCTTGAACTGTCAGAAGAACTTGGGTAAAGCATCGCATTGCAGCGCATAATTCCTGCCAGCGTTTGCTTTCCAGCGAATCACCAATTGCTCTATTCAACGTAATGAATGTCTGCTGGTTAAGCACCCCGGCAACGAGGTTAAACGATCCGACATCCTCGACATTTGTTGATTTCTGGCTCTTCGCCTTGTCTTTCGCAACCTTCTTTCGGACTCTTTCAGCTTCCAAAAACCACGATACCAAGTAAAAAAATTGCCGCGAATGATATTCGAAGATGTAATCCTTCTGCTCGTCGATCTTCTTTCGGACGTGCTGAAATAGAGGGTTGAAGCCGGAATCTAGGAATTCCTCCACAAAGCTTTTCAATTGCTGGCGTGCCCTACTGTTAAGGGACACTGGAGGTCCAAGGTCCTTTGGCTCCATGTCGTCCTTCCTCGGTCTTCGTGGCGGACGATATACCTTGCTGTTGTCCATCTTATGTTGTCTCGTAGCCGCATCGAGCAAGGCATCTTGACCGGTGACAGTTGAAACTTTACCGTCACCTCGGTCCACCCAGATCATAGTTCCCCATCGGTTATGTCGGGACGGCGCTTTTCGGTTGTATGGCCGGTGCATTGCCGCCTCCTTATTCATCATCGCTGTGAGTTCGTTCGATTTCGCCTTGCCCAGTTGTTTGTCATCCATAAATAGCTTGGTTACATCGACTCGTTTGACCAAATGGAAGATAATCTCCATAATAATGACACCCTCCTGGTTGAAGTCCTCTCCCATGTTCGAAGCGATTGTTAAGAGAGTGAGAAGGATGTCTTGGTAAGAAAACGCATCGATCAGAGCTGAACGCGATATCTGGGATTCATCTCCATCGTATTGAACTCCCGGCGGCGGCGAGATCATGGCTATGTTCCGTAGAAACAGTAGGACCAATTTAATGATTCCTTCGTCGCGTCCCGATCGGTCGCTTCGTGATAGGGCCATAGAAGGCAACGCGACTCGTACGGCAGTATGGAGGATTTGGGCGGCATCGAAGTTGATAATAGCACGCTTATAGCCGACTTGGGCTAGCTGTAGCACCGGAAGATGTCGATGGTGGTTGACGGTCATCTGGTCACGATCTCTTTCCAATGGCCAGGTCAATGGCACCATAATTTCGAAGCAAGCTAGAGCAGCTCTCGCTCTAAACTTATTGTCGGTCTCGTTCTCGGGCCATGTCGCAAGAATATGTAGCAGGTCGCCGTCGACTATGTTCGCTTCAGCAAGGCATCGCGCAACGTCCATTCGGTTCGTTTTCTCGTCGTAAAATCGAATCCATTTCTTAATATCCCGAAGAACCTCCAACGCGGAGTCTCCGAGCACGTATCGTCCATCATCGTCGGCACTAAAACCACCAAGCTACAATATCATGATCAGTAACGCCGTTGGCAAACGAAATGCGATAGAAGCTACTAACAGCTGAGACGAGACTGTTTATATGCGCCCGAACCTCGGGATGCACCACGTCAGTAGTACCTTCAGAGGGCTCCATGTTTGCGGCGAGGAACTATTTCCCTACGCCAGAGTTCGTTCCGTATTTCAGTCTTGTCTTGGACAATCATTCATACTAGAGGACTAGGTACAGCTGTAGAGTAGAGGGGCTAAATCGAATTGGTATAAATTGAAAACGCGACAAACGCGTCTTCAATCGACACCGGAACACGCTAAGAAACACTTAATTAAGTGGAGAATATATGCGGCATGGCCCGTGCATGGAAAATGGGACACATGAGATCAAGTTAAACCGAGAGCCCCACAGATTTCCGTATCCCGAGGCTTTCCGGTAACTTGCCGCCCCTTCACAAATCTCATACTGTCATCTCACCCACCTTCATTCCTTTGATAGCTCATTGATTCATACAAATATAGGGAAATGGCGAGTTCAATTGGAAGAATAAGAGCTCTACAGCTCGGCCGTCAGATTAGGCATTTCAGCTCCAGCTCTGCTCGGTATGCAGCGGAAGTTAAAAGCCTAGGTGTCTTAGGTGCCGGTCAAATGGTGAGCGGCCACTTTCACATGTGAATTGAAGCTATCACAACTCAACAACTCACATCGTCTCAGGGACTTGGTATCGCTTTGGTTGCCGCCCAAGTAGCTAAGGTTCCCGTCACACTCGTAGACTCCTCGCAGGCGTCCCTCGATAAAGGAATATCATTTGCAGGTTCGTTCAATTTATGGTCATTTTATTCCTCATTCCTTATTCCTTATTCCTTATTCCTTAGATATACTCATCAAAGTATTCAGAGGATCTTCTATCCAAAAACGTGTCGAAAGCGCGAATCACACAAGAACAGGCGGATGCGGCTAGGGCCCTACTCTCACCCACCACAGCCATTGAAGAGCTATCGGGTGTTGATTTTGTAATTGAGGCTGTGCCGGAGATCCCCCAACTGAAATTCGACATATTCTCCAAGCTGGCGGAAATCTGTCCAAAGCACACCATCTTAGCGACTAATACGTCTTCCATTTCCATCACTAAAATCGCGGCTGCGACTACTAAGGACCCTAAGGATACGTCGGCGAGTTCGCGCGTGGTATCAACTCATTTCATGAACCCAGTACCGGTACAGAAGGGTGTCGAGATCATCAGCGGGCTGCAGACCAGTGCGGAGACCCTAGAGACCGCCGTGGCGTTCTGTAAAGCCATGGGGAAAATTACCTCGGTGTCTGCAGATTCTCCGGGTTTCTTGGCAAACCGAATACTTATGCCCTACATCAATGAGGCCATAATATGTCTGGAAACTGGTGTCGGAGATCGGGATTCTATTGATGCCATCATGAAGAATGGCACTAACGTTCCTATGGGACCGCTCCAGCTTGCAGACTTTATCGGGCTCGATACATGTTTAGCTATTATGAGGGTCCTTCACCAAGAGACGGGAGATTCTAAGTACCGACCGAGTGTGTTACTTGCTAAGATGGTGGATGCTGGTTGGTTAGGGAAGAAGAGTGGTAAGGGATTTTACGATTATTAGATTAGGGAAATGTATGAGTTATTACCTAGGTCCTAGGTATGTACATACTGACCTCTAATAAACATGACTACGGCTTTTCCAGTCAAAGCCGATAGCACGATTGAAGCCGCTTATTCTGAAACTTCTCGGGTATATTCTGTCCATGGTTAGCAGAGCACCGTGATATCAGCAATAAACATTCGTTTAAAAAAGTTCTAGTTCAGATTCTCGCTTTTGCATATATCAAGGATTGTTTGGATCTCAAGATAGCGTATGCATATCATCATAGGAGGAGCAGTGTGCGGTATCACAACACGAACAAGCTCATACCTAGGACCTAGGACCTAGGTATGTCCAGAAGTTTACGCACCTTATTGGATCATAGCTTCGAGACGGCAATTCTTTGAGCCAGTGAAAAATTATAGTCATGTAAATTGATTTTGAAGTTTGAAGAATTGAAACTAAAACAATGGAATAATTGTTGAGCATATTAGAAAGAAAAGTTACCTTGGCAGAGTCGATTAACCTCAGGGCGAAACTGGTTGGGTCCAGGATAAGAAGCCAAACTACGGGAAGCTACAACTCACGATATCTTTGATGAGAAAGAGGCAAGTGCATCTATCAACACCTACTAGATATATTTAAGGGAGTTACGTAGAAGCTCCAAGGCTAAAAGCTTCCATTGATCAATGTATCCATCTCTTACCATTGCTATGAAGAATTTACACTTCGCTACGTCGTATCAATCGTCACTCACGGCCTCGAACTACACAACAACTCAATTATATGCCCGGCACATACATATACACATACACATACACATACACATACGCACCTACACACGAACTAGGTATACTCGAACCAGCGAGTTACAATTCACCTTACGTACAACGAACTTTACAAACAAGAACCTGAATTTGAAATGTCTTCTTCATTTCCTATCTTTCGCTCTCCTCTTTACGAGACAGAGCCATTGGATAAAACTGCCACCTTCTAGTCCGCGCTATTGGGTATCGCCACCACATCGCATCCATTTCTCTTCCCCCTCCCCTCCCCTCTCCCCCATCTATTACCACTAAGAAAAGAATAAAGGGTGTCTGTTGTAGAAGATAATAATAAAAAAAAGAATAATGCAAGAAGAAAAAAAAGGTAAGTAGTAAGTACTAATAATGCCCCGTACTCCGAACCCGTTTTCGCCATCCATCTCGAAACTACCTGGTATCCGATCCTCTAGTCATCTCTTTTTGGCGCGAACTAAGGGTGGTGGTGATGATGGTAATAAATTACATACAAATGAGGCGCGAGCTGCAGAGAGAAAAAAAAACCCAAGTGTCGACAGAAAGAAATTGAATCTTGACAACGAACACAAACGAGATATATTGTCTAAACTGGCGGTACGGTACTGTGCGAGCTACCGAGACCCCCCGCCCGTTCGTTCGCCTTCTTTTTCTTTTTTCCCCCCCTTGTTGATTCTTGAAACCACCTGCGGCTTTGTCTGCAGCGCCCCATCTCGACGGCTCCTGATATCTGGGTAGCCGTTAGAACCCGACTTTCCTCCTCCATCGTCGTTTAAAGCATTAAGACGCGCGCCGTGTGTCGGCACGTTATTATATGAAACATTCCTATTTCCCTATCCTCCCATGTGATGTAGCCGAGACGCTTAGCTGAGGTTCATGACCATGGGGCCAGCGAGCGTGATGTCGTCCGTCAGCACACCGTCGGCGGGGCCGGCGCTGGTGAGGGTGACGTAGACGGTGCCAGCTAGGTTAGGGGGAAGAGCGCAACCTTGAGCGGGGTCGAAGGCGGAGAAGGCAGTGCCACCGGGAGCGGCCGAGTTGGTGAAACCACAGAAGGTGGCTCCGGATGCGGCGTCGCTTTGGAAGTTCAACATGGTTCCTTGTGCCAAGGCCATGACACCGGCTACCGGAGCAGGGCTAGTCATCGTCAAGGTCGGGAAGGCAGTAAGGATCAAGTTGGAACCGGCGGGGCAGGACTGGATGAATGGGGCAGCGAGAGAGAAGACTGCCTTGGGTCCAAGGGGAGTGTCAAAGGGAGAAGGGGAGGCGGCAACTCCCGAGGCAACGCGGATGAAGGACTGGTGCCTAGCCTCAATGGTGAGGATAGAAGCAGCAGTGCTGAGGATCTTGGTGTCGGAAACAAGGGGAGCGGCACCCAGGTAGGCAGAGATACCGACGCTCTCAAGGATAGCAGCAGTGGCAACCATACCCTTGGCGTCAGTAAAGCCGAAGTTGTACTGGCAGGGCTGGACAGGCTGGACACCAGCCTGTGCAATGGAGCTCTGTAGCAGACCGACGTGAGACTGCTCACTGGAGCCGATACCCTTGAGGTCGGCGAGTTGAACATCGTTCAAGCCGAGAGCCTTGAATTGATCATCTCCAAATTGAGCAAAGCCTTGTTGGTAGAAGGAAGCCTCAAGCCATTCAAGGGTCAAGGCGCTGTAGAGTAGTAGTTAGTGATCTGCTGTGTAGGTATTTGTACAGGTGAGTGAAGACATACAATTGCAGGATATCGACGTCTTGCAAGCCGAGAGCGGCGGCGGCGGCGTTTTGTCGCTTGGCGATGTTGTAGATGTGGGATTGTCTCGACGTCAACTTGGGGTAAGCTGGTAGAGCGCTAGCAACGGCCGCCAATCCTGCCACAACTCCTACGGTCTTCATGATGGAAGGCATTTTGTCTTATTAGTGTCGGTGAAGGTTATGATCGTCTTCGTTCTCCGTTTCGTTTTATTGTAAATCAGGTAAAAATAGCGACAGCGTTGAAAATAGGTCGTAAAGAGCGATTGTTGAAGTGAATGAAAGCAAGACTAGCTTAGCTGTTCTATGAAAAGGCCCACCTGGGTATTACAAGAATTACAAGTTCGAAAGGAGAGTGAAGACGTTGATCCCGCGGGAAGCAGACCAGCGCTTTGAAGTCGGAGTTGGACACGAAATGTACGGGATGAGGAGGGAAAGGGAAAGCCAAACGAGATGGGTGGGAAGCACCGCTTCATTAAAACCAAGTCGCCAACAGGTAGCCAACAGGTAGGATTCGACGTGATAGCCAGAGCGGGTCACGGAAAGAAGGCAGGCCGGCAATGGACAGGGCGACCCTAAGGACCTAAGCACCGGCCCCTTGGGGCTTCTTGGGGCTCCTTGACAATAGGAATGGCATCTTTACTTGCCATTCCCATCCTCCCACGAGCTTCCGACTCCGAGAATCAAGGGGTACTTAGCGCACCCGGGCAATCTAGATTCCATTGTATGCGGGATCAATCAAGAACAAGGGCCCATGTAGACGGAAGAGAGACTAGCCATACACGGGAAGAGGAAACGAAACGAAAGATGAAGGTAAGCCTCATCCGACCCAATGAGAACCGGCATCGCAGATCAAGCTCATAGCTTAAAGTTGAGATGAAGATAGCCTTGTCAGGTCCGGGCTCGGATCACTGTTCTTTCGCTTAAGGGGGGTCGCAGCCAAGAACCGTTGAGGGGACGACCAGGGGTGGATTTTGACTCCCTACAAGTAGTACTACTACTATCCATGGATGTAGGAAGGGAGCTGGCTGACGCGCACGGGATCCTGGAGCCCCGTCCGCCTCAGAAGACGTTTCAGAGAGCGGACGGTCAACGAGCCGAGTTCTGAAACGGGAGACCCAGCTATCCCGATTGATTCGTCCATTGCCACGTTCGCAACCACCTGGGCAGTTCCTTATTAATGACGCGGGTCTCCTCAGGATAGGCTTTAAGCTTCATGATGCATTGGTGCAGTGTTGTGACACGGCTTGGCGGCAGACGTTGGATCTTCTCCCAGATCCTGCTAGATTTGGTAACTGAGTAGCGTCCTTGGGTGTTCTCTGGAGCTTCATCGACAACGTAGAGACGTTATGCCTCGTGAACTGTGCAGCGGCTCGGCAATGAATCCAATTCTGTCTAGTAGTAATAATCTCATTTGGTCGTTACCTAGGTCCTAGGTAATACTATTAATTGTAAGTCCTTGGCTATTACTTTAGTGTTCTTATTACTACATAGGACATAGGACATTGGTAGTAGAACAAGATTCCGACATCTGCGTTAATACTTGCGCAAAGCATCCATTGTATGTATTGTACAGTAGTAGCCTGTAGGTAGTATCCAGGGACCTGGTAGACCGCTATTCAAACTAGGGTCATAATTGGCGGATACGGGGTTAAAATGACAGGAATGGTAAATGTCGTATCGCGCGTTTCCTGACTCCGCTAAACCCTCACTGAACTTCGACAGCGGCTTGGCGGAATGAAATTTTCGACTAGATGGGTAACAAGATAGAAAACAGATTGGATCGCCGCACGGGGTTCATTGAGTCCCTGGTCACATCGTAGATCTGTTGTAGGCGGTGTATCTTGGTGCTAGATTAGCTCTTTGACTCCATTCACGCACTTTCTTAATCAGATCCGGTTCCAAACATTGGATAAAGCAGCACGTGTGGAGGGGGGGAGGGGGGAGGGGGGAGGGGAATGGGAGGAAAGTGGGAGGAAAGAGACGGTCCGCGACGGAAGATGGAAGATGGAGGTTCGGAAAAGGGAAATGGAAAGGGAAAAAAAGCCACATAAAACAACGGCAGCTGTAGAAGGTTACACATCCGGGAATCTCATCTAACCGGATCTGTCTGACGCCCTGGGATAACTCCATGCATGCATATCGCTCGCATAACTTGAGGCCCGCTGCAGGTCGGCGCATTGGGATGGAAAGCTATTACATCCATGGATGTACATGGTCACTGAAGACTGCATACATCTATCTACTGGTGCTGTCGACATGGCATAATACCACGAATATAAATATTCTTACCAAGCTTCATACCTTTGTGCTAGAATATCCCTGAATGATCCGCACCTATAAGCTTTGCTTCAACTATCAAAATGTCACAATCGTCTTCATCAGATCTTTCATTCGAATAAACTCGTCCAAAGTGTCATCATCACCCAGCATTTGTTTGTTGAAGATATCAAATAGTTTAACTTGGTACGATCTCGTATATCTCTGTTGTTGATTGCGGCAGCTACCTAGTTCTATCTGCCTGTCCAATAAAAAACTTTTATCAACACGGTAAGAGATGCACATCCTTGGGGTTCCGGCCGAGGGCGGCCTGACAATCTACCCTATTTTCCACTCCTCCTAACTTCATAATCTCTACATCCCATAATTCAAACACGTCATAAACGTGCCGCCGCCCTATTGCCCCGCCTGCCCAAAGTCGTCAAGCAAAAAGCAAAAGCAAAAAGCACGTCGCCTTTTATGGCGCTTACAGTGCGTAAGGGTTGAGCGAGCGGATCGTCAAGCAGCTATGTCTCGTTAGTTATATTATAAATGATCTGCGTTGAGGCTCGGGTTTACTCACGGTGGGCTCTTGCTGAGATCCGTCTTGAGGATCACTGGCACCCTAGTCATTTCCGTCACGTCTTGGATATAATCGCCTCCTTCCTCCCTTAGTGCGAATAGCTTGAGGTACTTCTCCTTATTCGTCAGACGAGTTTCTACAGCTTCCGCCATAGGCACCTTAGAATCTGATCGAGTACGGTGGAGGACCCCCGGATTGGATGTGGATCGAGTTGGCGATCCTGGCACGCTCTGGGTAGGGCGCTCGGCCAACGAGGCGCCGGCCATAGCTTCCGTAATATCGGAAGCATTATCGTCGTCGTCGTCGAACAGCGCATCAACGTCATCTGTCGACATGGTGCCCGTTTCTGTTTGCTTCCGCGTTGCTTCTTCCCGTTCCTTCTTGATTCTCTCAGCCTCCTCTGCCTGTCGGGCAGCTGCCATGGCATTCGAGATTCGTTGCGAACCCGCCTTGGGTCTCTCATCTTCTGGTACATAGGCTGAGCTGGGAACTCCCTTCTCCCAGTAAAGCTCCAAGACTCTCTTCTCCTTCCTAAACTCAGCTTTCTTGAGCGGCAGTTGGTCGCAGTGCACACGCTTTTCGAAACCCCACTCGGGGATTAGAACGTCGAAAGCAGATTCGTAAACGCAAATAACAATGCCTTCGCTAATCAAGTCACCATTAACCTCCTGGCGTTTCTTGTCCATGATTCGGCAAGACTCAATGTGGATGCTTTGTTCTTGAGCATTCTGTGCTGATTCCTTCTTGGTGTTACAAGATTCAATCGTCTTCACTAGATTCTCAATATCGTCGTTATATTCGATCTTGCCTTCCGAAAGAACAGCCTCCAGTTGGCGGTGCACAATGATGTCAGCGTATCGCCTTGTTGGGGCTGTGAAGTGGGTGTAGAGCGGCAAGTTAAGAGCATAGTGAGGCCAAAGCAGCTTATTAGTCTTTCCAGTGATGAAATACTTCGCATGCTGCATAGTTTTAAGCAAAAGAGTCTCCATGCCCTTGCGAATATCAGGGTCGTCAACCTTGAATAGGCTGTTCTGTAGCGTACCGCTGCTGGTTGTATCGATGTCGTATCCAAGCGCTCGCATACGCTCAGCAAAAGTCTGCAATCTACGAGCGTTGGGCGGTGATTGGCGCCTGAGCAACGCCTTTTCGGGGAGGCCCTGTGCAAGCTTGTGAGCGACAGAGGAGTTAACTTTGTGGAGCAGTTCTTCAACTAGCTCAGTGCCGGATGTCGCATCAAAAATGTTGTGTTGGATAGGAATATTCTCGTCATCCAGCTGGTGGAGCAATCGAAGAGGAGCCATTGGTTCGCCCTCAGAACCCAATCGTGCCTCTCGGAATTTCTGTGCGACAGCCTTGGTGTGATTGTTAGCAACGATATTACCAATGAAGCTAGGGGACTCACATTAAGGATCTGGACATCTTTGACTGTAACAGCGGCATGGCTGAAGCCGGCCTGGTTGGATAGAGCGTCATCAAGTTCTTTAAGAGTCAGTGTGGCGTTGCTCTTGATAATACTCTTGCCAATCCATGTGTCACCCTCCGCAACGACGCCAGTGTGCGGGTTGACGCGGAAAACAACGCTAACAGTAAGTCGATCTTCATTCGGAGTGAGAGTGCCTAACTCAGAAGCAATCCTAGGAGGAAGTAATGCACACGTCCGGTTCACAAGGTGAACAGCCGTACCGCGCTTCTTCGCCTCACGGTCGACAAGCGAGTTAGGCTTGACAAAGTGAGTGACGTCAGCTACGTGGATACCGATTTCGATCTTTCCGTCGGCCTCGGTCTTAACATGAACGGCATTGCCGAGTTCTCCGGTGCCGGCGAGGTCAAGGGTGAATGTCTTCTCTTCTCGGAAGTCACGACGAGCGCTAATAGAAGCCTCGTCCTCCTTAGCGATGGACCAATCCTGAAGCCCAACGCTGCGTAGAACGGCTTCCGAGAATTCGTCAGATGAGAAGTTGTTGTCACGTAGAAGAGCATCGGTCTCAACTTTCAGATCACCCATCTTGCCGAGTTGCTCGACAAGTGTACCGAAGGGGTGCAGAGACGTGATAGGCCAGCGCTTAATACAGGCAACGAATATGCGATCAGCATATTCTTGGTGCTTCTCCACGAAGTCACGTGGCGCTTGTTCGGTGGGAATAGCAATGAGAGGAACACGCTTATCGGTAGGTTTAAACCAGACAATCTTGGGCTTGTCTTGCTGGCGGCTGTCGTGAGATCGACCGCCATCGCGAGCAGCCCGCTCTGCTTCCTGTTTCTCTTTGGTTGCCTGGCTGCTAGGGCGCAACAAGCCAAGCGTACCCGAAAACATCTGGCCGGCAACACGTTCGATGACAGCCACGATGTGACCAGCGTAGAGAGGCTTCGATTCATCGTTGATCTCCTCTTCTTCGACAAGGAGGAGGCTTTGTCCCTCGACTTCAACGTCATCATTCTTTTTCTGGGTAGGTCTCTGTCGGAGACTACCACGTCTACGAATTCCTCCTTCGCCATTGGTTGCCTCTTCCCCATTGCCATTGTGGGATTGAGCATTACCGTTGGTAGATCCGGTTCGAGTGTCAGTAATGTCCTTCCTCTTCTTCTTCTCTTCCTTTTCGCGCTTTTGAGACCATACTTCATCTACATCGAGAAGCTCAACCGCGACGAGATCGCCTTCCAACGCTCGGTTACGGTCTTTGCTACCACAGATAAAAATATCTGCATCTAAAAGACCATCCGAGGTAGCTACGTACGCATCGCTGCGGTTCTTCTTGTTTACTCGGAGAATACCAGATACAAGCTGTCCATCGCCGAGTAGCGCAGGTAAGGTAGCTTGGGGAAGATAGGGGGTAAAAAGTGTTTTTCTTTGCTGTTGCTGCGACTGTTGGCCACCGAGTTGTGGAGCATGTTGGCTCCCTTGAAGACCGACGAGATGCTGACCGTTCATCTGAGCAGCCTGAAGAGCTTGAAGCTGGTTAATTTGCATGGGATTAAGCTGCTGGCCAGGGTACATCTGCATTATTGGCATCTGACCGTTAAATTGCATAAGCTGAGCCTGGTTAGGATATTGGAAGGCCCCAATGTTCGACATAGACTGCTGGCTCACGGAGCCGCGATTACGATGACCAGGCTGGAAACCCTGCTGGCCTTGACCAGCTTGCTCCTGGCCTTGGTTTTGACCTTGCTGGTTACGCCAATTACCCTCGAAATTTCGAGAGGAAGTTCGAGCATGGCCGCCTGCGGCGCTGCCGCGGCGACCGAAGTCACCGGACTCGTTGGTGTTGACATGCATTGCTCCGCCACGAGCACCTCCTCGGCCGATCGCCATGCTCTGGCTTCGTCCATGTCCGCCGCGTCCGCCGCGAACGGATGTGCCCTGTGCTATGGGGGTATCCGCGGAGACGGATTTGGGTTCCTCGGCAGGGGAGCTCTCGGAAGGTCCCGCAGCCGGGAATTGGAAACCCGAGGTTGTCCGTTTCTGCTGAGCAATCTCCGCTGCCTTCTTGGCGTCAGCCAGCGCTAAAGAGTGTCTGCGCTGATGACCGGTGCCGCCACCTCGCCCTCCCCGAGGGGCGTTCTCCCGATTCTGCTGCTGCTGCTGCTGCTGACCAGACGAATTATCAAATTGCCCAAAGGCAGACCCGGAGGCTCCAGTCGAAGGAGCCGGGGGTGGTCCCATTCCCATGTTGGGGAGGGCCGATTGGTTACGACGGTGTGACATGGGCTGACTCGGCGGTCCCATGGGGACATTCTGCTGCTGTGGAAGCTGGTTGGGAAATTGGAAAGCCGTCTGTGGTGACATGTTGGCCATAGTTGGCTGCAAGGGGTTGAAAGATCCGCCAGGACCCAACTGGCCTGGCGGCATCATGCCCATATTCATGTATTGGTGTGTGGCTTGAATCTGCTGTTGCTGCTGTTGCAACAACTCGATCTGCTGCTGAATAGCAAGTTGCTCCACTATAGACAAAGCAAATATAGTTAGCTTCGAGAAAGGTAAAGCAAGAAGTCCGTCCAGTGACCGGTGACAGGTGACAGACGACGGCAATAAAGGGAGCTTAGTGATAAGGACACAAGGACATTTCTACTTACTTCCAGGTGTTGCGAACATGCTCATCAGCGGGGTAAGCTCAGACGGACTCCTACGATGGGCGATGTGAAGGCGACGACCAGTAGGTCCGGGGACGCCCCCCGTTTGAGGAGCAGGTGGTTGCTGCTCCATATTGGGCTAGGGTTTAGCAGTCAAGTTGCACGTCGTGTGCGAACAAAGCCAATGATTGTCGATGAGATGATGGGATAGTTGGACGAATCCTTGAGGCGATAGCCAGTATTGTTGATTGAAGCTTTGAGATGCTTCTGGATGCTTCTGGGTGCTGGTGATGCTTGTTGGTGCTTGTTGGTGCTTGTAGTAGTTGACAAAAAACTTGGTAGTTGGATTTTTTTGGGTAGATGATTGCGTGGACTTTTGCGACTAACAAAAGGAGGGTAAATGAGAGGATTGAACGAGGCTGCGATGCTTGCTGTGTGTAATGTGTGAATGTGAATCCCAACAGAAGGAATGTGGAATGCGTGAAAAGAGCTGAGAGAGGGTGAATGATGTGATGGGAAACGGGAAAGATAAGAGAGAGGAGAGTTAAGACGAAGAAGGGTTTGTGGTGATGGAGATAGAAGTTTGGTTAGGGAAGCTTTGGAGAGACACTGGGCTTTCTTAGGAAGATCAACTGTTCAATGGCCACCTTAGACTGCCTGACTGCCAAAAAAGACTGCCAAAAACTGCCAGGACTGCCAGGACTGGGGGGCCTTGGATAACGGGTACGGGGAAGAGGGATTGTGAGGTCAGGACTCAGGACCTTCAAAGCACGGCCCTAGGTGCTGGGTGCTGGGTGCTGGGTACTGCCAGGTGGGTGCTGGCTGCAGGCATGTACTATGTACCCACTACCTCTACGGTGGGTAGGGCATGTACTAGGTACTGCCTAACATCCACCAAAGCGAGGACGGGCAATATGGGGCAAAGGGCTTGGCGGGGCAGGCTGTGGGTCAGGCTCTGGGACTGGCTTTAGACCTGGTTGGGGTGGTCGTGATTGGCCACAAGTTTCATGATGTGGTAAGAGGTACGAACATGGTAGGCGCGCCCCCTGTCGTATTTCTAGGGTTAGAACTTACTTAGTGCTAATACTGCGTAGACTTCCAGCAAGTTTAGCAGGTTTAGCAGATTTAGCAGGTTCATGTTTAGCTGGTTTAGCGCGTTCGGTAGCATTAGCACTAGCACCAGCGAATGCTGTAACCCCAAGCTGCCTGTGCTCGAGCTCTGAGCTATGTTCCTTACGACGCAATGTTTTACGGTTGCCGGGCTGCGAAGATGTCTGGATCTTTAGTGTCAAGATGACTACGTATGCATCAAAGTACCTTTCCATATATTTTAATATGCGATTATACATCTGTAAGATCTGTGACGAATGTCAGAATACGGGTACCAGGCTTTCAAATATTGGTAACTTGGTACAGTACTATGTACTTACTCACCTACCTACATGCCTAAGGCATGTACTCTTCTATTTAGGAATAGATTCACCAATTTATACGGGTGACATGAAACAAGTCGATAGGTGGCCTTTAAGTTTTCCAATGAGTTTTTTGACCCTAGAGGCTTGAATGGTTCACGAAACATTACCTAAAGATAGTGCCTGCCTATTGGTATTCCAGCTGAGGAAATAGTCAAATATCAGTGGTAGCTACCTTAGTTTCAATGCATGGGACTATAAAGAGGGCAACAACAAACGAGTTTATTCGAAACGAATTGCCATAATAACATCCATGATACCTAATGATTGCTGTACATAGGTAGTAATGCCGGGGGGCGGCAGTGCCAGAGTGCCAGACTGCCAATGTCTTTGCCCAAAACTTTCCTGGGTTTAGGTGGATGTTCCTTCAAGCACGAATTAAGTAATTAATGATTATCGGATTCCCTTCAGGAAGTTGATACCATTCCACTTGTTCCGATTGGGTTCACACTTTGGGGTGGATGTACGACACCTATAGTAAGCCAAAGAAGAAAAGTTAGGGTTTATAGAGGGGCCACGACAAGCTTCGCACGTCTACCTACGTACTTAGTAGACAATAGTTTCAAGAATTGCAGGAATTATTTCGTTATTAGGGCTGTCGTCGACATTGTTTTTTTTTTTCGGTCTTGTGATATCAGAAATATCATTACATGTTTCCGAGGTTATATACTGTAGGTACTATAACTTAGTCCCGATAGAGCGAATTACAGGGACATCCCAAACACAAGTCAACTTAAATCAATCGGATGCATATTGCCATGAATCTAAACAGCAGGCAACCTCCACTTATTAGTATACTAAAGATACTCGCAAACACAAGTCTGACGACGGGATGACATTGAAACTCCACAAGATCTCATGGTTACCCGTCGAAAGCCAGCTGGGATGACCTAACTGCATTATATGAATAGGTATGAGTTAGGCACTAAATATGACGCCGCAAAGACCGAAGCACTGGGGATGATCAGTGTTGGGATCCATCCACGGATGTCTCATGTGGATACCTAAAGTTACTAGCTACGCCAAATATCTGGGCACAGCGGGAAAATACCTACATAGTACTAGATGATCCAACAAGAATGTTAAGAACATGAACAAATACTCAAGCTTACGGCAAGCAGAGAGAGAGACAGCTGAGAAAGTAATATAAATATGAGTATGCTGCTGTGGTGCTTTATAGCAGAACTATGCTAGATTGTCAAATTTGCGATATGAAAATAACTCTAATGGCCTCGAATAGTTCTAAGATGATCAGATATTATCTAACTACCTAATAATATTATGAATTTGTGCTTGGAAGCTTACTTTAGGTAGGATTTGTCTGTGTACTAGACTTGTAAAGGTTACCTACATGTAATAAATCAACTTACTAATTACGTACGTTGACTACACCTTCCATCAGTTCGAGGCCACTTACATGTGCCATGGATAGTACACCACCACCACCACAGTGCACTAGCCACTAACCTTCCATGAACTCAAACGCCACAGTTCCTACTCCGCCGCAATGGTAAAGGGTCCACTAAAACAAAGCTATCTCGGCCAATCTTTTTTTCCAGTTGCATCGTGCCGACAGGTGCCAGGTGCACTTGGTGCAGGTCCCTTTTCCCAGCTTCCTATCGATAGCTTGAATTGAGTTGAATTCCCGTTTCTTATCCATTCACGCAACACGTCCTAGACAATTACCTATCCTCGACTTCTTCCTTCACCCATTCTTAATACCAAAGCTTTCTTTTATCGCATCCGCGACGACACACACATTCATTTATTTGCATTCGTCTTCGACCTAAGACATTTCACAATTCAAGTGATACCCGAATTAGCTTTGCAACTTCGTTCTCCCATACATTCATTAACCTTTTCACTCCATCGCTTGCACGATACATACAGTCCACGATGCAATAGTCGCATAGCCCTTACGGACACAATGGTTAATTCTTCTACACCTAGGAGATCGCGTCAATGGTCAAGTCCTGACCGCCACAGCCTATCTAGCATCCTTTCCGAAAACCGCAATTCTCCCTTAAGTCACAAAGATGCTCTTGCTGCAGCAAAAGCCGAACACGACCGCGTTCGAGAGGATGCTATTAGAGTGTACCAGGACTATGAGTCACAACAAGAGCAGCGACGACTGTTAGAACAGCAGGAACGAATAATAAAGCAGCAGAAGCAAGAAGAAGAACGTATTAAAACGGAGGAAAGAATCCGAGAAGAGGAAGTACGCCTAAGAGAGCTGAAGCTGAAGACTATCCCGAAATTACCACCCGAACCTCCGACTCCTGTTGCTGAGGTCAATGGAGCTGGAGCTGGAGCTGCCCACGAACCCACTCGAGCTGATTCAGCGGGAACAAAGCCAGACCCGACACCATCTTTGAAGACGCCCCAGTTCGGCCTCCCGCAGCCTGCTTTGACCAATGGACTGAAGGGACATACCAATGCCGATGCCAATGGCACAGGCAGTGTAAAGCCGGCGCAGCTGACCATACAATCGATGTTATCACAGCCGATCGACCAGCCCAAAGCCTTATCCCAAGCACAATCACATCTCACAAGCACACTCTCACCATTCGCACAACCATTTACACCTAGCTCTACCCAGCAGAATGGTTTTCCTGTTTCAGCTCTAACCACACCTACCATCAGTGCTGCTACTGATAGGTATACCGAAATACACAAGAACTTGAAGAAATTACGACAGTCGCTGTTACAACAGGCCAAGACGAACCCTGCTCTGAAGCAACGCATGGGAGATATGCGACGAGAGCTGCGAAAGAACATGGGTCAACTAGTTGGCACAAAGGGTGGAAATAAGAAACAAGTTCGTCTCCCTTATCATTGCTCGAATCCTTGACTAACCTTGCAACAGAACGAGACCATCCAAGCTCTACTAGACGAAGCAATTAGTGGCTCTGTGCCGAGTCAACTCGTCGACCCGTCCGACTACATTACAGATAAGAGAGAACCAGTACAGGGCGCTTTACACAATGAACCACAACTTCCCTCACTATTCCTTTACCTTCTAAATCACTTCGCCAAAGCCGTCATCAATCAATTCATCAATGAATGTTTTGCACAACCTAAAATAGCCGATCCCATTGGAGTCACGGTGGCAATTATCTTTTCGAAGGACATCTACCTTTGGCGTGGAAAGACATTGATCGACATATTGATGGCAAAGTTCCGCGTATCCTGCCCGGTCTTGTTCGGTTATCATGGGAATGAAAAGACGGAACAAGGTCGCCTCCGACTGGGTTGGAAGAAGTCAGCCGGTGGTTTTATTCCCGAACAGCAACATAGCGACCGAATGAAAGGTTTGGGTGCGGGTTATGCTGCAATCGCATTGAGGAACTTCGGAAAGACGAAGAACACAAACCCATGGCCCCCTTCGAATTATTGGGCTGCTATGGCGAGGATAGTCAATACTCCGCCAGCCGACATCTCGGAAACTCAATTCGTGGTCCTTCGAGCCATGATTGAAACCAGCGAGGAAAAGTTCATCCAGTTCTACGGAAACGCAGCTATTGCTGCATTGAGAAAAGCCTTGGTTGAGTTTCCTGAGAAAGCGGTCAACAAGACTCCAGGTGCATCAGGATTACAAGTCTTGGCACAAATCTTGAAGAGAGATATTGGATTGGAGCTTTGAGCTTGAGTACTTGATTACAAAAGGCCTAGGTTTCAGTATAGTGGACGTTTGTTTACCTGGCTTGATTACGGCGTTGGGGAAAACTAATGTGTAAAGTGAACTGGCATCGGACGGAGTCTGGAATGGCCTAGATAGGTTCAGATAGGTACTACGTCTTCTGAAGTTACTGAATATACCCCAGCCGAGGTGGCCAAGAAGCATCACCTGCATGGATGATATCGCTTTACTACTGACGCTGTATTTCTGAATCTGAACAAAATTGCAGTAGACCTCGCCAGTGAACCTTGCCTTTCTAGTGATCCGTACCAAAACTCCCATTCCTATAATATCAACAGTAGTACCAATAGAATAATCAAAACCATGATGAGTAACGCGATACAGCAGCTGCTATACCGATCTTCGTTCTTCCGCATGACGTATCCCAACTTCTGCATGCCGGTCTGCAGACGCCCGCCAACTCGATCCGCCAACGAGTCCACATGTTCCAACATCTCAACCTGCTCTTCGAGCTCCCGTCCCATATCATCAGCCTGCCGTCGCAAATTCCCCACCGTCACAAACACGCCGTCGAGCTGCTCGTCCTGGTCCCGCATCATCTGCAACTGCTGCTGGTGCTCGAACTCCGCGTAGTTATCCTCTCCGGTCGCGCCGTCGTCGATCGCAAACGCGCTCGGGGGCGGTAAGTCGCCGTCGGCGGCGGCCTTGGCCGCGCGCGCTGCCGCAGACCCCTTGGCGCTTCCGCCGGCGGTCTTGCTCAGCTCCTCGCGCATGTCCTCGACCTCGCCCCCGACCTCTTGCACCAAGCGCTTGCGCCGCGTCACCTCGTGCGCGGAGAGCCCGTATAGCGCCGGGTCCGATTCCGCGGCCTGCACCGACTCGACAAGGTCCGCGAGGTCCTCGGCCAGCGCCTCAAGCGCGTGTTCCAGGTCCCCGCGCGCCGACGCGAGCTCCGGCGACGACGTGCTGTGGGCTAGACTGCGGATTCGGAGGTACGAGGCGAAGAGCGGGCGCACGGTTTGCATCTGCGTGAGGACATCTCTATATGCATGGAAAGATGCGTTAGCTACGTAAAGCTGTTTGCTAGGTTGGTAAGGGGATGGCATGGCATGGCATGGGAGCTTGCGTACTGTTGGACTTGGAGGAAGGGGTCCTCCTCGTTAGTTGAGGACATCATCCTGGAGGCTTCAAGATGCGCCTGTGCATCTACGGCTACATCTGCACTTCGTAAAGGTAGTAAGATTTTCGAATTGGAAGGATTATTGTAAGTTGATGTTATTACGAGGTTTCCGAACAAACGCGCGGCTTAGACGAATGACGTGGTTGTACATTTTTGGATTGACGGGAGAATTTCGGTTACGATTGGTTATTAGCTTATTATCGTCCAAGCTTTAGGAAGTAACCCCCCTGTAATCCTGTAATACAAAGTTTTACAGTGAATAGCTTCTATATTAGGGCACTATTGTAAAAAAAAAATTCTGGAAGGAGATACCAATATTGAAACAGCGTACACACTTAGTATTCGCCATAGTATTCGCCACAGTATTCGCCATTCCCCTCACACTCAAATTACTTTTACTCTCATTCTTTCACATTCATTCACGAAGTTACTGGATATTAAACATGAGGCCGCCCAAGCCTTTACCGTACCCAGATTGCTGGGATAACCCCGAAACATATGTCGAACAGCTCCTGGAGTTTGCAACTACGTCAAATATTTTTCAGGTATTGTGCGGAGGCGTGCACATCTTAGATTTCTTCACAAATGAACCAGGACTTTTTCAGGCGATCATACCAAAAGATTGGCAACCATATCTCTTACAATGTGAACCTATGAAGTTCCTAGACCTTCTTATGAGAGATGATTTAGATGAAATCAAAGATCCTCAACCGCCCGGCAGCCTTATTAGTTATATCAAAGATATACGGAGATTTTCGTTGGCGCGAGACTTCTCCAACCATGAGAAGCTTCCTAAGCTAACCCGCATGGTATCGGTTGGGATGAAACCGAAAAAAATGCACGAAGTGAGCCACTTCGCAAATTACGTGGACAAGCTCACAAAGGGCATTTCCACTGAATACCAAAGAGATATTACTCATTTCGTTGATTTCGGAAGCGGTCAGAATTATTTGGGGAGAGCACTAGCAAGCGCCCCCTATAACAAGCAAATTGTAGCAGTAGAAGGCCGGGAGCACAATATTGTGGGCGCAAAAGAACTCGATATGCACGCAGGTATCTCCGAGAAGCGAAAAGTGATCCGGAACAAGAAATTGTGGCTGCAGAAGCTCGATGGGATAACCCCTGAAGACCGGTCGGATGAGAAGGTTATCGAGTACGTACCCGATTTTAGACCTCGAAGTGAGGTTGGAACTGTCTACATGCCTGAGGCTGGGAAAGGCTTCATACGATATATTGAAGGGAGACTAGAATCAGGAGATTTGACGGATGTCATCAGCCAACTTGAACAGGACCCCCTTACCGTGGAAAAGGGACAAGGTGATCCTAGTCTGATGGCTATCTCTATCCATTCTTGTGGGAATCTATCTCACCATGGGATCCGATCTTTGATCATCAACCCGCGAGTCCAAGCTATCTCTATCGTCGGCTGCTGCTACAACCTAATGACGGAGAAACTAGGGCCTCCTACCTATAAAACTCCATATATGAGACCAAGCCTTCAAGCTCTCAATGGTCGGGTGATTAGGGAGTCTGAGAGACGCGACCCAGAAGGTTTCCCGATGAGCGATCGCCTCAGCAATTACAACAATGATGGAGTCCGGCTTAACATCACGGCTCGGATGATGGCATGTCAGGCACCTCAAAACTGGACTGAAGCCGAAAGCGATTCCTTTTTCACAAGACATTTCTACCGCGCCGTTCTACAGAAAATGTTTCTCGATAGGGGTGTAATCACCAAGATTTATCATAATGGTGAACTTGAGGAAAATGGCAATCCGTCTCAGAGTCCGTTCAACACGAGTACAAATCCGGTAATCATCGGCTCACTCCGAAAGTCATGCTACAAGACATTCGGGTCATACGTGAGAGGTGCTATAAACAAGTTGACTACAAATTCGGAGTATCACGAATATTGTGATATTATTAGAGAAAAAATGATTGACGTCACAGACGAAGAAATTGCGAAATATGAGGAGGCGTTCGGACCACGCAGACGGGAGCTTAGTGCCGTCTGGAGCCTCATGGCTTTTAGCGCCATGGTCACCGAATCCCTAATCGTGACCGACAGATGGTTGTTTCTCCGGCAACATCCCGACCTGGTACAAGACAGCTGGGTAGAAACAGTTTTCGATTATCGCGAGAGCCCCCGTAACCTAGTTGTAGTTGGAGTCAAACGCCCAATCTCTTGAGACCTGAGTCGATTAGGCACTTATGCTGTGACGTCGGTCTACACCGAGCCGCGGCTACGCAGCACAAAACGAGAACAAACCGAATAAATTCAACTGTTGTCAGAATCCGGGGTCTTGCAGATCTCGCGCCAGCTAAACCAGTTGCCTCTTTTCGGCCCCGCAAGATTTGTTTTCTGGTAATTCAGAGGTCGCCTTCCGCGATATCCTGGCGATTCGGGACGATAATTGGGCGCTCACTGCGGAAAAGATCCTGTGGTATGCATGAACCTGCATACTAGGTAGTGGGCCGCGGCAAAGTTGCCTATCTTCAGATTTGCATCGATCAGTCAAACCCGTCCAGGAGGGCGGAAGTTTGTCTCAATGCGAAGCAACATTGGGCAAGGGCAGCTGCATCCTACCGAGAAGTCCTAGTCCAGTTCTCGCTGTACTTCGTACGAAGGAGGACTTAGGTCGACCAACCTGCCAACTCAACTAAAGCTTCCAACAGCAGGCCGAGCACATGCTTACTACTGGAAATCCCGGCTCTCGATGACGGCCTAATGCTACACATAACCCCACGCTTACCAGAAGATGTTTCTATGTAATTAATTATTATACCGAACGCTACATCTTCTGAGGTGGCTCACATCGTCGGTTAGAAATGGTAGATTTTTTTTTTCACGCCAAGGAGATAGCTGATTATCCCAAAAGGGAACTCCTCCAGCCAAGATAATTGGTGGCGCCCGAGGGGTGACCTATACGAATTCAATGCGGTTTAGCTTTCATCATTCATGACGACACCGGTGGCTAGTTTCATCTAGATCGTGCAAAGCGAAATACTAACTTCCATTTGGGTTGCCAGCCTCAAAAAGAAAAAAAAAGAAAATTCCCGTGACCCAGAAATAACCTGATCCTGGTTCTGGCGATTGACTGGCGCAACTTTAAGCACGATATTTCGCGATTGATTCCGTATGGCACATAGCAACGGTAGGAATATGAGTGGATATACGAAGTACTAGTGGGATGAAGAATTACCTTCGTGGGGTTTTCGCATTCTAGACATTTGAGAAGTACCTAAGGGAAGGGAAGCATGGTTACACTCGGCTCTGAATCGAGAACCCCAGACTCGGATCGAACCAGTCTCAAATCGAAGGGGAGGGACGGGAGCGATGCTAATTGAGAGTTCAATTTGCGGCCAAAAAGTGAAGCACCTATTCAAAGACGGCACCTCTAGTCGAATTTTCGACATCACGGGCATCGCATCACGCAAATTATCGTGATTGAGGTGACCAGTCACAAAAGTATACCATTAAATCACCAAGAGGCTTCTTCCAATCGCGGCCTCGTTACGCCAACCTTAGACAAATTGCGTTACCATGTTACATGTATGCCGTGTATGTAATAGACATGCCGACACGGCAACAGCTACGATGACAAGCAAGACAAAAGATCGATTGAAACTCTCGGCAGCAGCTCGAGATAGGAAAATGCGGGGCAGCAAGGGCCATCAAGGGTCACCTTTGGTTACCAAGGGTTACCTTATCCCCAGCATCTCGTCAGAGAGACGGGCGGCTGCACCGACAACACATTGCATCGATGGTGAATCCCCGAGCTCAGGTACCAATGGACGCCCCCTTAGTAACGCTCGCACGGTCAAGCGTCATTACATAGGTATATCCTACGACTCACTATCTACCTATTCTCTGTCCTATCTAGAGTCGCACTTCAGATAATGCACTCACCTGCATAGCATATATCATCGCCTACATAGTACCTACGAGGTCGATCACATATGTCGTGTTACGAGTCATCAGCTAACCTAGTCTGCAGAAGCTGCAGAAGTACAAATACTTAGGTCCTAGGTCCTAGGTCCTATATTGCTTCTCTGGCTGCCTGGGTGAAAGCGAAACGCCCAAGAATACATCTCCCGGTAAATCCAAGACCCAGAGCTCCAAAGATCCCCCCACGCTAGCCAGCATTGCAAAGTTGCAGAGTTGCACCGTTATAAAGAGTCGTCCTGCAAGAATCTCCCAAATCCACCTAGCCTGTTACCCCCGAGGTCGACCACGCGCCCGAGAAGCTGATGCGGTATGGCGCGGTATGTAGATGATATGTCGAGAGTGGCTGCATCACCTAGATGTCGCTCGATGTTGCTCGGCCCCCCCTCTGCACCTAGCGGCTTTCCCTTTTGGGATAAATGGAGGGCTGGATGGCGTGCATACGCGCATATACTATGTACTATGCAGTAGGATGTTAGTTCGCGCCCAGGAACATCAAGTCAAGCCAGGTTCGTGAAGCTAATAAGCTAATAAGTCGTAGAGTAGTAGAATACGGTCGACCATCCAGCAGAATACATAAATGAAGTTTGGTGCCCCTTTTTTCGCTATTCACCTCACCGGTCGACGTCGGTCCGTTACATGACAACCAACCCCTCCCAACATTTTGAAGTCGCTGAGGGTCACATCTCAGAAAACCCCTTACCTACAGAGATCTACCTCGGGTTGTTTGCAGCTGCATCTACTTGCATCCGCGGCGATAGCTAAAGCGACTGCGGTGCAAATATAGTCGCCTTCCTCCATACGTCCATACGCCAACTAGCCCACGCCCTGGTTCCGGAGACCGCGACGGGCGTCGATCCCTGTGGGATTCTGCGATCAAGGGTTCTCCAATTGGTACCAATGGTGCCAATGATGCCATGTCACGCTATCTAGGCTATCCTGACGACCGAACTGAAGTTGAAGCGTTCAAAAAAAGAGGTCCAAAATAAGTCCTAAAAAGGGTCCTCTCGAGAACTTCGATCCATCTGTCAACCAACCAGGCAGCTTAGAGGTTAGAAACTAGTCCACTACGTGCTAGTGTCACAGCGTGCCTCCACGACTAGCAGCCCTATCGCAGCACCTATCTCTCGAAACAAGCCTTTTTTTTTCTCTTTATCTTTGCCTCCACCTTAGGGTTGAAGTCTATCTATTTCGCATTGTCTCTTTTTATTTATATTTCCCCTCTTCCTTTCTTCGCCTCCTTCGTATGTCCACATCCTATCACACTACAAAGTTCTTTGTTGGAGCCTAAGCCAAAAGAAACCCAAGATAATAAACCCGGAACTCCTGCAAGAATAAAAAGCAATCTCACCAATCACAGCTCTACCCGGGTCTCCGTTACTCCGTCCGTGCGTTTTTAGGGGTCCCTCGTCCCCCGATCTTCGGGGTCGAAAGCTCTGGCCGTCAGGTCTTTAAGTCGTGGTCTACGGCGTCACAGATACGACAGACTCACATTACTCACATTGCCATGATGAATGCTCAGATATCATTTCTCGTAAGCTTCCCTTACTTCGAATTTGAAATTCATTACACAAAACCTTCCTCTGCGACATAAAAAGTGATCGTTACTGTTACTGTTACTGTCACAATTGCACTTTGAACTTCGATGTCGAGTTACCAAGGAATCAAGAATAGATCCATGTGTAACACAAACCATACAAGACTGTCCGCTCATATTCTGGTACAACTTCGCCAATGCACATTGCAAGCCACAAAGCAAGTTGCAAAAGTTTACATACCTAGTATACTGATTCGTATCGTTCTAGGATGGGACGTTCCGTCTGATACACATTCCTTTACAATTATATCCGAACTTTCTTCAGCCTATACTACAAATCCTGTTACCTCAAGGCGAGGAGGACGATTCTCTCGCACCTGAGGCTGAAGGTCTCAGCATCGACAATAAGCATGGATTTCTCAACATAAGTATAACGCCCGTCGAGTGTTCGATAGTGTGCCACAGTAATTGGGTCAAAAATGTCTTCGAACCAGTCATAAAACGGCTTCCCTCAAACCTTTCTAAGACGGTTACGATTTCGAAGGATACTTATCTAATCCTTTCGGTGATAAGTGCTGGAATGGATGCGGGAAGTCGAGTTATGGACTTGACTTGCCCTCTCGCATTAGCAGGTGTTCCTATCTTTTTTATCACGACCTACTACTCGGACTTCATCCTTGTGCCTAGTAAGGATCGTCAAACCGTCGTCCAGGTGCTTCTCGCCAGGAATTTCGAGTTTGACCAAGATGAGTCAGCCTACGTCTCGCCCAGCGCAATGTCCCATGTCCGTGGCCGGAGTCAAAGCAGCGATCCTCCATCAACACCCCCACCATCTAATGTAGCAGAATTACAAGTGCGAACATTTGAGCTGCTAAAGAAACGAAATGTATTTCCATATATAAGTCCTAATCTCCGTCTGGTCCAATGTTCCGGAAGGGATCCTTCGCAAATGGTGGATTATAGTCGACGACCGTCTCTGAAAAGGCACGTGAGCGGCAATGGGCATCGGAGGAGTTGGCTCGACAACGTTGATACGAAGTTATATACCAGTCTCATTTCTGTACTGGCCAAGCAACCTAGATTTCTTTCGATCACTCTGGCTCTAGAGGACCCTCCGTCATTATTACTGGATAGAGAATACCTTGGCGTTTTCGGCGACTCCCTCGTGGGTGACACGGAGGGTGACCTTGTACCCATCTTCCTCGATCTTGTGAACCTGCCCCTAGAGGCTACCGGTATTGTTTCTGGTGTCGCGGGGAAGCTCATTCAAGAGATGGGGATGGACGACACAGGTGTTAGCAGCGAATTGTCATACCTTTCGACAGCGCAAGCCGGCGCAGTTATTTTATCATGCGAACAATCCATGAAGGCCCTTGAGGTGTTGAGACCTTTGCTCACTCAAGAGTGATGAAGGATTTAATAAGGATAGAACCGTGTAGAATATTGTTAGGCATTGATACCGGGGCGGGCTTAGATGCAAATGATTTACGAGTACGCAATTACGATGGGGCAACATGACGTTTTTCCTCACACGCACAAAAACCTCGCAGCATATTAGAATTGGCGGTTGGCATTGGCAAACATATCGGGATCTCAGTTGGCAATTTGTGCTTTGAACAGTTCCTACATATTTTTTGTGTCATACTATCCGGGTTCCTATCGGCGTCCTCTCGGCGTTCCTGGTGGCGGGTAACAGAAGGAGCATGATATTTCGGGTAAGCACTTCGAGGCTTGCGCTGCTACGTTTGAAGCCAAGAAAAAAGCAAAAACGAGCAGAAATTTGCTCTCGATCACCTGGAACTACGGAACAGATGACGGATGTAATTGGGCTGCATGAAAATATAGGCGTTCATGCAATCAATGTTGTTTCTAGGACGTCTTCTATTGGATACACCTCAGGCGCATGTTATTGGTAATTTACATCAACTCGAAAGTTGCCGATGCGAATCTCCGAAATTCACATACTTCCCCACTACCTATACGATGGATGGATGGTGAGGCTCATACTGATGATGCCCGATACCCCTTCGAAAAAGGTATACCGTATTGGTACTTGTGTGTGTAATTACCTACCTAGTAGGTAGAAAAATCTACTCTAAAAAATCAGATGTCTAATAACTTCCCATGATCCATCGGGTTAGAATACGTTACAGCGCAGAGGCTCCAATGTTCTACTATAGTAGTGATGGATGCTAGTGGGACCCTGCATATTCCATTACGATGAGATAAAAAAGGATTCCGTCATTATCATCATTGATGTCATACCCACGTTGCCGCATGAACCGTTCTGACCATGTACATATCTGACTACGTTGTTACCACAGACTAATAGAGATCCGGTGACCGGCGGGCCTGATTCAGATCCGCTACCCGCCTGATGTATCCGCCAGCTGAGCTCCGATTGGACTGTGCTAGGTTCGAGTACGTGATAGATTTATTACCTAGTAGGTAGGATTGACAGTTAGACGAAGAATATGGAGATAAGCTTCATACTTGTGTTAGACACGCACTTGGTGGCAATTACCTGCAATTACCTGCAAATCACGAACTGCCGCTTGGTTACCAGGTACTGCTAGTACTCCATTTACCATTTGTTCGTAAACCAATAGCTCTAGCCTTTGTATGACCGCCTACATCATACAATTATCAACGATTTTTTTTTTCAAAATAAAATTGAGATTCACAATACATGATACGATTTTTTCCGTGGGCTACTGCAAGCGTAGGTAAAATAGGCCCGAGAGGTTCGAGATGCGGATACCTTCGCTCGTTTTTATCGCGGTTTTAATACGGGGCGCCGTCGGGTCCCTCGATCCTGGCGGTGGGTCTCCTCAGGCGGTGTTAAGGCCTGATGTGGGAGGTAGCGCTCCAGGCGATCTGGGCCCAGACGGCGTCATCGCGAGCTTCGGAGGAGAGGCGCTGAGACCGGTTTCGTGCGCCGTCTGCGAGGTGAGGAATTTTTCATGTGGGAGGGGGATTGAGTGCGATGGTGCTGACTTGCGAGGGAAAAAAATAGGCGATTTTGCTTCCGCTTAAGCTTGTGGCGGAGGGAGGCGATGCGGTTTTCGTGGCGGTTGCTACGGAGCTATGTGAACGGCTTGGCGTATGGACTTGAAGTGCCCCTTTTTTTGAGACCTTTTTACTACCTACACACGGAAGACTGACTTTGCGTAGATCGCAGACGACGATGTATGCGCAGGCGCGATATCCCTAGAAGGGCCTGTCATCGCCCACGCGCTGCGCGGGATGAGAATAGGGTCGAAGACATCGCGGTTACTATGTGTTGCGCTCATGGGACTGTGCTCGTACCCCGAGGTCGAGCCGCATGAGATCTCGTTCCCGTCGCCGAAGCCGAGGACTGCACGGCCGGCTCCTAGTGGTTTGAAGCCGCTGCAGGTGGTGCATTTCTCGGATGTCCACGTCGACCCGTTGTATTTTGCTGGCACGGAAGCGAATTGCTCACAGCCGATTTGTTGTAGGTGAGATGATCCCTTAAGGGGAGTGGGATGAGGGAAATTTTTGTTATATCCAACGGTTTGAAAAATTCCATGCCTAACACTTGCTAGAATCAATACCCCTGATGATCTTTCCGGTCATGTGCCAGCAGGTCCCTACGGCGAGCACACGTGCGATTCTCCCGTCAGCTTGGAGGAGAGCATGTACGCTGCGATCAATACCATCGCGCCCGACGCCGCCTTTGCTATCTTCACGGGCGACATCGTCGACCACGCCGTCTGGCTTACCTCGCAAGACTACAATTCGCGTGATATACAAAACACATACGCCCGTATGGCAAAGGCTGGGCTCCATGTCTACGGAACAGCAGGGAACCACGAGGTCTCGCCTACTAACGCGTTCCCGTTCAGGGAAGGCAAGGGTATGGAGGGCACGCAATGGATCTACGAGCTACTGGCGAAGGTGTGGAGGAAGTGGATCGGGACCCGGGGAGCAGAGACAGCGAAAGCGTTCGGAGCGTACTCCGTGCGGCATCCCACCCACTCGGGTGATGGGACGGGCGGGTTAAGAGTCATTTCGGTGAATACGAATTTGTACTATCACCAGAACTACTGGATGTACACAGACCCGATGGAGAAGGACCCGAGTGGGCAGCTGGACTGGCTTGTACGCGAGCTGGATGCGGCGGAGAAGGCGGGCGAGAGGGTGTATGTTGTGGGACATATGCCGATGGGGAATAGGGATGCGTTTCGCGATGCGTCGAATTACTTTGATCAGATTGTTGGACGGTATGAGGGGGATATTGCGGCTATGTTCTTTGGTAAGAAGAACCCCCTATCCCCTTTCGCTTTTCCGTTCGTTGTCAGTCCATGGAACTTATAGGAGAATAGGCCATACCCATTACGACGAGTTCCAAATCTCGTACGCAGATTACGGCAAGAGATCGCATGCGAATGCACTAGTGACATCGTACATCGCGCCGTCGATGACGCCAACGTCAGGACACCCGGCTTTCCGCGTATATGACGTCGACCCTGTTACTTTCGCCGTGCTCGATGTGACTACTTACATCGCCAACATGAGCGATCGCGAATTCTCGACATCCGGGCCGAAATGGACGAAGTACTATTCCGCGAAAGAGACATACGGGTCACTTTTAGAGAAAGAGTTACGGATAGAATTAGGGGGTGGGCAGGAACTAACGCCCGCATTTTGGCACAACGTAACCGAAGCCCTCGAGGGGAACGAGACGGCGTTCGAGGAGTATTTTGAAAGGAGATCGCGGAGATGGAGGGTGGGGATTTGTAGGGGAGAGTGCAAGAAGACGGAGATCTGCAAGATGAGGGCTGGGAGGGCGCAAGATAATTGTGTACTACCCACAGTTGCCGGAGTCAGGCTGGGTGGCGTCGCTGAGATGACGGATGGTCGCATGGTACTTGAAGAGGAGGAGTGTGGCGGCTCGGTTATACGAGATACGTTGGGAAGTATAACTGTGAGCGCAGATACGTTGAGGGCGTTTAAGGAGGTGGTGGCCGAGAAAGGGGCACTTGATGATTTTTAAAGAGCTAAGTTACCATTAGTATAGTTATATTCTTGTTTTTTTCTCGATACCTATAACCTATGACAATCGAATGATTGAAATCGATCTTGCTGCTGCTAGATCTAGATATTGTACTTCTCTTGACTTTTCAGATACTATATCATTCTAGGTCTATTGCTACTTAGGACCTAGGTCTTACTGCAGTCCTGTCAATATTTTCCAACGCTCCTTCGAACTTCCAAGGTATTCAATAAGGGAGATGTCGTCCAACAGTCGCTAAGGAACTATACGTCCCTATTCGTCCCTGTGATCTTGGAAGAAGCCAATCGGTACATTTTATATTAACCTATACGTCAGGGCAGATATAGCGCTGTTCTCCAATAAAACATACATCTGCATAGTTCTTGGTAGCCAATATATTCTTAGCTGTCGGCAGTTAATGTGGAAACCAAAGTCCCATTGGTTTATCTAAACTAGAACTAATAGGTAAAATAAAATGAAGATAATATGTAGGATTGAGAGAGAGAACCTTAAACACAGATGATCTGAGTCTGACCGTATGCCACGATAAGCAAACTGGCCAAGCGGGATGCTGAAACGGAGCTATTGACAGCCCTGGAGGAATGAGGGGATTTCAAGGGAGGTTGGTACTTGTACTTGTATTGTACCGCTGTACCGCTGTTAGCCCTGGAGGTAATTATTGCTTGGACTCTTGGAGCGCTTTGGTAATCTTTCGTATCAGTAACTTGTAATCATCCTCATCTCCCGGATGCAACATAATACTACATACGTATGCGATTACTTTCTTAGCATCGAAACGACACTTTTTAGATATAATTCAGCCTGCATGTAGCTATCGACGACATAGTCGAATATAGCTTCTTTATAAGAAATACAGTTTATACTACCCCGTAGTATACAACTACACTTTATCGCTGCATGCTCGGGTTGCGACCGACGCTGCGGGCCCGGCCTTCGTTAGTGGACCTAATCCGACGGGGAAACCACGGGCAAAGTGTCAATTCGAGTCCCAACACGAGTCGGCCGGGTACACCTGCGCAGTCTGCGTCACCTGGCAGCGGTTTCTTTGGTCTCTTCGATAGCACCACTAGTACCACTACTAGCACTACTAGCACCGCCAGCACCGCCAACGGTTCCGCTGATAAGGCCGCTAAAGCCACAGTTGAACTGACAGCTGAAGCTGCTAACCAACCGCTACCCCCCAGCCCGTTGCTGGTACCGCAGTTACCAGCACCAGCACCAGCTATTACAGCGAACAATACGGCGGATACAGCGAATACAGCCACACCTGAACCTGAACCTGAACTGGAACGGGAACTGAGCTCCACAATCGTCACCACTACAACCGCTACAACTACTACCACCACCACTACAATAACCACTCCTTCACCACCCGCATCGAGCTCTTCACCTCGAGCTGAACCTAAACCTGTGCTTTCATTACCTGTTCCGACTATTTCTATAGCTGAAGAGCCTCCTGTAACCCCCAAACAGACTCCCAAAATGGCTCCGGTAAGCTTCGTCCAGCGTCTATTCGTCAATCTGCAGTGAAACCTCCGAGTTAGAACAAAAGATACAGCTTGTTTTGGTCCCGCCTCGCTACTCTGCTTCCCTAGTGTCTAATACGTCTGGTGAATATAGTCAGCGAAAGCCACGAACGGCGACAAAGATGGGCTCAACAGTGGTAGGTAGCTCTGCTATCGTCGGTGATCATCCATTTAAGCTAACTGATCTTGATTTGTGTAGGCAAGATTTACTCCGTGTCCGGGTTCGTAACCGTCGCAACACTTCTTTCCATAGCTTCGAGTCGATAAACTAATAAATTGTTATAATAGACCCGTCGTGGTGGCCGAGGACATGATCGGAGTTGCCATGTACGAGCTTGTAAGAGTCGGTCACGATAATCTAGTCGGTGAAGTCATCAGAATCAACGGTGATCAAGCCACCATCCAAGTATACGAAGAGACAGGTGCGTTCCCGCTTAAGCTCCTCCATATTCGCTATTCAGAGAGAATAAATCTAAAACTAGAGTGTAGCTGGTATAACCGTCGGCGACCCTGTTCACCGTACCGGAAAACCTCTCTCCGTCGAACTCGGCCCCGGTCTATTACATAACATCTACGATGGAATTCAACGGCCCCTCGAGAAGATTTCCCAACAATCCCAGAGCATCTACATTCCCCGTGGTATTGCGGCTCCTGCCCTCGACCGAACCAAGAAGTGGGAGTTCACTCCTACCGCCAAGGTTGGCGATCACATCTCCGGTGGTGATGTGTGGGGCACTGTCTTCGAGAACTCCTTCATTAAGGTCCACAAGATCCTGCTACCCCCGCGAGCAAGAGGAACGATTACCAAGATCGCGCCAAAGGGCGAGTACACTGTCGATGAGAAGATCCTTGAAGTCGAGTTCAACGGCAACAAGACTGAGTATGGCATGATGCAGACTTGGCCCGTCCGAGTTCCCCGACCGACGGCTGAGAAGCTGTCAGCTAGCAGCCCTTTCATTGTCGGCCAGCGAGTCCTCGACGCTCTTTTCCCCAGTGTCCAGGGTGGTACTGTTGCCATCCCTGGTGCTTTCGGATGTGGAAAGACTGTCATTTCACAATCAGTTTCTAAGTTCTCAAACAGCGACGTCATCGTTTACGTGGGTTGTGGAGAGCGAGGAAACGAAATGGCTGAAGTCTTGAAGGATTTCCCCGAGCTGACCATCGATGTCGAAGGCCGCAAGGAACCCATCATGAAACGAACTACTTTGATCGCCAATACCTCCAACATGCCTGTCGCCGCCCGAGAGGCTTCGATCTACACCGGTATCACTGTCGCAGAGTACTTCCGTGATCAGGGTATGGACGTGGCCATGATGGCTGACTCCTCATCTCGATGGGCCGAAGCTCTACGTGAAATTTCCGGACGTCTCGGTGAAATGCCTGCTGATCAGGGTTTCCCCGCATACCTCAGTGCGAAGCTGGCCAGTTTCTACGAACGTGCGGGCAAGACAAGCTGTCTGGGCTCGCCCGAGCGTGAAGGCAGTGTCAGTATTGTCGGTGCCGTTAGTCCCCCTGGTGGTGACTTCTCAGACCCCGTCACTAGCTCCACACTGGGTATCGTGCAGGTGTTCTGGGGTCTCGACAAGAGGCTAGCGCAGCGAAAGCATTTCCCTTCCATCAACACCTCAGTATCGTACAGCAAATACACCAACACTCTGGATAAGTGGTACGAGAAGGACTACCCCGAATTCCCGCGGCTGCGCGACCGTATCAAGCAACTTCTATCCGATTCCGAAGAGCTCGACCAAGTCGTCCAGCTAGTCGGCAAATCTGCATTATCGGATCCTGACAAAATTACATTGGATATGGCGACGCTACTGAAGGAGGACTTCCTCCAGCAGAACGGTTACTCCGACTATGACCAGTTCTGCCCTATCTGGAAGACGGAGTGGATGATGAAGCTCATGGTCGGCTTCCACGACGAGGCGCAGAAGGCTATCGCACAGGGCCAGAGCTGGGCCAAGGTCCGTGAGGCCACAAGCGACTTACAGGCTCAGCTCCGACAGCTCAAGTTCGAGCTGCCGAGCGAAGGAGAGGAGGTTATTAGCAAGAAGGTAATGCACCCCCTTATCTGCTCTAAGTTACAACTCGAAGTATATACGCAGCAAACACTAACTTGATTATAGTACGAGAGCATCCAACAGAACATGTTGGATAAGTTTGCCGCCGTCATGGACGAATAAGGGGTTTTTGAATTTTCTCAGTTATTTTTACCCTAAAATCACAAAGGGGGTGGGGGCTGTACATAGACGAACGCGGAATGGAGAGGACGTTGAGATGAGAAGAAATGCGTACGCTCGAACCGACGAATGATCCGTATCTGTGTCAGGGTATAGTGTAGAGTTATGAGTTACAATTGCATCGGTATATTTGCGCTTTTATTTATTTGTGATTGAATCTTCGGTGTTGTAGAAATCGAGTCTTGCGATTGGGTTACTGGTCGCCTAACTCAGATCACAAATTGATTTATAACATACAAATCAAGAAACTACATGGGCAAAATGAAACTCGAGATGTGATCATCAGCCATACATTTTACATACATCCAGCATCCTCACGACGGGGTCGTAAAGAAACACACACAATATCTCTAAAAAAAAACATGCCCTAGAATAAGTTTTATTAGGCATAATCGCTCATGCCATGTCATAACCCGTCTTTTTGCACGTCCGTCAGCCACGGGAGAAACCTCCCTCTTCCCCCGCAGCTAAACTACATCGTTTTCCCTGCACACACAAAACTCCGTCAAAAAGGTAATTAACCTAGTGTACAAGAAAAAACCGCCCGAGCTCCCAACGAAGCGGTCGTGTTTATGTCATTTGTTACAAGTGATATCTGTTCTTCTTCTCTTCCCCCCTACAAATCAGAACGGCTGGAGAAAAATCCGGGGTGAAATGAATGTGAATAAAACGGGAAAGCTTTATCGTTGAGGATCAATGCTTAGGTAGTGGCTTAAAATCATCCTTGTCACTTGACGTCCTAATGCTCAAAATGGGTTTCCCTGTCTATTTCTCCTCAACGTCCCTATGTAGGTCCGATGGGTGTGTCTAAATCGACAATTTATATGGGAATAAGCGGTTCCTCGGCAGCAGGCCGTTGTTCGTTGTCTCTCTGTCCCTCCGCTGCTTGTTCACGTCCCTCCGGCTCGTTGTTGTTGGCAGCCGGACCGCCACCCTCGGCATTCTGTTCCGCATCCGCCGATCCTTCTTGCCTTTCGGAATGTTGTTCAGCAGCGGCGGCAGCCTCCAGACGCCGTCTTCGCTCGGCTTGCGCGTCCACCTCCATTAGTGCTATGTGTCTTTCGGCTACTCCTGGTGCTATGCTAGCAAGGAAAAGGATACCAGCACGTTCCAGTCTTCTGACTTGATCCATCAGCCAATTCGCATTGGCGTCCCGTCGCCGTTGTACAAGTCTGGCTGCGGTGTCGGCGGGATCAAGTTCCCTTTGCTGCCCAGCATCTGTTCCGGCGTCGCCATTTCCAGCTCTTCCGTTTGCCTGTACCCCCCGTTGGTGACCATCGGCAAGTGGTATGAGATTCTCTAGATGCCGCCTAATAGGGACCCAAAACTGTTCGGCAAAGGGGTTTAAGAGTCCCATATTTACGAGGAAGAGAGTGATTGCAATGGAAACGACGGTAATCCAACGAGACCAGCCAGAAGTAGGTGAGGTAAACCACCAGATGAATAGACCTAAGCGAATAATCATCCATATAGGAGGCCAGAGCTGGGCTATCCCAATCGCCTGCACCTGGGGGTTATTTGGGCGAGCAGCGGCATGTCCAATCTGAGGTTGAGGCTGGTTCTGCTGGTTCTGCTGGTTTTGCTGGTTTTGCTGGTTCTGCTGTTGATGCTGGGGTGGCTGGGGCAAGCCGTGTGGCGGCTGCGGCTGCGCTCCTTGATGTGGTTGTGGGCTGTGGATTGCTGGAGTCATGGATGCGTGACCTCGTCCGACTTGGCTGACTGGTACTTGGATGGCCGTGTTTGGTATCATAAATTGTGGGGCCAAGTGATTATAATAAGTGGGATATAAGGACGGGAGTGGCCTCTGGCCAGCTGGTAAGCCAAAGGGCTGATATACAGTCCGAACCTGAGGAGTGTAGTAGGCTTCTAAGCCATTGCTGAGTAAAAGGGCGCGCGGTCCCGTAGGAGAGGAAAGAATGTATACTTCCGGTGTACCTTGGAACGACTGTGTTTGTGTTTGACTTGTTTGTGGACTTCGGGTTCGTCCAGCTGCTCTGAGTGGATCGGGGGTTCCCGTACCGCTACCCGCCCGAGACGCAACGAGTGGTGTTGTAACTCCTGGGGGGATAGGATGGTGAGCTTGGCTAGCGGCGAGGTTGGCCAAGGAAGAGCTACTAGCATTTCTACGCATGGCATCGGTCATAGCTCTAGTAGCTGCACCGCTATCCGCAGTTCGAAAAATGCTCTGGACATCGGCATTGGATAGCTGGCCGCCGTTTGGAGCAGAGCGCGACAGTATACTCGGGTCAAGTGCTGGGAAGGGTGATCCTGTTCTTCCTGGTCGTTGCAACGGGCTTGTGAAAGTCTCATTATAAGTGACGCGCCATTGCAAACCATTAGGTCCGACCCCTTCACGAATCGTTGTGCGAGTGCCGTCTGGTTGGAAGGGCGAAGCAGTCCTTCCGGGCGTACTAGTCCCGGGTGGTCCCCTTAAGCCGGTAGGAGGGATGCCATGAACCCCTGGCATAGTCGGTCGACGATTCTGATTAGGGACACCCCCCATATTTTCCTCAAAAATCCTCATCCATTGACTACGTTGCTCTGGTGTCATATAAGGAGGGACTGTCGGGAAGCTAAACGTAGGGACTGGGCCTTGAGGGAAACCATGGGCAGCCCCGGGGTGATTTGGCACGTTTGGCATGTTTGGTATATTTGGTATATTTGGCATGCCCATTCGCGATTGTTGAGACAAGGTTTGGAAAGGCTGATGTGGGTGAATTTGGGAAGCGATATGAGGCCCTGTCGTAGATGGTTGGCTGGGTGTGGAGCCTTGGTTTGTAGGCTGGGAAACACACGGCGTAGATGTTGTTCGACCATCGGAAAGATCTCGTAGGACTAGATGTAAGGACTGAGGGTCTCCAGAGCGAAGCTACACATTACAATAACTAGTTAGACCATGATTCTCTTTGGTTTGAAAGGGCACTGTAACAGAAGAAACATACTGCTTCTTGTCCAAATATCTCAAACATTGTGTCAGTGTCCTGACGTAGTAAACGGCCTCGGTGGATGAGGCGCTGGGCCTCATCTGTAGGCCTTGTCACAACGACATTTCGGATTCGCTCTTTCAACTGTTTGACAGTAGCATCCTTTGGTAATCCCTGTATGACAAAGGGTTGTGGTATGCCAACAGAAGGCGATATGATTTGTAATGTGAAAGTTGTCGGCTCAGCCCCGGTTGTAGTAGCTGCGCCAGCTTCTTCGGATGCCATCATGAATTATGGCGATTATGGTGGCCAGGAAGAAAATGTCTGTTGGGCGTGAGCACTGAAATTCCTCTAAGAGAAGCGCTCTAATGGAGGATGCGCGCAAATCGTAGGTTCCAAACAGGCGTTGCGCATTCACCTAAGCCTGCTAGGTCTAATATTCTCAAGTGAGAAGTGAGAACTGGAACCATGTCAGGCAGGCGTGGGGAGCATCACTAACGATTACCCGCAAGAGACGCAAGAGACGCAAGAGACACGTTTCTGATATGGACCTAGAACCTAGATCTTAGATCCGGAAAGGGTTATTAGGAGAAGATAAGAAATTAATTAAATTAATCAAGACATGAGGTTAATAAACAGACGGAGAAAAAGGTTGAAATAGGTAAAGGAGGGAAAGGTTTATTATCGTTTGTTGTCGTCGACAACTTATTAAGTTAACATAGTAATACCTACTACATAGTAGTACAAGTACACAGTGACAGTGAAACGGCTACAAAGTTCCAAGTTGTCAATGCAAGCTGTCCAGTCATTTCTGCTTACCTAATTCCCGATTTGATTCTATGATTCTAGCACGTACCTTGCCAAGTCTCGATCGACTCCACTCACCAATAACGCCCACGTTGTTTGGTTACGTATCGGTACGTATCTCTCGGTACTAGTGTAGTTGAGGTACCTAGTAGTACCCCTAGTACCTAGTACCTACTCCAGAGTCCACCTTCAAAACTCTGCCCGCCCCCACCGCCTCGAAGGTGAGCTGAAATGGGATAGCTCTTTGAACTTTCAGCTCCGCCAAGCCTGCGTCATTGAGGGTCAAAGTAGAAGGTGCAGTCGCTTACAGTGCAATAAGGTAAGACCTAGGTCTCTATTATTCAACTTTGGAAAGAGATCTCGAAACGATTCCAACGGTCTAATTCTTCCAAGTCTAAAGCTCCACAGTTAAATCACAGTATATTGAATTGATTATCCTCATTTCTCCTCTTGAAAGCGTTATTGAGTATTCAACGAAGGCCGTTATCCTCAATCCAGCACTATTATATGTGTCGATTTAAGACTAAGCTATCTTAGCGTTGCTATTTCTTCCAAATCTAAATGTCACTATTCTAAGGTCTCGACCCGGAACATAAGACATGTCAATGATGGCAAGCCTAAGTTCGGCTACGATTCGAGGGAACTCCCTCGCGTCGAGGCGTCCTTTGTCGCCGTGTATGCTTCGACAAACTTACACAGCCGCAACACGACAATCGACGAGACAGTTCGTCGCTACCCCGAAACGATGTCTCCACCGATCGTCGCATAAATACCAGAATCATGACGGTTTCGGTTCAAGGTTACGGACTGCGCTGAACAACACCAAGATTAGGTGGTATCCTATACCTGTCGGTTTGGGAATTGGTTTCCTCGGTCTCGTGCAATTCTACAAGACTCAAGCCCGTGAGAAGGAAAGGATCGAGCGGGAGGCTGCCGGCGAAGATGACACCCGCCCTAAGAGACGGGCCCGAATACGACCGGACGGTCCGTGGTATGTGCCCGGTGCTTAATCAATCACCATACCATAATCGTCATTGCTCCAATGGCTGACCCGCGATCATCAGGCAAGTACAGGTAATGTCAACATTACCTCTAAAGGCTATATCGAGATTATGGGGAAAGTTCAACGAGCTTACTATACCGTATTATCTCCGGGTACCGGGCTTTAAGCTATATTCGTTTATTTTCGGGGTAAATCTAGATGAGGTCTCTGAACCGGATCTTCACGTATACCCAAACCTTGCTTCCTTTTTCTACCGGACCTTGAAACCCGGCGTTAGACCTTTAGATCCCAACCCAGACGCATTGTTATCGCCATCTGATGGACGTGTGCTCCAGTTTGGAAAGATAGAAGGCAACGATATCGAGCAAGTCAAGGGCATGACATATACCATAGATGCGTTATTAGGCAAGCATACGCCTACACCTAGTCTATCCGGCGCAGAAACCGACCAAGCGACGCCACCAACGCATAAGCATAGTAGTGAAGGAGTCGTCTCCTCGGACGAGGAATTCGCACGAGTGAACGGCATATCCTATACCCTGCCCAATCTCCTTTCCGGTCCTAACGATGGCCACGAAACCAAGCGTCTCGATGACCAAGCCGCCACCCCCTCTAGCCCCGGCGCCGTCTCCGAGGTCCGCGCAGATCTCGCCCTCGGCGAGAAACCCTGGTACGCCCTTCTCTCCCCGGACAACCGCACCGCCTTATACTACGCAGTCGTGTACCTCGCGCCAGGGGACTACCACCGCTTCCACTCTCCCGCGAACTGGGTCGTCGAGCGCCGGCGCCACTTCGCGGGTGAACTGTACTCCGTATCGCCCTACCTCCAGCGCACGCTCCCGGGTCTCTTCACCCTCAACGAGCGCGTCGTCCTCCTCGGGCGCTGGCGCTGGGGTTTCTTCAGCTTCGTGCCGGTAGGCGCCACGAACGTCGGCTCCATCACCGTGAACTTCGACCGCGAGCTCCGCACCAACTCCCTCCTCACGGATACCGCGGCCGACCGCGCGGCGGAAGAGGCCGCCGCTCGCGGGGAGCCGTACAGCGGGTTCTCGGAGGCGACGTACGGCGCCGCGAGCCGCGTGCTGGGCGGGTATGCGCTCAGGCGGGGGGACGAGATGGGCGGGTTTAAGCTTGGCAGCACCATTGTGCTCGTTTTCGAGGCACCTGTTGCCGAGCATCCGGGCGCGAAGGGCGGGTTCGTTTGGGCGGTGGAGAAGGGCCAGAAGGTAAAGATGGGTCAGGCTTTGGGGTATGTCAGAGAGTAGAGTAGAGTAGAGTGGTGGAGGGGAAGGAAGGGAGGTGTATATACTACTCAATCCAGCTGCTGGAAAAGCATATTTGCATGTGCATGGGATGGTGTACCTACTTGAAGAAGGAAAAAGTTGAGTCTTCTTAGCAGAGAGAGGCTTGGAGATGCTAGTTAGGTATATAAAAGCGTTGAAATTACACCTGTTCATATTGGACTCCCAAGTTGCCAGTTAGATCGCCAGATCGTCTGATACGATTCTATAGTCCTTGTGGCCAACCCTATGTAAATATAGACCGACACAACCAGAGTAGTTAACAAGAGTACTCGTGGTTGCTGGATTAATCCAGACCGTCCACTTCCTTTGTGGAACCCAACCCCGTTCAGAAAAGAGTGAAAATTGTTGATTATAAATATTTTTTTTTTAAAAAAAACGACGCTGCAGGCAGATATTCCTGTAATCGCCAACAATTCTCCTCGTCATTTTGGCCAAGACTCAACTCGTCCTTTGATATTAATAGGGTGCTCGTCTCTGGGTTAGAAGGGCTCGACAACTGAGTAAAGGATATTACCATCTCGTTCAGCCTCGGCGACATCACACTCACAACAAGGGGGGTACAGTAATACTCATCACCATCATCTCGTTCGTTAACTAGGAATACTCAACGTTCATAGAAGAGAAGAAGAGACAGAGAGAAAAAAAGAAGCAGCGCGTGAGAAAAAAAAACAGACATACACCCCGCGAGAAAACAGGTCTATGAAGATCGCATTATCGTTTGCAAAGTTAAAAAAAACCGCGTTGTCATCTCGTTGCCCTGTTTCCATCCTCTAGACGCCGCACGAAAGAGTCAAAAGCTTTTTTTGTGTTTCAACTCGTCAAGTCCCTTGACAAACCGGCTTGACAAAAAAAATCCGTACATTGTTGGGAGTTTAATCACGCCCCCTAAAACCGTCCATTCATCTACAACCTCCCCCTGCCTTCCTCGCACTCGCTCCGTCGACATGCGTCTCAAAGGATGGTCAACCTCTCTTAATCTCCCGGATGTATTCTCTTGCAACGACAATCGCTTTTCTTTGGTGATGTCACCTCCGTCAGAGTAGGCATGATCCCAGAGAACACTTAAGCCAAACTCTCTGCCTATTTACCGTTCGTTATAGACGGTAGGCAGATATGAACGATAGAAGAGGGCCGCCAAGTATGTACTGGAAAAGAAAATGCCTGGAACCTGAGATGTACCCCACATCCCAGGCATTGACCAAGCCGACTTATCACCCACGAGACGAGCATAACCGCAAAGCTCGCTTTCCTAAGCCCTTCCTCCACCGGTCAGATCGGGATACGGATCATGTCCACAATATATGTCGCAATTGATACCGAGTGCTACAGGAATTAGGTTGGAGGAGTTGCAGTTCGATGGTTGCTGAAAATAATGGGTAGTGAAAATGTATGGCTGTGTAAATTGAAATGGAATTTTTTGAAGGTTTGTGTAAACCAGGTCACCACCACCTACGAGGTCTATCGCCAGAGAACCCTAGTATCACCGGAACACAATTCGTCGAAAGGTTCCCGAGAAGAGAATAAAATAAAATCATCGGCTTCTTGCAGACCCTGTCGAACCTTGGCGTTCGTGGGTATTCGGACGGCGGTTACTTCGGTCGGCATCTTGTAATTTTAGAGAATCTAGCCTTTTCTGGTTATCCTCCGTAACCGTGTCGGCTTCATCAAGTCGTGGCAGTATGCTCACTTTCGTGGCCGGGTGGCCATTCCCAGATGTGCCGTTTGACTTCCTCTTGTTGGCTTGGTCTGCAATGGCAGCCCACTTCTTCTCACGAAGAGCTTCCCTCGCAGCAGCATTATTCTGCTGCTCCGTATACTCGTGCGAGCAATCATCAAAAAGCTGTGGGTTGATTTCCATAAATAGTTTCATCGCATTGTACACCATTCCATGGATAGTCCTACTCTATGGTTAGACTGAAAAATTGACCTTTTCATTCGAAAAAAGCTTACCTATTCCAATGTCCCTTGGAGTTTTCGTACAGCGGTGCAAACATAATAGGTAGGATGATCTCGACGTTGTCGCTAACGAGATTACAGAAATACTCGTTGTTCCAGAAGTATAAGGCTCGCTCTGCAACTTGAAAGTGCGGACTTGCTACCGATTTTGCGAGCTGGTGGAACAAGGGCTCTTGAACCTTGGCGAACTCAGCTGGATCCATTACCTCGAAAATATCTTCTACCTCGTTGAGGTACATAACTTCTTTCGTGCTATTGACCTTAGGCCAGTATCGAAGAAGTCCAAGCACAACGTCCTCGGTGAGTGACGCATCTTTTTCCAGGAATTGGACGATGCAATACGCCAGTTGGGGATGGTACATGCTGAGACTCTTTACTTTATGGAGGGGCAGTAACACCCTGGTGAGAAATAGCTTGTGCTCTTCTTTGAGGGGGAGAGCAAATCCATTAATAATAGATCCTAAAATCTCCAGGAGTTCGGCCACGCCATTGAACCTCTCTGTCTCGTAAGTGAACTGAAAGAAGACGTTGTTGATCGAGCGTCTTATGAAAGAACGAAGGTTCAAAAATTTCCCGTAAATTCGATGCAGAGTCGTCTTGAGAAAGTCCCTCTCACGTGGATCCTCCGAGTCGAAAAGTTCCAGAAGTTGGAGCACAAAGCTATGGTCGATGTAAGCCTTCGCAATGTTGGTGTTGAAGTCCTGGCTTTCGATGAATCGCAAGAAGAACTCGTAGACGACCTGGATATGAGGCCAGGCGACTTCGAGGACGGGCTCATCTTCCTCGGGATCGAATGCCTCGCCTTGAGGGTTCATTGGAGGAGGAATAGGTCGGAACAGGTTCTTGGAGAACATTTCCACAACTCGGGGGTACATAGGTTCCGTGATAACCTGGCGGTTGTTGGCCACATAATCAAGCAGTTCATGCAGAGCTAGACGCTTGACTTCCTTGGACTTCATGTCGGCACTAGCGTCATTAAAGTCAAAGATGACGTTGCACTGATCGATCTTCTGCATAAAAAGTTCCTGTCGACGATTAGGTGATACCTCGTGGAAGCCCGGAAGCTTCTCAAGCTCTCGGTGGGTCGATATATCGAATCGCGACGAGTTCTGCCTTCGAGGAGTTCGAAGACCCTCGGGTACGTCCTTCGGAGTCTGGTGGAGACGGTCGAACATCAACGACTTCTGGCCGGCCTTAGGTGGTGCGAGGTCGTGCGGCATTGTCTCAGCTGCACCGGGAGGTGGAATGTGCTAAAGAGAGCGAAATTAGCCAATGTTTCGACTTTATTAGTAGGACAGAGTGACATACTGGAGCACTAGGACTAATGACCACAGTAGGCGGGAGAGTACCATGTCGAGAAGGGGTTGCTGCGCCATTTGGTGACTGCTGAGATCCGGCGTTGCCAAATCGATCGGGGGCAGCACCTTGGCCGGGTGCCTGACCAGCCTGGCCTTGTAGAGCAGGGTTACTATGATCACCGCCGTGTGTTCCAGCATTGTTGGGGGGGAGTGGTTTATTTCTAATATCGTTCAGAGTCGACGTAGACGAAGAGGGAGTCAATACAGGCGACTGGTTCTCCCGGGAACCGCTAGAAGAGGGAGAAGCTGTTCCATCCTTAGCATCCTTATTTTTCTTGGAGGATTTGCTATCGCTCTTCCCTCGCGAGAGCTATCGAACATTCGTTAGTTAGCACAGTAAAGGGATGTTATACTAGGTAGGTAGAGATAGGTAGAGATAGGTAGAAGTAGAGCTAGAGGTAGAGGAAGCCAGGTAGAAACAGAGGACAAACATACGGCTCGGCTGAAGCGCTTCATCTTGTAGGTCACAACCCCTACTGATAGTGGGGTGGGGACGCCCGACTCTCTCTACTACCTCTCTTTTTTCAAAAGGGATTTGTATAGGAAACGGCAGTAATGCTAATGCGGATAGACGCGTCGGTACAGTGGATTCCGGGGAGTCGAAAATATGTAACGTAATTCGGTATCGAACTTGGGTAAGGTTGCGTGATCGAGTAGAAGGATTATCTAGTGAAATTTCACCGTCTGTTTGAGACGAGAGAAGAAATCAAATGATAATAGAAAGGTCCCAAGATTTAGGCGTAAGGAGAGACGGACGGCGGCGCGGGTACGGCTGTCGCATAAGGTGGGCAGGTAACTAGACTAGCGACCTTCAAAGGTAGAACATTAATAGTAATAACTACATGTAAGATGGCTCAAATTGAGCCTCTTAGCTTGAAGGGCACGAGTGAATTGTCGATGTTCAATTTCAATGTCGGACACTTCAGATATGAAGTTTGAGTTGTCGTTGTGGAAGGTGGAGAAAAGCGGCCTACTAGAGAGTACTGTGCTGCATCTTAGGTATGTAGGCCTTGTAAGTAGTTAGACCCGTTGGCTTTCAGGGAGTTTAGGCATTCTGGTGATCTTCCAGGGCTCCAGGGCTAAGGGGAACGGCATAACGTAATAGGTGCAGTATGTGCGATATGTACATATGTAGGTACGTAGCTTCGTAGCTTGATACCATATATTCTCATTGTACTTGTATTGTACTCTACACCTACCCTCGAGTTTGGCCTACAGCACTGAGTATCCAGTACCCAGTACCATACCCAGTGTTACATGGATAATACACTGAGTCTACATTCAACTAATACTAGTAGGTAATTGTACGCAGTAGACACAGCAGGAAGCGGCGGTACGGAACAGGTATCCCAGCAACAACGAGATTCTAAAGTACATAATCAATACTACTAGTAAGAAGGAATTTGACTTGAATAAACAATGCTTTTCAAGTCATTTCGGAGAATTACCTAGTAGTCTATTGAGGAATACATTGTACCTATCTAGATGTTGTGAAGTTTCTTAACCATCCAAGATGTAATACCCCAAGTACCTAAATATTTTGCTCTTTTTGCGCATGGGCGCTCGTGTTATGCATTCATCGTGTGTTTTTTGTGCAAGGGTTCGGTCGGTGCCAGCTGGCGGGATGTGCCTAGGTGTGGTTTAGCCCGAGTTTGTTGCATAATAGATTTGTGCTAGTGGTGCTCTGTGGGTCTAGTGGTGCAGAGCTGTGTCGAATCAGGTACTAGTTCGGCGGGGCAGCGTGTCCTCATGGAAGTCTCGTGAGCTAAAGTCGATGTTCCCTGCAGCTACAACATGGCTTTTAGCGCAAATAATTCGTTAAACCTATATCGACCAGGAGCCAGATCACAATATGTGCATCTTTATAAATTGGTATATAAATGCTAACAGGCAATCCTTACCTCGATTGAGGTACCTTACATATTGAACTAGTAGTATGAAAAAAAAAAAGAGAGAGAACGATGTTTTGAATGGGATGGGTGCGAATTATGCCAATTGAATTCCACGGGTTTGTCTTTAAACAAATGACAGGTGCCACTAACAGTGGATAAGAACCTTGGAAGTATAATTACCCCACCTAGGAATGTACCGGTAGTGACGGAAATTGCGACACTCAGAACATTCAACATTCAATGTTCAATGTTGTGTTACAGTGTATGCTGTACACGGCCCAGCATTTTACTGGCCTCCTTCCAAGTTCTAACTTTGCTGGTGTGTACAAAGTAAGCTAAAGTCTCAAAGTCTCTTACTCCTAAGGTTTCTCGCACGGTAGTCGTACTGTATTGGCATTTCATCAACAACAACATTTCCGTGACCTCATAAGTTAAGCAACCAGACTATACATAATATCTATGGATACGACGGCGATCGGATATCTCGAGATTTTGGTATTAGTACATTGAGGAAGCACTTACGTCATATGTTTGGATTTGATAGCGAAGGATTTGTTCTGAATCTGCATGCTTGCTTCATACAATGGATGTCGACTATGAGCACACCAACGAGGATCAATATGAAAATGACGATCTAGAGGATGCTCCTATATTAGACGTGCCTCAGAGAAAAATAGTTGCCATAGAACATCCTTGCGTTGTGATCAATCTTGACAAAGGGCTTGATACATTTGGAGTGGATCCCGATTTCCAGAAGGTATGATGAATATAAACCCCTATCTTAATCACTGTTCTATTCGTATTGCTGGCAAGGCTCTCAGCTTACCTGCCATGATAGCTTCTTGTCGACACACCGGAACCTACCTCGGTCCCTTTGTGGTTTCGGCCTGATAATCCTACGTCAAAGCCCGTTGTGTCACACCACGCTGCTACTAACAACATCCTACTCAAGATAACCGTCCCCAAACGGACGGGCAGGAAGAGAAAGCGAGGCAGCAATGATCCATTTACCGGTGATGCTGATATCGCAAATGGGGCGGCGGCCACCTTCCCAGACGGTGAGGTGAGTTCTGCGGGTCGGCGTGATAGACCCAAGTCTATCCTCAGAAAGATGCAGGATAATCTCGATGATTACGAAATAGATGCCGTCGGGAAGGTCGAGGATACTCATAGGTATAGGGGTCTTTCTGATTTTCAGTTTGCCAATGTCAAGTCTTCATTCTTGACGAAGACCGCAGAGAACTTACTCCCAATGAAAGGTGAGTAATATATAGGCCTTAGGATACTTCGTCAAGTATCATCCCAATTGCTAACACTTACTTCAGTCTCAAATCTGCGGGAGATCAAGTTTACTCCCGGTGTGATAACGGAACAAAACCAGGAAATTGTTCCCCCACCACATTTCACAGATAGGATCATTGGTTTTAATTACAACTATGAGCAGAATCCTAATACTAAGGTGGAGGGAGATGACGCAGGCAACGAGAAACTCATCAACATCCAAGGGAGAAGGAAGCACTCGTACGGCTACTTCATCAACCATAATATGGACCAAGTACCGCAGAGGCCGCGGCGGGAGCCAAATATGGTTATACCAGCATCCCTCATGAGACAGCTTCATGCATTAATGGAAGAAAGGCCTATATGGACCCGTCGTGCTATCCTCAATCGCGTAACGGGTAATTACACCGACTCAGCTATGAGAATAGCCCTCCAGCTTGTTGGGTACCAGTTTAGGGGTGGACCATGGCGAGATGCCTTTGTCAAATATGGCATGGATCCTCGTCCCGATCCTGAGAACCGAATATATCAGACACTCGCCTTCAAATTGGAGAGAAACATAATCGGAACAAAGAAGGTGCCGTGGGAGGTCGTTAGAAAGGGCCAGGTTAACAGGAACCACAGAGTTAATCGCAAAAGCCATATTTGGGATGGGCAGGATTATTCGACCGACGGGAAATTCTGGCAGGTTTGCGATATCACCGATCCATTCGTTCGCAATATGCTTGACCAAGCACCTTTGAGGACAGACTGCGATATCGAATCGGGCTGGTATTACAAAAGTGCATGGGCTAAGATCAAGATGATCATGAAGGTCAAAATGATTGCTATCAAGAGGGGCCGGATGGGCTCAGACGATGATGATCCGCAGAAGCCAGGCTTTTTGTACAATTCCTTCCTTGCCGAGAGACTACAACAGTTGTCCGATAAGACCGAGAAGCCACTAGGTCTGACTCTTGAGCCGTTCTTACGCCCCATCACAGACGTGGATTCTACGAGAATCCCACGCACTCGTCGCCCTCTAAAATCGAAACAACAGCCCGAGTCTACTGCAGCAGGTACAGCAACAAGCGCTGAGGGCGACAACTTGGGCAATGGAGGTCTTGATGAAATAAGCGGAGACGATGAAGAGGAGATGCAAGAGAATCCCTGGGAAGTTGATGACCTGATCGACGACCTTGAAGATGACGATGGAGATATTGACGGGGATGTACAAGAGTACAATGGCTACTCGGACGACTACGATGATGAAGAAGAGGACGGCGAGGACTATCTGAAAGGGTACGGATACGAAACCGAGCAAGACGAGTATGACGAGGAGGAGGAGGAGGAGGAGGATGTTATTATGGATGACAATCCCACAGAAGACGCTTACGATGAGTAGGCAGTATAGGGTTGTCCGAGTGCTCTGCTTAAGCCTTAGCTACTAGCTAGATAAGACTTAAGGACCTAGTAAGATGATCAGATCAATGCAACGGACATTGAGACCATCTACCTATTCTGCGCAGTCCAAAATTTCCCTGCATGAGAGTAATGATTCCATGCCTTTTGAACAATGTACTTATATTTGTGCTTTCTACTAAAAACAATCTCTAGAAATTCGGTGGATTAGGTATGGATTCATCATAATACCACGAACCTCGGCAACTTTTGCGGGGAGACCGAACTATGTTACAGCGCCATGCTATTTACACTAGAATAGCTCCTCGGCTCCTAGGACCTAGGTAGAGTCTAGACATCATTATCGATAGGAATCCCAGGATTCAAAGACATCGATTCACCTATTGTCCGTCAGCCATTATACACTATAAACTTGTCATAATAATAAACAATTGGATCGTAACAATCTAATTTCATTTGATTCGTGTTCTGTTGTGTTCAATAAAGTCACCAAGCCTTTTAATTCCTCGTCTAACGTAACTCAACAACTCCAACTTGTTCATTGGCTAGGATTGATTTCCCCGGACACAGAAGACACAGAAACAATGGCCGACGAAACAGCTCTCCACGACTTTCCCTCGCTCTTCTCCCTCAAGGGCAAGGTCGCCGTCGTGACTGGCGGCTCGCGAGGTCTAGGTCTTAATGCAGCTTCAGCGTAAGTTCCCCTTTTCTACACATAGAATCCATAGAAACCCTATCTAGAACACACAATCCCTTCCTCCCCAGAAACGAAACGTATTCCCCCAAATCGGACCTCCGTACACCTAAGCTAACCATCCCCCCCACGCACCAGCTTCTTACAAGCCGGGTGTTCCAAAGTCTTCATCACCTCCCGCAAAGCCGGCGCCTGCGAAAAGGCCGTAGCCCAACTAAACGCGCTGCCGAACCTTCAACCAGGCGCCCTCGCGATCTCCGTGCCCGCCGACAGCAGCACGCTCGCCGGCATCGAGTCCCTAGTCTCACAAGTCTCCAAGCACACGCCGCACGTCGACATCTTATTCGCGAACGCCGGCGCGACCTGGGGCGAGCGCTTCGAGACGCACCCAGACGCCGCCTTCCAGAAGGTCATGGACCTGAACGTGAAATCCATCTTCCTCTCGGTCCAGAAGTTCGCCCCGCTGCTGCAGAAGCGCGCCACGCTCGAGGACCCGAGCCGCGTTATCATCACGGCGAGCACGGCCGGTTTGGGAGTCGGGACCTTGGGCCAGCAAGCTACGTATGGGTATAGCGCGAGTAAGGCGGCCGCGATACATTTGGGGCGGAATCTGGCCGTGGAGTTGGGCCCGAAACATATTTTGGTCAACTCGATTTGCCCCGGTTTCTTCCCGACCAAGATGGCGAATGGGTTGATTGAGATGTCCGGTGGTGCGGACTTGCATGCCTCGCTAAGTCCGTCCAAGAGGCTGGGAAGGCCAGAAGATATTGCTGGTGTGGTGGTCTATCTGTCTAGTAGGGCAGGTGCACATGTTAACGGTGCGACTATAGAAATTGACGGTGGTGCTCTATGGAACAGGGGCTCTCTGTTATTAGCTGGATTGGATTCTAAGCTATGATTCATGTATAATATCAATGTGTCCAGGAAGTTAATTTGGGTATTTTGCAAATATGTCCTCATTCTGTCATGCTTTGTTTAATATTAAGTACATACGCATGGATGACCTCAATGTTTTTTCCACAATGCAAGTACGGATGGTATCGATATATGCGAAGCTGAGGACTCAGACTCCGGATGCAATGCTCATCAAACCAGTTTACAACGTCAGATATTCTAAGACGGAGCCTACATCTCAGATTCGGCTATCCTCAGGTTTAACTTCTGGCTTTCGCGCAACCCAATGGCTGGCTTTGTAAAACGTCTGCAGCATGCTCTCGGCATCCTGCACGTAAGGGGCGTGTATCCCCGCCTCTCGCTTTTCTACGACGAAGCCAATTCGTTCTACCAGTGCGATGACTTCATCATCAGTAAGCTCGAAACTTCCAGGGTCTGCTATACCCATGGAATTATTCTCGTCATAGTCGCCATCTCCATCATAGCCGTGGTGGCTGGGAACGTGGTTTTCCCAATGCCAGAGGAGAGGCCCGACGTTGATCAGGACTCCTCCGGGCTTCAAACAATGCAAGATAACCTCGAGGTAGCGAATCAAGTTCGGGGCCGTATCTAGGAAAAATACGGCAGTCACAGCATCATATGTTTCTTTATGACTCTCGTCCCCATATAGACAGAGAAAGTCAGCAGCACACATCTGCATGGACCCAATCCCTTGTGCGTTTGCGAGCGTGGTTTGCGGGTGAATATCTGGAACCTTGTAGGATCTGAACTGCTTTTCACGGCTTTGGTGGTTAGAGAACGAGTGTATCCATGGGAAGACGGTATGCTGGCCAGCTCTTTCGGTAGAGTTTAGGATATACGACGACGCCAACAGCTGATGGTAGGAAATCTCATTACCTTCGGTGAGGTAACCATTCAAGCAGAGATCAAAGACCAAGCGTCCTAATCCAGCACCGGGCACTAGTACTTTCATCGGTAGCCGGTCAGGATATTTGACCTTCTCAGCGTCAAGCGCACGGTATACTGGACCGTAGCAGGCGTCACGTTCAACAACACCTTCCGCTGACCAGTCACGGTAAAACTGTCGGACAGTGCTCCTAGCCTTATCCAAGTCATTATACTTGGCAATACCAGACCAATCCTCGGGCATTGTGAGTTCTTTATCCGCAGTAGCTTCTATCATACCGAAGGATCGCAAGCCCACTTTAACAATAGTGCGGGCTAGCTCTGCATTGCTCTCAATGGCATCATCTACTCGATTCAACACATCTAGATATGAGAATGGAGGCTGGCTGAGCAGCTGCCAGTGAGCTTGAGGGAGAGCATAAAAAGCCTGTCTGCGCAGATGGGTACAGTTCAGGTGGGCTGTTTTTGCATATTGGCTATATTGGATTCGTCAGCATATCTGACGGGCTGGGAGAATCTGCAGGTGAGCGACTTAGAAGAAATGTACAGCATATTTGAAGCCTACTGGAAACAAAACCGCGCCCCCTCTCCTGGGTTCTTGGGTGCAAGATGTGCTTAACTCAACAACTCGGCAATTTAATAGTGTACTAACCTGAATGAATCGAGAGCTTGGAATATCACCCTGATTTCCTCGGGGTCTTCGATATTTTCTTCTACGCCATTCCACTGGGAATCATCACCGTCGTAGGCCTGGGTCGCCGACTCCATGTCAGCGATTTGGCTACAGGCTCTGGTAGGCAAGAAAAGGGGAAATAAGTAAAAGTATACAAAGAAGAAATTGTAAGACGATTATTTGATGGACTTAGATAATCGTTGACTCGAGACCTAGTTGGAAAAGCTCCAAGTCATGAGTCCCAATAAGAATGGTGGGGTGAATATCTCCGGGCTGAGGGGCACACGATTTTAAAGAATCGAAGGAAACTAAAGCAACTCTACTAGCCCCAGCACATCTTGCAAGAATATTGAAGATGGCAATTAGGCGAATCTCATGGTGAAATGAGCGCGGAAATATGCACTCAATTTGATATATGTAGTGAAGATGGGAGGAGTTGAAAGATTCAAGATTCCTTCTACAACTGCCGTCTAGCGGACATAGAATTATTTCAAGGTTGGGTAGGTAAAGTTAAGACTGTCTGGACTGTCCAAATTGCGCGCAATTGTGCCTTCTCTAGTGAAGTACGTACCTATAAATCCAGGAAATCGCTGCCATCTTAGGGCCCTATCCAATGATACGTAATTACCGCCTACGTAGCAGGTAGTGGGTGGGCTTTCCCACGGACGTGGGGTTCGACTTCTGTTTCCATCAAATAGACCAAATAGACTCAACTTCACACTTGCCGCCTAACTTCCTATGAAATATGAAAAACAAAACGACAACGTTAGAGCTTACCTAGTGAACACTTATAAACTGTCGATTCTCTATTTCAGCACCCTGAAAAACCAATCAACACATCTCAAGTTTCCCAGGTATTCAACGGTGTTTGGTCAATTGAATTTATGCGAATTCTTGTTCGGACAATACAAACTCAGAGTCAACTGAACTCATTAACCCCCTGTCACTAAAAACGCCTGCATAATGGAAGCAGCCATCGATGAACCAATACAGCTCTCCTTCCCCTTACCACGGTCCTTAGACACGAAGATTCATCTGCGTCTAACCATCAAGGCAAAGGTTATACTTTTATTCGTCACGACAATGGCAGTGGATGACCCAGATGATGCTGCACCAATGGGATCTTTCGTCTATGCCTTACCCGACGTATGCTTCCTTTTGAGCCAGGTTCATAATGCAACTGACTGACATACCCCATCATAGAAATATAATCCGAATCAACCACTTTCAACCACAATCTACTCTGTGGAACCAACAATAGAGTTCACAACTAGATTGGCCAAGATTCTGGCTAGGAAGACGCAGATGCCCGTCTATGTTGGCAATTCCATCAGCTTTGCTAGTACTGGACTCGGTGGAACGGTGGAAGAAGAGATGGAGGCCTTGAAAAAAATTGTCGAAGTCTCATTCGAGAAGCTGCAGGGCGTAATTAAACCGCCAGGTGATTTGCCTAATGGGACGGGCACGCCATGATCCAGTGATGTCAACTTCGTCGTCCAACTTTTTTTATATGACAAAACGACATTAGCAGCGTCAGCTGAGATCTCCATTCTCGAAATCGATATTCATACGAGATGATGCGCCTGCGCTGTTCGACTCGCATGAAGTACGCAAACTTGAGTGTTTAGGGGTTTGTCGATTCAAATGGAGAAATTAGTCAAACATTTCCTTCGAGACATACTAGTTGCATTGACATCGAGTCAATGGAATGAGTTGACCATTTGTCCCCAATGAGCATGGGTGGCGGATATCTTCTTGATTTGACAGGGACATATATCGGCCTCTTGCCATCTTTATCTAAGATGACCTCTACGATATTACAAGAAGGGCTTGGCTGCCGACCTTGGAATGTTTGAACAGGCCTTGCACTTATTGACACTATGAGGTAAAGACACTACGAGCTTCATGGTGCTACTATGGTAAATTGTCCTCTAGGTAAATAGTCGATTGACACACTTTACTATCGATATCGATGTCCTGTGAGAAGCCACACTTCTGGGCCCCCTATCTCACTACTCTGCCATATACTATTTGGTGGTTGAGTAACATTAAGCGCAAACCTCATCTAATTGAAGCATTCCGATTATGGCCAAATTTATTGACATAATCTGGGCTCAAGATTCAATGCATAGAGCACATAGAGCACATAGGCTACATATCAGGCTGCATTACTTGATATACGCCTAAAAAAATCCCTTTCAGACGCCTCTATGACGAACTATATAGCCCTGCTGCTCTCTTGAATAGCGCTTGCTCAGCGACTCGGCATCTCGGGTGGTTATCTGCATGAGTTTGGAGCCCTTGAACCTCTAGCACCACATGTGCAACCCAACCACCTCAGGTCTATGACACATATGGTTTAAGCAAGGCTCTACCTAAAGCCGGCGGGTCATCTAACCTCCTGTGTAGATCCCCGAGTTACACGACATCCGCCATCAAAGTGGCTTGAAGAATTGTAACAAACTTATAGCGCCCGGTCATCTGGTTGTCGCCCGTATCTGGGTGGAACATGCATGCTTGGTAGCAAAAACAAATTCCGTGATACTGGGGGCCTCTACTGTGGAACTTCTTTCTGCTGACAAGCCCCTATAGGGGTAGAAATAATGAGGTCGACTGCGGGGCGATGTCTTACGAAAGGATCGTTTGATTCTGTTATAGTGTTCCCTAAGCCATTGGCAACTCTTTACATTTAGGCATCTCGAAGAAAGATATGGAGGCATTGAAGGACACCTAGTCATCCATTTCGTCGATGTACCCCCCCTCTGCATGGGGGCGTTGCTGTCGATACAAGCTGCAGACTTTGCTGACCGTACCCTTTGTCCTGCATTCACACTGTCTTTAGGGGTTGTCTTTAGAAGCTGTTTGACTCAGTACCACGCGGATATTGATGCTGGTTTCACAGATGGTAATTGTGCGTGGCATCTTAACAGCTACTATAGTTTTCATACGTATGCATATTTCGTATTCTGGTTTGACTTGGCGCCTTGCAGGTTAGCAGGTTACGACGAATAGTGCTGACAGCACACAAAGGCCTGGGCAGCTTGGATAGATCCCAGTCCAAGCCTGAGGGTTCCTTCGCATGCTGCTTGTAGAAGGCTCTACTTCTTCCCCCTGGAGGAACCTGGAACGAACAGGTTCGAGTCCCTGATTTTTTTAGGCCTGCCGAAAGTTGGTTGGCTTTCAACTTCCCTGTTTAAGCATCCGGTATCCGTTTTCTGCGACTTGGTGGTCATTGGTCATATCAGCCAGCTAAACAAGCTATGTATATCGGCCATCATTATGAAGATGATAATAAATTCTAAGCCAAACTGAATCTCATCTTCAGGGGACGTTCCATCGATCTACCTTGATCTATTTTAAGGCATTATAACGGAGCTCAACATTAAAAAAAGAAGAAACATTTGGGGAACTTATAATTCTGCCAGTTAATATTGAGGTCTGGTTACATGAACATATGGCCTTGGCACGTATTTTATACACATGCATAATACCCCCGTGACTTACCTGCTTACATACTACTTGGATACCTATCTTTGCACGTGAAGATACGAAGATACACATAACGGGGTAGCGGAATATCGCGCTTTCTCGATTTCTACCAAAGCTTTCTGAACTGGAAAGTTTGACTCTATTAATTTTGACAAAAGCGCTCTTTCTAATGGGTCAACATGCCTAGCAGGCGTGTCGACTATGCGCTAAGAACATAGTGTGGTTAACGTGCTTGCCCTATGGACGCTAGTAATGGACACCCTTTAAAGTCAGAGTCCCATCTAAATTCTAATACGCCCACCTGAGCACATGTACCTACTATCCACGCCTCGCACTTCTAAAAGGAGCTAGCAAGACGTACTGTGGTAGAAACACACCCACTACCTCCCTAGTAACTACAACACCTATCAAATTCAAATTCACCTATCAGACGCACCCCACCATTGAACTTTTTTTTTTCCTAAAAGAGGATTCAATCAAGGACCTCCAGGCTCAAGTAACCGGAACTGGGGTCACGGTCCTCGTCCTGCATCTTGCGTCCAGTGTCCCGTCCCCTCGCAAACCACAACCAGGGAAAAAAAAACAGGCCAAGTCGATCGCAACAGGTCATTTGCCGCCTTTCTATATCGTCGCGATAATCGGATTAGAAGTATCATCAAAGCCAAAGATCTAAAGGAATTTTTTTTCTTCAATAAGGAGAAAAAAACCAACGGTATAAGAGACGAATCCTATTAAGAGGAAGACGATCAACACCACCTAACCTTCTTAACCTTCCCTTAACCTTACTTCGTTAACTAACATTTTTTACCTTTTACCTCTTACCTCTTACCTACTAGTCTGTCATTATTACAGATTATTATTATTTTTACCGAATTTCCCTTCCAAGGATCTTACCATTGCTACTAGGCATTGTACCGTACCATTACCACCACTACAGTCTACCAGTCTACGAGTCTACGCCGTACGGCCAGTCAGCCAGTACCCTACGACCAGTACCACCGTTTTACCACCTGGGTCCTGGGCACACTTCCAAGTAAAACCACATCAATTTTCAACACCAGCTAGTCCATCTTTTTTACCTTGGACCCCACCATCTCCAGAACCGATGTGACTACTGGCAATCGACACTTAAACAACTTCTTTTCCTACCTATTTACTTACTCCCCACTCCCCCCGCCTACCCTTCCTCTTTTCTCTCCCTCCAAAGACTTTAAGCAATCTTCAAGCAATTCATTTTCGAAGTTGAGTTGCGATAAGTGCACATCTCTAACACTAACCTGCCCCGCCGCCCACCATGGCGTGGCAACCTTCGCCCGAGTCCTTGAGCACGCTCGCTGCTTGTCTCAAGGACTCTCTCAGCGGCTTCGACAAAGCTGCGCAAAAACAAGCTGAGATTGTAAGACACTTGTGATATCATAAATTATACCCCTATATAATTTGGATAGGCGACTGTTGTAGTTTGCCTCGTTCAAACTTCTGGTAACTTGACTGACATCAGCTTTTTTCTGTTTAGATGCTAACGCAAGCGAAATCATCTCCCGATATCAACAACTACCTTGTGTATCTGTTCTCTAGTGCAGAGCCTCCTAATGGCTTACAATGTTCGCCCGAGGACTACTTCCTTATACGATCTTCGGCCGCAATCATGTTGAAGAACAACATCAAACCAGGCTCTAAACGAATGCCCGACAGCAGCATCGCGCTGATTAAATTAGGTATTCCTTTGTGTTTGCAGGATAATAACTCGCAGATTCGCAATTATGCAGGAGTGATCGCGACTGAGATGATTCGTCGAGGCGGAATTATGAGCTGGCCTGAGTTGTTGCCAGAACTTTTGAAGATGATTGGTAATGAGAATGGCCAATATTCAAATGAGGCGCAGGAGGGTGCTATGGCGGCTATGGCCAAGATCTGTGAAGACAACACAAAAATGTTGGAGCGCGAGTTGAACGGCGAACGACCTATGAACTTCATCCTCCCGAAGTTAATCCAGGCCACTAAGAGTCCTTTACCCAAAGTTCGCGCCTCTGCTCTGACTGCCATCAACGTTTTCACAGCCCGCAAGTCTCAGGCTATGCTCAACTCTATCGACGACTTGCTCCAGCATCTATTTGCCTTGGCGTCCGACAACAACAATGACGTGAGAAGACAAGTTTGCAGAGCGTTTGCCCAGCTTGTAGAGTCTCGCCCAGACAAGATCCAACCTCACCTTCCTGGTCTTGTTGATTACATCATTACTCAACAGCAGAGCGACGATGAGGATCTAGCGACTGACGCAGCCGAATTCTGGCTTACAGTTGGCGAGCACGAGCATCTCTGGCACTCATTGAGCCCCTATATCAGCAAGATCGTCCCAGTCCTCCTCGAGTGTATGGTGTATAGTGCCGAGGATATTGCCCTTTTAGGCGGCGCATCCGATGACGAGGATGAGGAGGATTTGGAAAAGGACATCAAACCTCAATTTGCAAAGAAGTCGCAGACGCGACAGGCCAATGGAGAGGGATCTGCGGATGCCGCTCAGAATGGTAACGCATATGAGAAATTGGCTAGTATGGATGATGATCTTGAGGAAGGTGAGATCGATGACTTTGAAGATGGCGACGATGCCAACCCGGATGAGCGATGGACTCTACGCAAGTGTTCAGCAGCTGCATTAGATGTTTTCGCCCGCGACTTCAGAGACCCGGTTTTCGAGTCCATTCTCCCGTACCTAACTAAGAATTTGAAACACACCGATTGGCCATACCGAGAGGCTGCCGTACTTGCGCTGGGTGCTGTCGCGGAAGGTTGTCTTAACGTCGTTACGCCTCACCTACCTCAATTGGTGCCTTACTTGATCTCCCTTTTGAACGACCCGGAGCCCGTAGTCCGCCAAATTACGTGTTGGACGTTGGGACGTTATTCTTCCTGGGCTGCGGATTTGACAGAGCCTGCTGACAAGCAGGCTTTCTTCGAGCCCATGATGGAAGGTATTTTAACGAAGATGTTGGACAGCAACAAGAAAGTTCAAGAGGCCGGCGCATCGGCTTTTGCGAATCTCGAAGAGAAGGCGGGAAAGAGATTGGAGCCCTACAGCCTTCCTATTATCCAGCAGTACGTCAAATGCTTTAAGAAGTTCAAGGATCGCAACATGTACATCCTCTACGACTGTGTCCAAACATTAGCCGAGCACATTGGTCCGGTTTTAGCCCGACCCGATCTCGTTAACGAACTGATGCCGGCTCTCATCGAGAGATGGACAAAGGTCCCCGACCAATCACGCGAACTATTCCCCTTGTTGGAATGTTTATCATATGTTGCGATGGCATTGAATGATGCATTCACCCCTTATGCGCAACCCATATTTTTACGATGCGTCGTTATTATCCACCAGAATTTAGAGGCATCTATTGCCTTGCAAGACAACCCATCTCTTGACGCGCCCGACAAGGACTTCTTGATCACCAGCTTGGATCTTCTTAGTGCCATCATCCAGGCCCTCGATCCAGCGAAGTCCGCTCAGCTTGTCCAGGAGTCGCAACCCGCATTCTTCGAACTCCTCACATTCTGTATGAAAGATCCTGCCGATGAGGTCCGACAGTCAGCGTATGCGCTCCTCGGAGATTGCGCCAAGTATGTGTTTGAACAGTTGCAACCGTCGTTGCCAAACATCTTCCCCATCCTCCTGACACAGCTGGACTTGGACGGTGTACTTGATGAGGACATCGATAGCGGATTTGGAGCAGTCAACAATGCTTGCTGGTCCGCCGGAGAGATTGCGATTCGACACAAATCTGACATGGCCCCTTACGTGCCTGAACTGTTCCAGAGTTTCCTCGCGATTGTCACTAACCCTGGTATCCCTAAGGGGGTCACTGAAAACGCCGCGATTGCTTTGGGTCGCCTTGGACTAGGCAATGGAGATCTTTTGGCGCCTCACCTAGCCAACTTTGCCGAGGATTTCCTCACTTCTATGGATGAGGTTGATCCATCTGACGAGAAGGCAACCGCGTTCCGAGGGTTTACCGCTATCGTCGAGAAGAACCCTATGGCGATGGAGAAATCACTTCTACACTTCTTTACTTCAATCGCCCGATATAGAGACTTGAAGTTGCGTAGCGAGACTAAGAATGGTCTGCACGAGGATTTTCAGAAGGTAAGTAGCCGTGTCTGGATATTTACAGTAATGGAATGAAAGAAATCTAATGATAGTGTAGGCTATTGGTATATACCGTCAAATTATACCCGAGTTCGACCAGTTTTTTGGCCAACTCGAGCCACAAGACCAGCAGACTCTACGAACAACCTACGCCTTTTGAGATGAACATCTCTGAAGACGAGTCATTGGGTTCTTATTATACGCAAGATAATGAGCGGTCCCTTCATACGTTGCAATCAAGATGGTATCGACGTCTAAGACCCACGTTGACTTGTCATCCTCATGGTTACGAAGACTACGTCAGTTGAATTTAGGTCAGCTACGTTCAAAGCATCCAGCAGCTGGGGGGCTGCGGATCTATTTCTGCATCAAGGTGTGCACTATGTGTTGGTGTTAGGAGTCAGCTCATCGCTTGACCTAGGTCTTTGCAGAAAAAGAAGCTTGTAGGAAAAGGAATAGGATCGCGCACTTTCTAAAGGCGTGAAATGTTAGTGGCATGTAATGGAAACGGGTGCTCGTCCAATGGACATAGCCACCTCGAGGAGGGTCGAATGGTACGGCGCAGACATGTCAAAAACAAGACTCGCCTGGTTCATTGATAATTTGGAACATGAAACTGCTTGCTCGCAACACGAATGCCTGGCAGCATCGCTACGTTCTAGCCACCGCCCACCCACCAAAGTAGATAGCACGTAGATAGCATAGCAAATTTCCCCCGATCCCAACATTTTCAAGAGAGCATCTAGGCTTGAGCTATTTTTATGGCAGGCCGGAAAGAGCCGGTACTTCATCGATATCTGGCTCAAATAGATATCAAAAGATACCTTATAACGGCAATGAAAGAGATAATGAGAAAAAAAAATAGTCTCTGTGTGTGCGGTTTGTGAGGGAGATGTTGGTGTCGGCAACAGCTCCATTCATGTTCGATGTCGTCTACGATATAGTGTGTACCTACCGTAATCTAGGGAGGCGTTGTAGGCGAATGAGATGTAAGTGGTGAGTTTTGGGAATTCTGCAACTTGATTGGGAGCAAATGATCGTAGCCGCACTCACATATATAGTCATCGACATGCATACTCCTGTATGACTTTCTAACATACATATTAGTTGTAGACACGCATAGATGTGGGCTACTGCGAATGAACGTGGCCTTGCATTCAGACTATGGATGTATACTGCACGTACCTAAAAGTTAGGTATGCAGGGGGGATCAAACAGTTTTCATGCCCATCATGATATTAGACGTATATTAATAGATACCTACCTACATATATTATATATATAATGTATCATACAGATCTACTAGGTATGCAAGATGTTTATTTTTTTTTATTTCGACACATTAATTTAATTTTCAGCTAACTACTCCAGGAGATTGTGTATCTTCAGACTTGGCGGTGAAAGGAACATGACGAGCCGGGAAAAGAAAAATTGGCTGAGTGAGGGGGAGAAGAGGGGCAGCCGGTTTTACGAACGATGATCTTTGGCGGTGATGGTTGATTTTGATGGGCTTGAGATGGCGATTTTTTGCGACCCCCCACTTGATGGCGTCCCTTACATAGTACCTGCAGATATTTACGTTTAGAGGAAATCTGGCGAGTGAGGGTCGTAGGTATTGTGGATGGGACTTATTCAATAGGCGAGAGAGCCGACGGAGGATGAAACTAGCGATTTACGTAAGCTGCCAAAGCGAGGGTAGGCTGAGTTGGGTTTACGATCATTGGTCGTCGAAGAGATCACAGGTGTTGCAGGACTAGTGAAGAGGCTAAAGAGGTATCAATTCGAATCTTGTGTATTATGCAAGGCGATACGCCTGTCTCATACTAAAACGTGGTACTGAGCAGAGGAAATTGATTTTTAACACCACACTTCCTCAATCACCAACCACGTCCCCTGTGATCCCAACCCCCACGATACCCTTGTCCACGGTAATCACCCCTTCCGCCTCGGCCGTACTGCTGGAAGCCGTTTCCTTGCTGTTGTGGGGGTCCTCCGGGAGGTGGGTGTGACGGCCATCCGCCCGCTGCCATGTTCTGAATCCAGTTCGGTGGCATGTTTGGTGGTATGCCGGCAACCGGAGGCGGTGGTGGCGGCGGCCATTGTCCTTGATAATTCTGCGGTGGGGGCGGAGGCGGTGGTACCATATACTGACCTGAGTCCATGGGAAGCGGGGGAAAGGGCTGGGGGAATGGTGGCGTTTGTTGTTGGTATGGCTGGTTCGGGTTCAGATGTGGTGGTTGGTTTGGAAAGCTGGACTGCTGTTTTCCGTTTGAGCCGGCATAGTAAGGAGGATCGTAAGGCCGTGGAGGCGGCGAATTCCGTCCCTGAGATTGGGAGCGGGACCGGTTATACCTCCGCTCTCTAGAGGGTGAACGAGACCTTGACCTTGACCTGCTGTATGATCTCGGTCGGCGCCGCTCTCTGCTGTAACTTCGCCGAGGGCTTCGGCTTCGGCTCCGGCTCCTACTTCTGCTTTCGCTGACAGATCTGGATACTCGTCGTCGCTTAAAAGCAGGTCGCGACGAGTCGCGAGAGGAACTTCGTGAGTCTGAACGAGATCGTGATATACTGCGTCCACGATAGCCATTTCCAGTGCTTGAAGCTTTCTTGCGGCGCTGCTTCATCTTCTCGCAAAACGCGCGTGACCAACCGTAATATGTCTCTCCATCGATAACGTCACCGGTAATCTCATCCAACACAACTCGTTGCCCTAACTGATCAATGTCTTCAGTGGATCGATCCATATCGCGGTGGTCTTTGTTGTAGATACGATCTACGTCAGCAAGTAAATCCTGGACGGCTTTGATCAGGCGTTCCTCCGCAGGGCCTGCGGTAAGTTGTAGAGGCTTGATCATGTCCGGATTCATTGGTCTGGTTGAATTGGGCTCTATGACAGGTAACCAATTTGCAGCAGGTAAATCGTACCATGATACAGACGCGTCACCATGCATAGCTGGCATGATAAATGGGGTTTCTTTCGAGGATTTCGTGCCCGAAGCCGGGGCATAATTGGTGGACGCGTCGCCTGTAGTAGCAGTATCTGGCGCATCCTTGATAGTTGTACGGAGCTTCTGTATTAAGGGTTGGGGGAAATGGCGCTTTTCGGCCCAGACGTTTACGAGGTCTGTTACTTTCTTGATGTGCTTCGGGCAGTTTGAGAAGGCTGCGGCGAATCGAACGAGGTCTTGAATGAATGGCTCTAGCTTCTCTGCGAAGTCGGAACTGCGATTCCGGGTGTGGACATGGTACAACACATCACTCAGAATATAGAGGATGTGAAGGCGTTTTCGTTTCGAAGAAGGCTCACGCGCTTGCCTGCTGGCGGCGATATCCAGGGAGTAGGACTTGGTCAAAGCCGTCAGATATTTCCCTAAGGCGGTGATCCTGGCCGAGGACTGGACCAGGTTCTTTAATATCCATTGCTTGCATTTCTATGTGTCGACCGTTTAGCTGTCGCACAAGATACCAAATTTCAGAGAATTGTGTTGCTCAAACCTGAACATTGGGTGGAGAGCATCGCGAGATGGTCGCGTCGAGTAGCTGGAGAAACTCGTCGATCTCGCCGCGGGAACATGATGTCGGATCTGGTCGCAGAAGAACGGCGGAGAATGAGACTTTAGCTATGGCTAGCTGGGGCGACGCCATTTTTTATAGAAATAGAATAATTACGACGTGATTAGTGCGCATCAACGCATGCTCTCGGATTTGGATAGTTGAATGATTATAATGATTATGGTGGTTATGGTGATTATGAAATTGATGATCTGGAGAAGAATCGTGGTGGAATCTACAGCATAAGGCGCTAACTTAATTGGTTCAAAAGTTGGTTTTGGCACAACCCTGCAGCTTCCATGGTTCCATCAGCTGTCAGGCAGCGGCTTTCGGGCGCTGGATAAAATGCTCCCGTATCCCCACTATTGTACATAAGACAGGCTATTCCCATTACAGAAAATATCATTCAAGACATTCGCCGACGGTATTTGAGGCCGTTTTGATGGCTTCGCCTGTTGCTTCATATCTTGAATTATGACTTCAATGTTGAACTCACTAAGCTCCCACTCCTACACTTTTACGGGACAGATGAATAGGGAGCTTAGTTTTCATGGAGAAATTACCATTGTTGCTCAGACGCCGTGCGCCTTTGCAATTGCACCTGGCGCATACTGACACATAAAATCTCATAATCAGTACCAACCGGACCACATCTATGAGGGTGATTTGGGAGTAGAGTATTAGCCTTCATTATCTCCTCCTTTTCAATACCAAATTGTATACACAGAATTTGTTATATTCTTGTCACGAACGTATAGACACACCACCAGCTACCGACGACTAAGAAAAGCGATCGCCTTTCGGACTCGTAAACGGCACACTACTCTCGTACTTGCTCTTCTCTATCACTTGTTGTCCTTCTGTAGACGGAGCATGTCTAGTTGGAGCTGGATCGCTGCTCGCTTCTTGGCTTGGAGAACCGGCTGTATCAGTTCGAGCTGGGTGGCCATTGCCGCTCGAACCTCCCGTCGTTGACGCATTGCTGGAATTCTCTAAGGACTCGATCATCTGTTTCTTTCGGCGGGATTCCTCAAGGCGCGCGGCTCTGTCGGCATTGATGCTCTTCTTCGCAAAATAGTACGCACCTCCGCCAGCTACACGTTGCTTATGTTAGTAAAGCTCTTCACCGACGTAAGTGTCGGCGAGTACATTGAGTACATACCAAGACAGAGGGAACCCCAGCCCATCCTAGACAATGGCATTAACAATCAACGGCATGATCCATTGGGGTGACGTATCATTACGATTCACATACCAGAATGACTTGACCTAAGTGGGTAAGAGAGGTTAGCTTCTTGCGCTGCTTGGATTCTTTGGTTCTCTCGCCAGGTACATACCGTGTTCATGTTGAAATAGGATGCGATGCGCTCGTGTCTATCTTTCGTACTCGGTGCGATGACGTTGAAAGGTGTGAATGAGAATATTTAGGTATGCAGGTTTGCGGTGGGATTTGTCGAAGTTAAAAAATTACGTAGAACGGCGAATATCCATATAAGTGGTACGACTTTATCATCAATCGGATCAAAATGGGAAAAGAATAATACTACCTAGGTCCTAGGTCCTAGTACAACCCTGCAAGCACTCCCGTCGCCCTAGCGCGCCTACCTAACCTAGGCCTAAAACCTCACTATCCTGCCTATTTGCCTCTGTAACTAGCGCTGTGTTACAGGGGCTACCTGCTAAATCTCCAAGGCTGCAAGGTCGGGCAGCTGCCGGACGGTTGAACTTGAAGGATGATGTTGGGAGTCTTGGGACAGGTACCCGGTACCGATAACCGGGGGGGCAAGCTTTCCTTTACGGAGGATAGTGGATGGGATTGGTTGTACTATGTAAATAAGCCGGCAGCTCAGCAGCTGCACGTTGAATTTGTAGTGGGCTGGTGGGGTAAGGGACATACAGTTTAAAATGTTCCAAGGTTTTTTCAAAGTTTCCAAGGATTAAATATTGGTTACGGCAGGTACTTGACGATACGTGTACGGTTACGGGGACAGACATGGGTCTCCCACCTAGATGCCTGGTAAACCTTGGAACATTACGTAGTGCGTCTACGTATCGATTATGTACTTTTACTATGCATCAGTCTGCGTAGTAGTACTTGCAGTACTTGGTGCTTTGAATTAGAATTTACTAGGTAGAAGTTACATACTATGTAGAATTTCCACCTCAGGTGCTCAAAGTTCAAACCAGCACGGGAATATCTCTCATGCGCCTAAGATCTGCAATCTGAACCTGCACGAGCACCCAGCAGCCCAGGTGGTCAACTAATTAAGTCAACTAAATGTCAACTAAATGTTGTTAGATACACTAGATCAGTTAGAGCCCTGGAGGTTTCGCATGACTGGGACCGATTCCAAAGAAGAACCTAAATTTAATTCCGCTTGTTACTTTTCAGCAAAAACAAAAACCGAGTAACAAACCTATACGAACTTCTAATCATAATTCACCAATTCACTATTTGCCCACCTATCACGTCCAACATCCTGACTATATACGTTACCTTCCCATAACCTTTGAGCTGCGCCTCCTCGTTATACGTGACAGCATTACAAGTTAATGGAGAGCCGTCGTTGATGCTATACAAGTAGACAAAGGAGGCAGAACATGATCACGATTGACAGCCGAGGGATCTCACTGATACTACGCACTCTCGAAATCCGATGATCTGACAATATCATCTTTCTGACCAACACGAAACCACAGGAAACCACAGGATTTAATTCACCACGTGCCCTCTCGTCCTGTATTTATTTTAGCCTGGAATTCGACAACGAACCAAGAGCCCTGGAGACGAGATCACGAATACCCCCAGCTTCTATTACACAATATCTAGGGGTTAAGAATTAGGGATCGAATTGTTCAGTTGGATGAACCTGCGAGAGTTGCCCGTAGCTAGTGATGCGGCGGGAGAACGAGGGTCCCGGTATCTGGTAGTCTGGTAGAGACTACCCCTCATCATCACCATGGAATCTAACGGCCAAAATGGACCAGACGACTCGTCCTTGGTAAAATTATCACTCGCTGCCTCTTTTACTATATTGGTATAAGGATATTGGTGTACTGACTGAAGTTACAGAGACCAGTCTCGTCCTTGAGGTCCCATTTCGAGAGCATGGGAAAGGCTCAAGATGCTGTTAAAGATGGCCAAACAGCTGCCAATGCCCCGCCTAGTAGAAACCAGTCGCCGTCTCCGAAACCCCCGCCAGTTCCAGACACGAGACCGAGCCGAAGCGTAAACGTGCCTCCAGAAAACGGAAGACCCAAGCTCAGCAATACTATAGTTACCCAGAATCGCCATTCCATTCAGATCGCAGCTCTGCCGACCTTAAATCCTAAACCCAATAAGCCGCCTGCTGTTTTGGTAGAACCACCTCAATCACCGCCGAAACCGAGACCGCTCTCCGTCTTGCAAACTGATACGAGTTCCCATCTCTTTCCCGAACCTTCAAAATCTCCTAATACTCCAGTTGCTTCCTCGCCCCGGTCTTTCAAAATTCCTAGCCGGCCGCATACGCCTCTCGTTGAATCCGGCCGATCTCCTAGGCTCGCAGCCGCAACCCAGCCACCATCGCCGCCTCCTCCACGGCGATCTGCTGAGCTAAAACGAGAACGCGAGGCCAGGGCATCACCTCCTATTCCACCACCTATAAACCGCGCTGAAAAACCAGCCAATCGAATTTCTAGGCTGATAGAGAACGCATCTCAGGTAGAATTGACGCTGCAGATTGCGGAGGCACGTTCGCCGTTCAACAGCCCTCCCAGTAGCCCAGAGCATGAAGATCCTCCGGTTCTTCCAACACGGCCAATGCGACCACCACCTCAAAATGCAATATCGAGAACGAACACTTTGCCAAGAGGGATTGAACCTCCTCCGGTTCACCATACTATTGCGACTATTCGTCGAGATAATGAGGGGAATGGAAATCCCCGGGTACCCACCGCATCTCGATCTATTGATGACAGACCAGCTCTTCCAGCTCGGCCCCAAACCGTCACCGAGCCGGCCCATGCCAGAATTCCCACGAATACGGCTGTAAAAGCACCACCTCGGCCACCAAGGCCTTCTGTGACCACCACGAGTGCAACTATGGATGGTACCATATCTCCACAACCTAAACGTGTAACCTCTACTCCAACTAGTCAACTTGCGCCACCACCCTCTCGTACCCACGGGAGATCCATGACCGTGGATAGACAGTCCGAGAAGATACCGGCCGAGTTTCACGACTCTACGAGAAGACCAGGCTTGAGTGATACGGATAGCCGCCCTTCCGATTCACCATATCCATCTTCTACGGGCCAGGTAGAAATCATATCTCAGTATCCCGATCCAACCAAGATTAACCGCCGACCACCTTTCATAAAGCAGGGCGCTCATGAGATCCCTACCAAGTATGATGCTAGGTTATTCGATGTCTGCGGCCAATATGTGTGTACTACCGGTCATCTCACTCGAGTCTGGAACCTTCTCGATGGCGAACTTGTCGTGAGTTTTGCTCACGGAGAAGGTATCAAAGGAACAGCTGTGGCGTTCCGACCAGGATTGAATGTGGATGAAGAGGGGATACGAATTTGGATTGGTAACAGTATTGGCGAAATCATAGAAGCCGACGTTACGTCTCAGAACATTACCGAAACCAAGCAAGGTGCCCACGGTCGATATGAAATAGTCAAGATTTACAGACATTATAATGAATTATGGACTCTCGACGAAGGAGGGACGCTGCACGTATGGGGACCAGACAGCGGCGGGACACCGAACCTAGGCGGCAACCCTGACCAGACTTACAGACTGCCTAAAGGACATACATTTTCTATGGTGGTCGGCGATGACTTGTGGCACGCATCAGGCAAGGAAATCCGCATCTTTACGCCTACTGCAAGTGGCCGAACTCAATTGCAGGTCCTGATGAGACCCATAGTCTCAGAAGGGGCCGGTGAAGTGACGTCCGGAACCCTGATGAAGTCACAACCTGGCAAGGTCTTCCTAGGTCACAACGACGGCAAAGTCAGCATCTATTCCCAAAAGGATTATGCATGTCTCAGCCTTATCAATGTCAGCTCGTACAAGATTAGCTCTCTTGCGGGCGTGGGGAACAATATATGGGCAGGTTTCAACTCTGGTAGGATATGCGTATACGATATTACTAAGTCGCCTTGGGTCATCAAGAAAGATTGGCAAGCCCATGATAACCCGGTTATCAAGGTTATTGCTGATACTGCGGGCTTCTATAGACTTGATCGATCGCAAGTCGTCACCCTTGGGGCAGACAATATGATCAAGTCCTGGGATGGGCTGTTACAAGACGATTTTTTGGAAAACGAGATGAAGTCGCTCGACGCGCAGTATTGCAAATTCGAGGACATCAAAGTGTTGGCGATGACATGGAATGCTGGGGCCTCGACGCCCAACAGCCTGAGATATTCGGAATCCGACGCCATATTCATACAGAATTTGCTGCAGTCGAGCGATTCTCCGGATATAATCATTTTTGGATTCCAGGAATTGGTTGACTTGGAAGATAAAACCGCGACGGCAAAACGATTCTTCAAGCCGAAGAAGAAAGATGCATCGGACCAAGAGAAGATGAGCCACCAGTATCGAGACTGGAGAGATTTTCTCGTCAGAAGCCTCGACGACTATATGCCCGCCGATCACCTCTACCACTTACTCCAAACGGCCACTCTGGTGGGCCTTTTTACTTGCATATTCGTGAAGTCAACCCTCCGTGATCGTATACGAAATCTCAGCAACAGCGAGATTAAGCGTGGAATGGGAGGTTTGCATGGCAACAAGGGTGCCATTATCGTGCGGTTCATGATAGACGACACTTCACTCTGTTTCATCAACTGCCATCTTGCGGCAGGTCAGTCAGGGGCAAATCAACGCCATAACGACCTTGCAGCCATCATGGAAACCGCGCTTCTACCTGTAGAGCGCGACCCGAGCGTACGCATAGACAGCTACGTAGGAGGCGGCGATGGGACGATGGTACTTGACCACGAGTTATGTCTGCTGAATGGCGATCTCAACTACCGTATCGACACAATGTCGCGGGATACGGTGGTTATCGCGGTGAAACAAAATAACCTTGCTAAGCTTCTCGAACGCGATCAGCTCCTCGTTGCTCGTCGGAGAAACCCCGCATTCAAGCTGCGAGCTTTCGACGAAATGCCTATCGAATTTCCGCCAACGTACAAATATGATGTGGGAACTGATAATTACGACACCAGCGAGAAGAAGCGATCACCGGCCTGGTGCGATCGCCTCCTTCACCGAGGTTTTGGCAGGATACAACAGCTTGAATATAGGCGACACGAGGTTAGGGTTTCAGACCACCGACCCGTGACCGGCCAGTTCAGGTTTACTATCAAGTCTATCTCGCCTCAGAAGCGGACGTTGACTTGGGCCGACTGCCAACAGCGCTTCGAAAACCTCAAGGGGAAGGAGGCGAATGCGGATATGTGAGCAGCTCGCCACGAACAAGTGCATTACGAATAATTGCTAACGGACTCTAGGCTTTATTATCTTACCCACGTTATCGGCTATGATTCCGAAACGGGTAAACAGATAATACGTGACAGAGCTGTCAGATGAACCGAGATAACCGAAATTAGTACTGGTAGGATCGAAGTGGCCGGGTTTGACCCATACATATAGATCGTCGATGCCCGGCGAAAATACGAGAAACGATGGCGCCGTGTTCAATTCCGAAAAGAAAAAAAAGGCGGCATCGCCAAAGAGAAATAGAGAGCCTTGGCGACGGCTAATTGTGACGTGATATGATAAAATATGGCGAAATCCGGCGATGAAAACGGACTGTGTCATATTAATGCCTTCTTAGATGGTTGGGTTTACGACGATGGGCATTATCATAGTTCCAGAAGCGACGATGAAGCATGTTCATAGAGAATACAAATAAGTAACGTGAGGTGGAGGCTTGGGTAATTCCTCAAGTACCGTCTTTGCCCGAATTGTTGCTCGGTGAGACTTCCGTGTGATGTTCGTGGTCGACGGGTCTCAAAGGTGTGATTTGAGTTCCGATGACGGAACTCGTTTTGATTGGCTCATTCAGTCCCGATTGCATCTTCAGATCCATCTCTGCCCACTGCTCAGACCTTCCAGATGATAAGCCGCACGCGCCGTCGAGCTAGCGAAAGGTTAAAAAAATCAATAGGTGCCAGCTTCTAACCTTAGCCAGCCACTTACTTAGAAAGTTGGGCAAATTAAATACATATGGGGTAATCGATACTACTTGTATTTTTTTTCTTCACCTTCTTTTTCTCCCATAGACTTTTTTTGTTTTTTAGTTCGAGACTCCAGGTGGAGTTCCCCCTTGTTCTAGCGAACCCGTTGAAGCCTTTTTTTCCTTTTCTATTACCCTTCTTTGACGTAAAACGGTCTTGCGGGGCCTGGTATCGGATCCCGATTTTCTCGTTCTCTTGGATACCGATAGATTTTTTGATATAAATACATAATTGAGGCAATCTTTTCACCGGTCTGTTTCGTTAGACGAGAGTGAGGGATATTGTGTAATTGCGATATTAGAGTTGGAATTAGCGTCTTTCCGCCGCTGACGTGTGGGTGCTTCTGGATACATCGTGGTAGGGAACTGCATTCTTTACGTACGGGCAAGTCAAAGTCCGACGGGAACGCTAAGACGGCTTCTCATCCTCTAGTCCGGCTTCCGTCAATCGATAATTTAGACGCGCGAGTCAAGCAGATCGCTGGAAAAGTTTATCTGAACTTCAGGAGACATAAACGAATCAACCTACTAAATATACATAGGTGGTGGTAGTTTGGAATAACGTTATTGGGATATCTCAGAGGTGGATCGTGATCTGGTGAAGCCACTCATTTCGGCTGGCGAGTACAGTACTTCGGGATCGACGATGGTGGCGTTTATGGCTGTGGTGGATGGCGCTGCCAAGTCTACATACCCCGAGTCAAGGGTACTTATCATCATTACCGGAGGCACTATATGCATGCAGCCTTCCGACGGAGGCCTCGTACCCGTGGATGGATTCTTGGAAAATGCGATGGCGCCGCGGCCATCGTTCAATGATATGACCGAGAGAGGTATGTGAGGTTGCTTAGACAGTCATGCCAAAAGGGGGTTTTGGATAGGGCAATCAATTGGGAAGATAGCCTAGGAAGGTCAGGAAGGTTTGAAGGTCACAGCTGACTTGAAATAGTCCCATTAAGCGCGGTAAAAGATGGCAACAAGGTGACTATCAACAGTTTACGCACACCCCCAAGTTCGTACTCGAGGCACATCCGATATGGGGCCCTCGAATTCTCACCGTTGCTCGATTCTTCAAGTATCAGCAGTTCTGGTTGGACCCAAATTGCGAGCACGATTAAGGCGAATTATCACTTATTCGATGGCTTCGTGGTGCTTCATGGAACCGATTCCTTATCGTATTCAGCATCGGCATTATCTTTCATGATGGTATGTGGGTGGATGTTATGAAATAACAAGAATGAAACTAAGGGGTATAACAGCAAGACCTAGGAAAACCTGTCATTTTAACGGGCTCACAAGCGTCCATCTTCGCCCTACAATCGGACGCTGTTGATAACTTGCTCGGTTCCCTCATTATAGCCGGTACCTTTGTAATTCCGGAGGTATGTCTGTTCTTCCACCACACACTGTTCAGGGGCAACCGTACCACCAAGGTCTCTGCGTCATCATTCGAAGCCTTCGCCAGCCCCAATTGCGAACCCCTGGCCAAGGTCACCAGTCTTGGCGTTGACGTCAATTGGTCACTTGTCCGGCGTCCCACCAAGATCGCGCAGTTCACAATCACCAGCTACCTGGATACGGCGCACGTAGCCTGCGTCCGTATTTTCCCAGGTATCAAGCCAGAAATGGTGGACTCCGTTCTAAAGGTTCCGGGTTTGCGCGGTCTTATCCTGGAGACTTTCGGTATGGGAAATGCACCTGAGGGTGTCGATGGAAGTTTAACGAAGGTGATTGCGTCGGCTGTCGAACGCGGTATAATCATTGTCAATGTGAGCCAGTGCACGAACGGCTTTGTGTCTCCACTTTATGCCCCCGGATTCGCCCTCGGTAGGGCCGGGGTCGTCTTCGGCCATGACTTGACTTCGGAAGCTGCACTCACGAAATTGTCGTACCTTCTCGCTCTCGACGGACTTAGTAACGCCGATATCGCAAGCCGGATGAGCCGCTCCCTACGCGGTGAACTGACGGAGCTTATGACGCCTAGTTTCTCACACCCCCCGTCTGTTTCCGGCGATAACGGACCCGACGCGGGACGTCTAGGGAAGCCGGAACAGGAGTTCGCGGCACTGGGCTACGCAATTGCGGAAGGCGATTCTAAAACCGTAGTAGAGATCCTGGAAGAAGCGGACGAGGACTGGCTGCTGTTGCAGAAGGCCGATTATATGGGAAACTCGGCATTGCACCTTGCGGCTGTGGGTCCAGACCCGGGGGTCTTGACAGAGTTGCTGGTGAGAGGGGCAAGCGTGCATGCGAGGAATAAAGCAAATAACACGCCGCTATTTCTGGCCGAACAAGCGGGGAATGTCGAGTGTGCTAGGTTGCTGAAAGAGGCTGGGGCTGTGCTCTGGGAAGAGGAAAAAGGTGACGAGAATGGGGTGGCGCAGGCGGTTAGGAGAAGTAGTTAGGAGATACTGCGGCGTTGGAGATGGTGCTGTTGTGGTATACTACTAGTACGAGATCCAGATGGACGAGTAAATGAATCAGAAAATCCATAGAATGGTTCTTTGATTTGTACCTAGGTGGAAACCTCTTAGACACTTCAACCTAAACATGGGTATGATACAAGGAGAACAGGTACTTTATAATAGACCTAAAAAGTAGATATCCGTGATCTCTTGTCTAAGGGGGTATAAAAGACTCCGGTTGTACGAAGTAGCACCCGAAGATTTGGAAATAGTTATAACTACCCTCCCCATGTTCAACGCCCCCACCGCCCTCCATCTTCTCGGAGAGTGCGAAACACCTACCGATAACCGTCCCATGATACCCAATCAGCCTGGCCTAAGCTGCTAACTTTATTTTAAACTGGCAATCTCAGCCCGTCTAGGACCCTATCTTGTTCTCGCGGTTTCCGCTATACATCGTAGGTAGATCCATAAATGTTCATCGTTTCAACTTCATTACTGCATAGATACCTAGTTATATGAACCTCTGCATCTAGCTACTTTTTCAAACATGGGTGACAGGAGTTGCTGCAGTGATCGTTGTCTGCATCTCGAATTGGTCTGCCTTGAAGCTATTCTGGCGTCCTGATGCAAAATTTTCCTCACTCTCGGAAAGTTTCACAAAACTTGGCAAATCGCTAGATTGAACTGACTTGTTCTTCTTCGAGAAGTGGACAAGTGACGAGAGGCTCTCGGTGGGCAGCATGTGGCTCAGAACCAGCCGTAGAGTCGGACCAGAAGCAGCAATGATGCCGACTTGGACTTCTACTAAGTTCCAAATAGATAGACCTGTAAGAATTGCTTAATGTGATGGTTAGCACGTAAATAAGAATCGAAGCTACTGAATACTTACAGATAGCATCTTCGGTATAAAGACCTAAGCTGGCAGAAATGTAAATGTATGACTTGACCACAGAAGCAGCGACAGAACTATGCAGAGTTAGACAGGCATGATAGTTAAATGAGAGCCATTCATGAAACTTACAAAGCTCCGATCATGAAGGTAATTAGAGTAAGGACCTTTTTGTGAGTTGGCATCTGCAGTCGCAACACAGCGGGGATTGGAATGGCTAGTGTAATTAAATCCGTTGCCATATCTGACCCTACCATTGCCCATCCCGATGGGATCGCGCTCCCGCAATGATCTAGATATTCCTGCGGGTCCCCAAAGAGGGCTGTGAGGTGTGAACCACATTCCAAGAGGCCGGCAAGAACGAAGGAAGTAGCCCATACAATGATGATGATGATCCAAACGATAAGGAATCTCCGGAATATGACTTTTGCGAACAGCTGCCAGTACAGGAAGCATACCGAGAGTTTGATGAAACCGAGGGTCGCGATTCCGAGAAGAAGGTAAGCAAGCTCAATCTTGAAGCTGTATTAGCAAGTTTTAAGTATACTCATGCTATAACCTAGATGGGTTCAAGGGATGCGAGGGTCATACATGTTTAGCTTTGTTCAATCGCCCTGTGACGGCTCTTGGGTCTTCGATTGTACCACCTAATGGGTAGCCGAGTGCCTCAACCTTCACGCCTATACTCTATCAGAGGTGTGAATCGTGATACTATTTTCAATATAATATCAAATGTTGATTTGCATGTTGATGAGTAATTATAGTTAGGAAAAGCTTAGCATACCATATATTTCAATGACAGTCATGCCCGTCGCGAGTATAGACGCGACTAGGATGAGCCAATCTGATACCAATACCCTCTGGCGTTTCCACCACCTAGTATAGAAACGAAGGCCAACGGCCAGGACGGCTATGAGTTCGAGAATAACGGAGCCCGCAATGAGACCGCCTGGGTTATCGTATCGCAGTTTACCCATGATGAAAGAAAATATAACTAGATGCTGAGACTTATGGCAACCTTGAACGATATGTCTGCGGATAGCTTTGACTAGGGTCGGCGGGCAACGTCGCTACAAGAGAGATTGAATAGAGGCCGACTCTTATACCAGTACTAGGAGTACTAAGTCATAGTACCTACTAGGTAGTAAGATTGTCTACCTACCTAGGTACCTACTTACATTGGTAGATACCTCTTATTTGGGTATGTAGGACCTAGGTAGGTACTTTCACGGAGCCTTCCAATCTGTTGCGGCTGCGTTTTCCTGCCTCTAAGAAGTGACGCACATATTGGTTTAGGGCCGATTCCGCGAAGATTTCGCAGTAAGTACCAGGCACTAAAAGAGACTTCAGGAGATCTTATGGCTTACTGGTCGATTTCTCGATGCTGGAACTAAAGCCAACTCATCCAATGTGCGGAGGTCTTGCACAAGATCAAGAAGCCGGGCGGCTTACGGGACTGTGACTCTGCGAGACACATGCGTAGGATCTTTCCACACATATTGCGCCATATTGGTGAAGGAAGCCGATGCGTCTACAGATAGAGTTGGGGGCTAGATGGGACATAGACATGATCCAGTACCTTGTTAGTACATAACATCCATGTTGCTACATAGTAAAAGCAGGCTGTGGGGTAAGTTTCACTTAATGAGCTGTTGTTGGTGTTGTTGTTGATCCCCCACCCGCGTAGCCTTACGATTCATACTCCAACTGTCTCAGCCCCAAATGCCGATCACAGAAATTGCTATGATAACCTTGGAGAATTGATTTTTACCACCTACGTAATAGATAGAGCGGGTCGGGGCAAGCTGAAATGTGGTTGCTAGGTAGGACCTAGGTCTACGGGTATAGCGGCAAACACTGCGGGCTCGGTGCCGGCGGTATATTGGGTGCATTATCTACTTGATTACCATTGGTTCAATCCTCCCTCTTCCGACTCGAAAAGGCACGGACCGGTCGTTATTCCTTAAAAGCTCGTAGCCTACCTATAGAATATTAAATTCCGAAACATAGATTGTCTAAAGCTTTATTTAATAACCGAGTATTAAAATAGAAAAAAAAAACCTACCATGAGTAAATACGTTAAACTATAATATTATGAGTAGAGCTAATCTTCTTATGCTCCGTTTTATGACACGGCTTTGAAAAGTATTATCAATAATCCCGACATATGGAAGGATTTGCAAAAGCAAAAGTTGCACTTTACATGGTATATATGAGTACCTACCTAGTAATAGGCAAGGTGTATTACACTTATTATCGATGGCTTATGGCGGGCTGCCTAAACGGACGGACATCAGCTAAGAACGGACGGACATCCACCCACACTATACGAAATCGAGGCAAGTCTTGTGGATACTTAGATCTAGGTACAACTCCCTAATAAATCTAAGTATCTTTTAGACGTGATAATGTTTTTTAACGTTGTTACCGCAAAAATATACCTACCCACCTACCCACCTACCTACTCACCTACCTACTCACCTACCTACTCACCTACCTCTTAGATAGGATATTGTTGCTAAAGCTTTTTGGTGCTTCTAGTATTACTGAATAAGCACTTCTACTTGCCTGTCTATGATATAGGTTTATGTTCAACATGTAGGTATTACAACCTTTAGGACGAAGGACAGTGAGATATACAATAGGTGCCCTCCTTGAGGAACAACATGTTAAAAGATACTTAAAGCTGTATGCGAGAGCGTACTCTAAAGAAGGTATCCACCAGACCTGCCTCAATCCCGTATAATGTGAGTGGATGTCCGTCCGTTTAGGCGGCCCGGCTTATGGAGGCAGTCCCGCGATACCTCATACCGAGGTCATCTAATAGGTGTCTAAGTACCTACCTAATCGCTACTCGCTTTCGAGCAATTAAAGTGCAGTGCCGAAGGCATAGGAAGATGTCATAAGCCAGTGCTAGTAAAAAACATTCAACCCGCATTTTTGGATCCATCATCCGGCATGATGTATGTTTCTGCGACTTTCGGTGGTTACAACAGCTCTTTTAGCCAAGGTTCCCACTTTGTCTATGCGAGCGGGCCTAATGTTACATCTAACCTAGGGATCTGTCTCACGGGTATTGAGGTGTTAGATATATCGTAATATTCTGGAGCATACCTAGGTGTGACAAGGGCTGGATAGGGCTTGGATATATTATCAAATTCAATAATAATTCTCAAAGGTGCTAAGGTCCTTGATTCCCTCCCTCCTCAGAGTGGGAATCTCCTTGACCTATTTATGCCTGAGATTCTGGGTACAATCTAGGTACAATATACCTACATGCTAAGCGCCCATCACCTCGAGTGTGTTGAGTTGGGCACAATCTGTTCATCTGACCAACAGCTTCCAAAATAAGTGATGATAACCTCTTTGCAGGATTCCTGCCTGACCTGTATGCGACCTGGCTGCCAATAGTATCTTGGCGTCCAATCCCCATGTGACACACAGGTAATCATCAATATAACCTTTAGAAGACACAGAAAACTTCCTAACTGCATATCTGCCTAAGTGAAGATTGCTTTGTTTCCAACGCCATCTCAGTACATACCATCAAGCTGTAGCCAATGACTCCTTTCCCTTGTACAAACTTTCCGGTGGACCGACCATATCGACTGACCTAGCTGCCCTCTCTTTCATCCAACTATGTAAAGATATCCAGTCCACACAAGCATGCGGCTGAGGGACCCTCACCGCAGGCTTGAACCTGCTATGCGGTGTCCATTCTAGGGTGTATACATTGATATCGGCGTTACACATTAATTCCTGTCGCAGTGACTCTAAGCAATGGTCAACGTGCGAATACAGCTCATCCCAGTTCTGCTCTTCGTGACTGTAGTAATACTCAGGATGTAAATATTGCTTGAGTCGCTTCTAATCAACAAAACTGTTAGTGATTATATAGAGTACCTAGTAAGTAAATTACTTAGAGACATGCTTGTGGTGAGAAGTCTCAAAAGCTCTATTATTTTATCTAGGCGGAAAATGAGAAGCCAAGGACTTACAAGACAGTGCAAAGAATGAGAAATACCCAGACCGCCAACGAAACCACCATCTATATGTTCTACTGAAGTGGCGTTATTAGCCAACTTCAACTCTTCTCTCGAATATCTAATCATGGTGCCGGCCAGCAAATCATGCCAGGCTTGGTCCATCTCAGGCCTCGGTTTACCCATGAACTTGGGTGTATCAGGATCACTAGTGAGGTACCTATTGTTATAGGTTAAAGGAGCAGGAGCTATTGAACAATTAGTAGTCTTGAACTCGACTCTTGTAATTGCTACTAACAATATGGGGTTTCGGCACCAGGTGTTAACACAGGACAAGAGTTTTGATTCATGGCATACAAGACACCTCCAGTGACAAGCGATAAGACAACGAGTGATGAAACGAGTAGATAGTAGAAGCGTCGTCGCCAGTTAATCTCTCTTTGCTGGACCGTTAGATCTAAACTTGTACTGCCATCCAGAGAAGGAAGCCTCGCATATTCAAGTTTGTCACCGTTGATGAGGGGCGACATGGCGTACTCGTACTTGGAGAAATGGTGAAAGAAGGAGAAGGAGTAGGTAGAAGCTCGTTTCCTAGGCACCTAGGTAGATAGTATGGTTAGATGGGTGGTAAGCAGGAATGAACTCCTCGGAACTGTCTTTTGTATAGAGATATGACCTATTTAGTGTATCACCCCTTTCGACCAGCCAACTATGGCCAGACCCCACATTATCCTTGGTTTGTACCTCTACCTGAAGTCTACTTCCATTTATCTCGGACAAACACTCGACGGCTGATCTCCGAGATCTCGCCGGTCTTTAATATACCTAGCTCATCGGGTTCTTGCACTGGCCGAAAGGCGGTCTCAACAGAGGCTGTTGGGGTAGTGGCTGCAGAGGAAGGAATCGATGCGCTCTCGTTCGGGCAACATGTCTAAAACAGACAAGTTGCCGATCTAATGATGCAAGCCTATGGCACTCATCGAACATCTAAGAGTCCAACGAGATGCTACTCGCTAGGTGCTAAAGATAAATAAGAGTCTTCAAACCTAAGATCATTCACTCGTAACATAACACACTTCCCTCGTCAATCATACTCTATTACTAGCCCAAACCAACCTCGGAATCTGACCTTTGCAAGCACAAGATGAAAGTCTCACTGCTTTTCATATCTATATGTGCTTCTTTTGTAAGTGTGACTGCTCTGCCAGTTCCAGGTAAGCCCGCACTTGAGTTGCGTCTTGATTCCTGCCTGCCTATCTAAATATCCACCTAGGTACTGATATTATTTGTATGAAGCTAAAGCACTCATGACTCAGTATGTGAGGCGTGACGGCTTAACAGAATTCGATACGGACTTGTGCGTTCTCAAGAGAGAGGTCTTTAAACGAGGGGACGTTCTTGGGATAGGGATCAACAATTGTGATATTTGATGTGACATCGGAATGGTGGGGGAGCAGTTGGGGGCCTTAGAGCCGATTCGTCACCTGCAGTAGCTTCCAGTTTTATATTGGTATGGATGGCTTTTATGAGAGAGCCTTACCTTCAGTAATGATAGCCGCTAAGGGCTAAGGGTGGGTGGTCTGGTGAATCTGTAACACATGTCATTTTAAACCAGAAAGGTACCTCTTTGTTTGCCGGTATTAAGTACCTAGTACACATTTCATGTTGTGTAACTGGCCTCTTTTGGAAGTGTTATTTGACGATCATTTGCATCTACTCCAACACATTTTCTTTTGTCTTCCCCTACCCTCCCTATCCCTAGTTCCCTAGGGCCTAGGTACCTACAAGCCCACAAGGCTTCCCGCTATCCTCAACATCCCTCATTCCTCTGCCGAATTCAATCTGAGAGGGTATTCAAATCTATTACAAGTGGCCGAAATGTTGCCAGTTTGTTCACGGATAGCCTTACTTGGCTTGACTCTAAGCCTATCCATTGCCGCAGATCCGGTGGTTCAGATTGGTGAAAGCCGCATCTCATACCGAGGGATTACCAAAGGCTCTGTAGAATTTTTCGAACGCATCAAGTTTGCCCACGATACCTCTGGATCGCGGCGTTTCGCTCCCCCAGAGCCCTATACGCCTCCAGATGGAAGCCAGATCGATGCCACGGCACCCGGTCCAGCATGTCCACAATCCAAACCTGGTATTCCACCTTTTTTTGTTGACACCCCAGACATTAGTGAGGATTGCCTTCACCTCCGGATTGCAAGGCCAGCCGGAACAACAGCCGACGATCGTCTCCCCGTGGTCGTCTGGCTTCATGGCGGTGGTGTAATCAAAGGCTCTGCGTATGATCCTCATTTCGATCCCGACAATATCATCAAGCTCTCGACATCCATCAAAAAGCCGGTTATTTATGTTTCGCTAAATTACCGCTTGACCATCTTCGGTTTTGCAAACCTCCCAACATTACATGATCAGAAGTCCCTGAATGTTGGCATGCGGGATCAGCGCGCTGGGTTTCAATGGATCAGAGACAATATCGCCTCGTTTGGCGGCGATCCAGATAGTATTACGGCTTTCGGGTTAAGTTCTGGAGGAACCTTCATATCACTTCAGACACTGGCTTACGGAGGCGAGAAGGGGGTGCCTTTTACAAAAGCCTGGGCAATGTCTGGGCCTCCAGGCACAGCACTTAATATCACCAGCGATGCACCTAGACTCCATACATTTGCCGTTGCCGAGAGATTAGGATGCCAGACAGAAGATGACAAAGCCACTTTGAAGTGTTTGAGGGAGATGCCGATGGAGAAGCTCACAGAAACAGCCATGGACTACTCGGTCACGAACCATCCGCCTGCCGGATTATTCACATTCATTCCTACGGTGGATGACGACTTCATACCGGATCGGCATACGGTGCTGTATAAAGCAGGAAGATTCACAAAGGGTAAATCACGAAGCCTCTGTATTGGTTCATAGTAGAGCTGACGCCCACTAGACATCCCACTGGTCTTTGGCTGGACCCAAGATGACGGCGCTACAAACGCCGGCGCCGCCTCGTCGTTTCAAAGCGAAGACAACATCAAAACGCCAATCAAGGCTTTTGCCCATGCATTAACTGACAAGGATTACGAAGATCTTTTTTCTCTTTATTCGGCCTCGGATTTTGAACAGGAACTTCGCAATTACGAGGCATCGAAAGCAGCATCAGATCCTACCGTCTCCATTCACTTCTTCCGCGCGTCGCGCATCATGCGAGACCTCCTATTCACATGCTCCTCAATTGACTTTGGCTACGAAATGTCCAGACAATCCGAGAATCCTGATTTCCCCGGAGTTCGTGTTTATGACCTGAACCAGACCATGCTAACTCCACTATTCAAGGGCGCAGGGATGCCGTACATAGGAGTTGCCCATGGCAGTGACACGAATTACATCTTCGACGGTGTCTTCCCCGAAGGTGCTATTTCGGAAGAAGACCAGAAGCTATCAAACTCCATGGCTACTGCGTTCATCAACTTCGCGTACACCGGCGACCCAACCTCGGCCGGAGACGAACACTTCGGCTCCTGGCCAGAGTCGTTTCCAGACTCCCGGAAACTGGAAAAATCTCTAGGTTTGGGTCCGTCGGGTTTCAATATGTATGTTATTGGTGGGCCTCTAGGGTCGGGTTCATGCCAGGTGAGCTCCGACGGATATGTCGTGGACCAAGAGAGCGACGGGTTCCAACAGCCGCTCGTCGACACTGCTGAGTACGCAGAGATGAAATCGAAGACTTCCCAGATGAGAAAACAAGAGGTTGACCGGCAGAAGTTGGTCGAGCGATGTGCTTTTATTAGCAGTCTCTCCGAGAAGCTTGGAATATAAATGACGGAACTAATATCAATGGGCACATGAATAATGAAAGCTATACCTAGTCGATATCTGCCAAAGTGTCAATTACAGGGCTGGATATCAGACATTTAATATTAAGTAGGTATTTATGGTAGTTCAATAGTAGGTATATCTCATACCAGTGGCGTCACTAGATGCGTCAGTAGGTGTGTCATCAAAACGCTGACTGAGTTGACAAACCTCAATTATCACCTAAGCGAACCGCATACCTAACCTTATAGGCGGATTTGTTCAAGTTTCTGAGAGGCGCTGTTCACGTTGTCGGGTCGATCTGGAATAACCCCCCACGCCTTCGCGAAGCCCGCGCTACGAACCCAACGCGGTCCCGCAGCCTCGGCGGAATCAACCACAAGGTGCTTAGCCTTAGTCCATAAGTCGCCTTTAACCACGACCCAGACCTTGTCCTCGTACTCCCCAACCATGGTCTGGCCTAAGCCGATGGCCCGGAACAGTTTGATCGCGTGTCCATCTTCCTCGAGATTGTGCATACGAGACAATAACTCTGGTAGATGTTTAGTAGGTATATGGATAAATGAACTCCCCTGTCACCAATTACGTACCATCCGTAGATCCGGGTTCGTTATTCTTGGGGGCGTACGAGGCAATGCTGTCAAGTGACAATGGGGGGCAGCCCCTCGCAGCGTATTGGACGATATCCATTCGGATCTTCCATTCCAGGAGTCGCACCTTGCTTTCGATGGGGATCCAATCCTGGCTATTGATCGCTACAAATATCGGGCAAATGTTGATATGATGCCTTTCTTGTAAGCAGGTGACCCCTTTACCAGGATGAATGTACACTCACATGAGGAAGAAGTCAAACTTCGGTTCCTTGCCTGGGTAGAACGCGGCGGAAGCGCCTTCGTATACCGCCGTATGATACATCTCAGCCGTCCTCTCGTCCAGCTCCTCCGGCTTGACCCTCACTCGGCTTGTTATCTCGATGATCTCGTCCCACGCCCTAGCGAAGACGCCGTCGTGGATTTTTCGGCTATCTTCAAACTTCGCAGCTGTCGCAAGTTTCTTGTTTGCCTTTACCTCTTCAAGAAGACTTGCGATGGTGGGCATGGGATCTGATTGCGACTTAGCGGCTTCTTCGGCAGTAAGTAGAAATTTTCTTGAGTCGTCGCGATGGACGGCTGCTTGAGCCAGTCCCATAGCGACTATGGCAGGTTGCTTCCACTCCACACCATACATGAGTTGGATTATGGGATGGAGAATTCCTGGCTAGGGGTTAGTAGGCGGTGCTTCTCCGGTCATCATTCGCAGAGCCTACCAGCAAACATTCGAATGAGCATATCTTCGCTTTTTGCATCACCCGCGAACATGTATTCGCCCAGTACCTTTTCCCAGCCTCGCTTGTCAATCTCTCTTTGGAAGAAGGCAAGGAAGTCGGGGTAATATCTTCACAAGGTCGTATTAGCAAAGTTGGCAGACTAGCAAGCAAGTTAGTTGACTTACTTTCCTTTACCAACCCGTTTCTTCGCCGTTTCCCAATCCTTGAGTTCCTCGACGACATCCTCATGAAGCTTCATAGTTGGTCGTTGGTAGGTTTTATTCACATCATAGGCTTTCATCAAGTGTTCTGGCCTAGCACCTGTGCCATACAAAGATAGCAGATGATGGGTTAAGCTAGATGTTATATTAGTAACTATTCTTGAGACTCGTCAGACTTGTGATAAGAGCTTACTGGTTGTGGAACCCATCATCGTTGAAGTACACATGGTGTTTCTAGAGCTAAGTCAACTCCAGCTCACTCTCTCATATTCTGGGAAGTCAACATAGGTACCTCGAGATCCTGCTGCAATAATTCGGAAGCTTTCTGGGCCGATGACTGGTCTTGTTTGATATTCCAGAGCCCAGTGTTCTCTGGCGTGATTCGGATGGTGTGTGCAGTTGCCATGGTTGCTAACTTTCTATAGGTTGAGGGCTTGTTGAATCTCAAACTGCTTCGCAAGGCACGCATATGAACTGCGATATAGTTCTTACAGATTTGGCTCATTATTCACACAATAAGTAGGTATTTTTATGAGTTTCGCCAAGCTTTTCGTCCATCTCATTGACCGTATCTCGGCCTCCGAACGTGGCCTTGATGCTTACAAATGATTAGAACCTAGTTGGGAGAGCATGCGGAGAAGTATAGAATCGAATGACTGGTTAGGGGGTTAGGGGGTTAGGGGGGGCGAAGAAATGATATGTAATACCTAGTACCACTGTGTGACCCGTTTAGGGGGGACGATGACAACGATGACGAGGTAGCACGCGAATTGTGACGGTTTCGCGGATATGTCCACGCTAACGCCGCGAAATCGTGAACCGTCTGCCTGCCGGACATAACTATTACCCTTTTGAAACAACCATCGGCATTGATATAACTGGCGAGCCGACACTTCCGTTATACATCAGGAAAATAGAAATTGATGCTTATTACATCACCTAGAGTTATTGGGAAAGAGATGATGGAGCATGACATCATTCGAGCTTCCTGCTCAGTTCCAATTTGGTTCTAAGTTTCTATCGTCTTATCTTATCTAAGATTAATAATATGCAATACATGATATTTATTCAAAGCATGTACTTACTAAAAGAAATCAATGCTTATCTAAGTAAATCGTCAGGTTCAACGTCGCTAAAAGAGTTGGAGGTGATAATGAACATCGAGGAGCTTCTCCCACCCTCAGAGGGCCGAGGTACGTATCCTATACCTGATTTCCTAACTCGGTAAATCTTGCATACCCGTGCATGTATGGAGATTCACTTAGGCACATCCGTCTCAGGCCAGTTACAGTCTAACTAGGAAGTCCTCTAATTAAGTGGGCTGCCAAAGACCCAACAAGCAAGCCTCATGAGTCCCTGAAGATTCTGCTCTTTTTCTCCATCGACGTCGATGATCCTCGACTTCCGCATGACGATGCGGTCCTTACTGCCGTCGGCGTAACCTTGAACGATTCTCACGCGTCTGCCCGAAGCTGAGACGACAGTAACCTTGGATCGCATAAGGAAAATATGGTAAAGAGGTAGGGGATTTGGAAACTAACAGGAGCTATTTGATATTTACAGTTTTTCTCTAGCTTCAATTCGTGATTTCCCCTGAGCAAAATGGAGAAAACCTCGCTGAGAAGGAGTTTGTCATCCTGTAAGGGGCCTTCATTTGCAAGGAAGGATACGGTACATGGCCTAGAACCGTTAGGGAGACGTATGTGAAAAATGATTCGCCAGTAGATTATGTCCCTAACGTCGCCATAGCAGTTCCTCCTAGTTCTTACATTAATATATTTATCTACCTAGGCGCCAGTTCACCGCAACCTCTCTCGTAGGTTACTTACCGTGAAATATTCCATGGGTGAAGCTTCAGCAGGGTCGGTTGGTCTGCTTGGGGCTCCAAATCGACCAATCCGACGAAAAATTCCCCCAAGTAATTCGCAGCGTACCAATTTCCAGGACTGTATTCCCCTAAGCAACCGACGTTAGGATTATTGATCAGATTGTTTGCCTTGGCGAAAGCATCCATTTCATCGAATGATCTCAGATCCAAAACCTTAGGACCTTCATCGTTAGATATCCCGGTGTCAAAGTCAATCTCGGTGCACTCGACCTTGAGCTTAGCCAGATCATTCGGTTCGAGATACGTGGCCGTTCGCTTGGTGCGAAGGTAATTCATACCTTGTGTGGCCAGATCGATCGACTTGCTTCTCTCGGGGAGCTTGGTTTGGGTTGGGTGCGACATTGCGGAGTATGGTCTCGCAGAATGTTTATTAGGCTCTGTGTTAATGGGGAGCATATTTTCAAGACAAGATGAAAATAAATTCCAATCAGTACCTGGGGTAGGAGGCGGTAAGTAGGGAAGTGCTAAGGTTGGTTCGTAAGGTTCAATGTTGTTATATAATACTACTAGGTAGGTATTAGGTATGTACTTAGGTACATATCCATAAATGTACTACGTACCCCTGCCCGCCCCCGTATTTTCTATCGTCTTATCTTATCTAAGATTGATGCTTTAACTTTGAAGAGACCCGTAGGTACGTATGTACCTGGAGTACTTCAGTCTTCAGTGCTTATCTAAGCGAATCGTCAAATTCAACGTAGTTGGAGGTGATAGTGAACGTCGAGGGCGGCTTATGCAACTCCAAGGACCTAGGATATACGTGAAAATAGTATGGAAGCTTTTTCTGCTTTTATATTACTTGTAAAAGTTAGTATATTTTACTTCGTAGCAGATTTACCAGCGTATGTCAATCAAAGGGGCCTCAGATTAGAGCAACGTTAGTGTCTACAATACAAAACGTCAATAATCGTACTGGATCTACTTCGAATGACGTATAACTACCAACTAATGGGATTCCTCTGATATAGCTACAGTTTCTCTAGAGAACCCTCCATCAACGGCAGCGACACGGGCAGGAAAAGTGTCAGATACTAGGTATCTATGTGAATATCCTGAAGGCTAGCAAACTAAGGCGATTTGAGTCAGGATAAAGGAAATAAGTGACAACTATAGCTAGAATAAGATATGGTTGTCCTTACAGAAAGGAGCGGAGGTATACTAATAACTGAAGGTGGCCGCCCCACTAATTTACCAACCCCTATGCTGTATTCAGGTATGCAGGTATGGCAATAGCAGAATTTCATGACCACCTAAACCTCGAATGCCAAGTAGAAACATCCTCTCCAAGTATTATTTAAGTGTTCGAAATGACAGAGGAAGCGTATTAATATGAAGGCTATGGGTGTCATATTTGCCAATATTGTTTGTCAAAGATGGTCCGGGCACGGTCCATTTGCAACAAGTCGACCTTTCATCTGAGGAGTCCAACTCAGATTCAACAATATATAACGAAGGAAACCAAGAATAAGTTTACAAGTCGATGAAAGCTACCTAATCATATATACATTGACTTTGATCATTAATTGCTGTAGTTGGCCCCTGGAGATACTCCTCCAAGTATCTGGTGCGTAGGGGATATTTGAACCGCTAGATTTTCACGCACACCTTTCTTGGAGACAAGACATATATACACCAACAGTGCGAAATATCTAACCAGGCAGATTCATACAGCATCTATTTCTCTGGTCCACTCTCTTCGTCTCTTGTCGCACAATGCCAATTGTCCCAGTACATAGCCGCCATTGTTAGTAAAGTACAAAGTACTTAAGAAATGTTAGCTGTGAATGTGGATCGTGAGCCTCCAAAGCTCTTTCCTCCATTTGGATCATCTGAAAGGGGCACTCTTTCTGATGCTTCACTAGACTCCCGATACTTTCCTTAGCGTTTGGGCTGTGTTAACTATCGGCGTGACTTCCCATTTATGAAAGTCGCATCCTGCCCTGGTAGAAGGCTTCCACAGTATTCTTCAGCGCAGCAACCTAAGATCTCCCAATGCCACTTTTCCCATTTCTTCTTCTGGTGTAGTCTCATATTCATATTCACTTACCTCGTCCATAGGGGGAATCTTTCATCTTACCATATCGCCACCACTGCAAGCCTATTCCCCCTTGTCTATCTTGGTACCCCGTGATACTCGATTATTTCAAGAATCATAATTTAACCTATCTCAAGCGCATCGAAATACCAACTTCAAGGACTGTACTCCAACAACGTGAAACTCTCACTACGTCACCGGGAGGCAGAACAGCAGCAGTAACTTCCCAGAAGAACATCTCCCCCCTCCAGCCGCACCTTGACCAAACTCCCTCACCATGGTCTCACCCTCCAGAAAGAAGGGACGAATAAGCCCCCACCTCTTCGAGCACGTCTTCACAAACCCCCTCGCCGAAGTCGAAGCCGAATCGAGGGCCAAGTCAGCCCCAGTCACAGCTACATCCATGACCGACTCACCCGCGAAACCGGCCCCCAAAGCGCGTAAAGTGCGCCGACGGAAGAGCGCCGAGCTCATCGGCGAGCTGAAGAAGACAGTGCAGGAAGTAGCACCGGAAGAGAAAGGCGTCTTCGTAGTCCGGGGCCCGGAAGAAGAGCAGCGCGAGCAGCCGCGAGACAGAGGCAGAGGCCGACCGCGCGGTTCCCGTGGTGCGGGGCGCGGTCGTGGGCGCGTGGAAACGACCCAAGGCCCAGAGGTACCCAAGAAGCCGGTTGTAAACGACCGGCTACCCTATGGCTTCCCGGAGGAGGGAAAAATCCACCGACCCATCTCGGAGCAATCTAACCTTGTAAGTCGTTTTCGTTGGAGATATGACCCGTGTATGAATGCATATTACTTACGCTATTATTAGTACTCTCATGACACAGACGAGGAAAAGAACGCCCCCGAAGCCGAAAAAGGTCCTTGAGAAACTTATGCATGGTAAGTTGACCTATAAAAAGGCACTTGCCACCCTGGTAGAGGATTTTGTCTAAAGGATCATACAGACTGCTTTGTCATTGCAGACAAGGGCCATGTGTTCGACGCGCTAAACAATCTAATTAACCAATAGCGTAGCGATTTTGTACTTAGTCTTGTCTAGTTTCCGTATGTAATAGTGGAATTATTCATATACCCGAAGGAATGAAAAGAGTCAGTGCCTGAGTTTCATGTTAACCATGTTCTTGATGTGTATCCCACTCGCGTGATCAGTGTATAAATCAGTCACAAGAACCCAGGAGCAGAGGAAAGAACTCGGTGTATTCATAAAGCAAGCTCACGTTGCCCGACCCTGGGGTCACCAGCATCTAGCTCCATGATGTAATGCATAGGACAAGTCCATAATCAGTTCCGCAACTGCCTTGCTCACTGAAGAGACGCCTAAACTCGCCCCCCAAGACCCCTCTTCAATTGCCGTGGATACATCCATGGATCTCTGTGTGTACGCCTTCCGCAATGCTTCATCCTCATTAACGATGACTGCGTCAAGACGTTCCCATTGACTCTCTAGCCCCTGATTATTCCCTGTTGTTGCCTTGACCCCCTGTGGGTTTAAGAGATACCCGTAGGTATACGTCTAGGGGAATAGGCAAAATTGCCGCAGAATGCCAATAATCACTTGATACAAAAGGCACAACTCAGCTAGATGTTATCGGTCGTTAATCGACATCGCGAATAAGCTCATATCCTCGTCACGCGGCCGAAAGTTCCCGCGAATCTCAGGAATTCGTGGGAGCAGTTGTGCCCGGAGAATTAGCTACATAGGTAGTTATGTAGAACTCTACTTGAGGAACATCTCTCCGCCGTTTCGTGTCGGTCTCGTACGGTCCATATGATCCAGCCCAAGCACGACGTCATCTTCTATCGCGCCTCCCTCGTCGAAAAGGACATCGTCTGTGTCATGTTAGTTCTAGCACGTAGAAGGTCTTGTTTCCCATTTCTCACCATCGTTGATATAAGACGGCTTCTGGAATTTCCGCACTATTGCGAACTTGATTTTCTCGAAGGCCTTGCCCTTGATGCCTGTTCGGTTCTCAAGTCGCTTTTTTGTTTCTGAGAATAGCTCACCCTAAAATGCTGTTAGCTTCATGATTGCCTATGGCATCTAGCATTATCCATACTTCTTTGAGAAGGAACTTGAACGGGATTCCATGTACGCGACTGGGGTCGTTCTGGAAATGAATAACCTTGATAAGGTCATTTTCATGGGCGTCCAACTCTTCCTCCGGAACCCGTTCGGCCATCACATCTGCGTAATCATTAATGCTAATAACCGGATAGTTAGGGCCGAGGTCTCGGAAGTATTTGTGATGATGAATTTCGAAGACCCTAATGCGGCCTCCTTCACTCTCATCCTTTAGCTGTGCTTTCTTTACAAGCGCCTGGACGAGATCTTCAATGTGTCCTTGCTTGTTCACCAAGACGTCGAAGGTTTCCTAGCGTTGTGAGCATGTATCTTACACGGACTGTCTGGGAAAACTTACTGCTTTTGTGATACCTTCACTCAGCCATGTCACCTTGACACTCTTCTTGGTGTCCAATTCCGCGAGACTCATATCTAAGACTTCGAAGAACAACGAGTTATGCTTGGTTTGCATGCTTTGTTGGGTATAACCATTCGGGTTGAGTATTGAGCCAAGAGTTTGGTTCACGGACCGTCTGATTGCTGTTCTGGGACTGCCCGTCGAAGCGTTGGCTGTGAAAAAGCGGAGATGAGTGGGGTCAACACCTAATTGTTCGCCAACCCTCTCGGAGAGTTGATCGTAGCTAATCTTCGTGCTGAGGGTAAGGATAAAACTCTGGTAGTTTGCTTTTTCGCAACGCGGATGAGGATCGAAGCGGACCTCTTTCTTGTTGCAGAGGAAGTCATAAAAGGATTTCGCGTCGTCATATCGGTCCCATCGTCGTGTGGATTCCTCAGAGTTTTTATCTCCTAGACGGGGAAGTTTGCCTAGAATTTCGGCCGACCTTCGTTCGAGGACTTTCTGGAAACATATGATGTCGCCATCCTGCAATTCGGCCGCTTTCAAGGACTGCTTTGCCTTGAGGCCCTCGATCATCGCTGGCTTAATTTCTTCCCACATTGCCAGTTGTTCTCCTGAGGGTAGCTTCTCGCCCCAGCCCATCTTCTTAGCGATCACGGGGACTAATTCCTCCACCTTCTTCTCTTTGCTGACGTAGATATGTCCCACACCTTCGAGCACTTGCCTTTCGGCATCGAAGTGCTTCAAGAACAGAAGGATCAGATCATTCTTGACAATAACGCCGTTAGCATTGCTCTGATAGGTGGGCCAAATAGCCTCTCCGTCTGCATCGACCTCCTCCGCAACCTCGGCCCAGACTCGCAGCGCATAATCTCTACTTGTGGTAGCCATCCGTGCGTAAGTGTCTTCTATCGTTGGTCTCAGGTCCATAATCGGTTGGTCAGGTCGAGTGGTTTTGTTCTGACGGTTTACCATGATCCACAAGCGTACTCTCTTGGGATCTTTGTCCAGATCCTTAGCAATTATCGCCACAAGTTCTTCGATAGTGGTCTGCTTCTTCGTACGGTAGTACTTGGCAGCTGCGGGATTTTCGGCAGGGTTAGCATCGAAGTCGGTGAGGTCAGTTGAGCCATGGTGCTTGAATGTTTCTTCGGTAATAACCTTCACGGGAAGATATAGATGTTGCTCCTCGCGTTCTCTTCGTTTTGCTTCTCGTGCCGCGGCTTCTTCATCCAACCGTTTCTCTATATATCTGATTAGTTTAATTCTCGAACTGTATCGTACTAGAAAACTCACGGAGATGTGGGGGGCAATCTTCTTTTCGGACAGGCGTCAAGACTTGGTCTAGGCGAGACTCTCGGATATACACCAACATGTACGCGCTCATTTGACGCATGATAGGCGCCTTCTTATGCGGGCCCGCGCGAGATTGAACAAGCGAAGCAGGATACTCGCCGCCAAAGTTATCCTCGAGTGTTTCTCTCATCGTTGCCTTTGTGACCTTATCATCATCAAATTTGTAAAACCAACCATCTTTGTTAGGTTTGAGATACGCATAATAATGACCAGCGTTAAGGTCTCCACTGTGCACCAGAACACCATGCAATTTGTAGATCCATGGCTCAGACTTGTCCGCATCCTGGTCGAGGTAGGGCGAGAGGTCTAAAACTTCGGGGAATTCGAAACGATCGTTGATCTTCATCATCGTGTCGCGCTGAACATCGTATTCGAATCTCTTCAGGTGCAGGTGAAGGACTTCGGGGAAACTCTTGAAGATCACACCTTTGCGCGCATCCTGATACTTGAACTCGTCACCTGCCCAATACTTGTTGTCGCCGTCGAGAGTTTCTTGTTGAATATAGTCCTTAAAGCTACCTTCGAGGTTTGGGATCCCTCGAACGTTGAGTTGGATATCCCAAAAGTCCTCAACTCGACTAGATTCGTACTCGACGTCAATACACGAAACATATGTTTTGATTTTGCCACTCAGCATACGCGGAAGGGCATCCTCGGCTGCGGTACCCTTCATCCGCTCCTCCATACGTTCGATTAGCTTGCGGGACAGTTCTTGTACATCTTGCTGTTCGAAGATGTGACGCGTATCCCAGCCGAAAGACTTGGTGAGCTCGTTGGTGCCGACGGCAGAATTGGATATTTGGAGTTGATAAAACAGTCTCTGGAGGGTGTAAGCGCTGTTAGTAATGCTTTCGTCTTCGGCTGTCGGAATTTCGTAAACGGCCTGGAATATGTCAGCAGATTATCTTCAATCTAATATGAATCGTCTTTGCCAGAAGAGTTTCGATGTACTGACCTTTCGGAAGGCATTGGTAAAGTATAATGATTGTAGGAGGGAGTTAAGGTAGCATGTGGCACCTTGGTTCTTGAGGCCGACATAGCCGGTTTCTTTCTTCGAATCATAGTTGTTGAAGTTATGCCACAACACGCCAGTCTCGTCCTCTACTATGCGTACGTACGCGGTAATATTGACTGAATCGTTCTCAACTAACGGGCGACCTGAGTTGTCCCATCCCTGTTGGAACATCTTTCTCAACTCGAGGAATCGTGTGAAACCCCAATCACTCTCTTCTTTGGTAAAGCGGTGGTGAGCAGTGTGATGATAGAACAAAGCTGGATCATTAACATTCCACATTACCAAACCAAACTGTACGCAGCAGCTCCAATCTTCAGGTATGCTGTTTGTATCTTGGAAACCATGCTCAAGATATATGGAAGATTGGTCAACATTGTTTCCGAATGGAAAGAGAAGAATTCGCCTGCCAAGCTAGTTAGAAAGTTTGCCCACGAGGTTAAGCATTCATATGTTGCTTGCCATGGGAACCCTCCGGCCTCGAATATGGGGCCATGCTCTTTCTTTGATAAGGCTCTCCAATTTTCTACGGTCCACGTATTGACGACGTCTTCTAGGATCTTAGGCTCGTCTAAGAGGGGAGGGAGCGCTAGCTCCTTCATAGCCTCATCTATGTCAAATATTTTTGTCAGCAAGTGTCTTAGAAACAGCTGAGCTGATTTGGATCATATTGGGAATTCGCACGTACGATCGGTAGCTAGGACGACATTCTCGGGGTTCTCGGTATCAGCATCTAGCTGTTCTGGATTGATCTCGGCTATTTGGTCCTTCTCGTCCAGGGCCGGTTGGACGACCATCTCATCCTGCGTGTCGACCATCATGTCATTCGGCGAGTGGATTTCGGAATCGTAGCTCTAGAAGAATGTAAGTTTGGGTACAAGCTTGAGTATTGGCAAGTACTTCTGGGGGAATGAAAAAGGGATGGAGGTTTTGAATAAATAGGTCTGGATCAATGCTCGTAACCATAAGAAATTGGTTGAAATCAAAAGGCTCAAGGCTCGAGATGTTGTCCTGCTGAATTCTTGAATAGGTGGGTGGGTAATCGGATAGGCAGGATGCAAATAGGGCAAGGTTGGAATGGTTAGAACAATGAAGGATGATTTTCGCGTGGCGGCGACCTTTAACAGAGCCAAAGTCGAATTGTTAATTGTTATAGTTACGGGGGAAAGAAGATGTTATGGGTGTACATGGCAAATAACAAAGTGCCTACTACATTTGATGTAGGTAGGCAGAGGTAGGCAGGTAGGTAGCAAATAACCAGACACGAGTTGAAGTAGATTTAGATCAAATGCAAAATAGATGGTGCCTACCATGATTGCCTTTGGGTTTCCGATATTTGGTGATTTCGATAATATCTAGAGGTAAGTGGTCTCGGCCAGCGACTTCTCAAAATCAATGCCAAATGTTCCTCCCAAACCGAGGAGCGATAAAAAAAAGTTGTGTGCCCAGGCCCAGGTGGTCAAGAGTTCAAGTTGTTCCCAGTTCTAACTGCACGCGGCGGGGCTAGAAAAAGGTGGCGTGAAAGGAAACTGCGTAATGGTAAATGAGAGAGAACCTTGGAAGTAGCTAAGCTCTCTCTAGCCAGCAGTTGTGGCAAGAACAATCGGCAATCGAAAGCTTCTCAAAATAGTGCCCAGGTATTACCGCAAATACGCGACTAGGCGCAATATCGCCAAATGAAATGGAAATGTCGAAGGGAAAAGAAAAAAAATGGAGGTAAAGCTCTAGGAATTGCTTCATCGACCAGGTCGGCAGCACTAGGTGGGCATTAGAAAGTGGGCTGTGACACATTGAGTCGGGTCCATACGTGTACATGTAGATGCGTACCTTGCTTGGATTGTGGTTACCTAGTACCTAGCAGTAGGTAGGCTTAAGAAATAATATCCTTTATGAAGCTTGGAAGCCTGGGAAAGCCTAGAGAGGGCGGGATTAAGAGGCGCAGCTATGGGGGGGAGGATCGTTGCTACCGTACTAACATCAATCTTCTTAAGGCTGGAGAAGAGTGAAGAAGGAGGAACCTTACTACGTCTAATGCGGAGGAAGGTTTGGCAATTTTGGAAATAGGTAGGTACTAGGTATGCTTGCTTTAAGTACCGTATACTTTAAGCAAAGTTGTATTCCTGCAAACTCTGCTACAAGCATGCAGAGTCACAAGTATCCCCGACACGAAAGGTACATCAGTTGCTGACATAACAGCCACGGCAAAAACCTTGGAAGGCTTGACCTGATGTGTCTTGGGTGTTAACATAAGCCCCGCCAATCTCCAATTACCAATGACGTTGTTACGAAAATTGAACATTTAGTCCGAGACATTACCTGCAAGTTTTTTTTACGCATAGTAAAAATTCCTCGGTTCAAACGGTTCTTCAACACATCCATGGGTCTGTTATAGGGTTACAAGTTGCACTGAGACAAACGTGAAAGATGATGCCATCTGCCTGATAGTTATTGCCAACTTGAATGTTCTAGGCAAAGTCATGAATGACGTTACTTATTATACTTTATTATAGGTAGAATGCATTCAAATATTGATATTAATTGTACAGGTAGGTAGACTAGAGGCAGAAAGACATAGTACATAGTAGTACTAGGTAGGCTACCTAAGGTAGGGAAGTTAGTAGCCAGGTACACATTATTGAGTCTCTAGGTACTAGGTAGAGTCGAAGTCTGTGTACTACATAGGTAAGCTTTATGCCTATTCGTCCATTCTATTCCAAACGCACATGCGAGACCTAGCACACCTTTCGCTTTTCTTTGAAGCAACCGTACTATCTGGTGCCATTACAACTTTCTCTATTCGTACAAACGCAGCAGAGAAAAACAAAGAAAACGACTCTTAATTAATATGTATCATCCAATGTAGGATTCGGGGATCGAGTTCCTCAAAAATTCTAGATTCCACAAAGACCTTGGCAGGTGTTTACTACCTACTAGTACTAGGTATGTGGATGTGGATGTATGTACCGTACCTATGTACTATTAAGCCCGCTCATCCGCTCATACCCATGCCAAATTTCAATTGGAGAATGTGGGGTATATCACCCTGCAAGCGGCACACTCTGAGCAGCAGATCCGATTTCATTATATCGTCACAGTCAGGAAAGAATTGCCTTCAATAACCATCTTACCACTTACCATCTCTAGATTATACCGGTACGCACACCACATTGTAATGTGCATAAAGCGAAACCGGAACATGTGCTCCCCTTGACTCTACTCTACGCAAGGGCAAGTCCCGGTTTAAACTCAAACTCAAACTCATTTTCTCTCTTTGCCTAAGGACAAAGCCTGGTGACATTTTATTTATATCTCTGTTTGTTTCCACTAAAATTATTCCGCACTGGTTTTTTTTCACTTTGGCATGGAATCATCGGCATGTTACCAATCGCGGTGCAAAATGCCACCAAGACCTTCAGGTTGAACACCCGCACTCGAGCTTCGATAGACCAAGTTCGGGCACTCGTGGCGCTGCCACAGGTTGCCTCGAGGCTTGTAAATTGGAACGAATATAGACGATGGACACATACGCAAAAATGGAGGCCAGTACAGGTTTTGGACGAGTATGTTGGCCCAATGAGCTTTGAACCTTTCCGCCATGTCTCGTGACTGACAGTTCCTCGCTTTTGCGTGTCTAGATGGGTAATGAAAGAAGCTCGACCGATTAGCTTGCGCCAACTGATGGTCTTTGGCCGATCGCTAACTGAAGCGCGGCTGATCAGCTCCGCGAACTATGTGCGGACCGAGCTACCCACGAGGATCGCCCATCGAATCCGCGACATGCAACGCCTTCCCTACGTAGTCGTGACGAATCCACATATTAGCGATGTATACGAACTCTACTACACTGCCTTCGATTCGTTTCGGCGCATCAAAGAGGTTAAGACTCTCGAGGACAATGAACGCCTTTGTAAGGAAATAGCTAAGATGCTTCGCGCTCACTTAACCGTGATTCCGAAGCTAGCTATGGGTATACTGGAATGCAGCGGGTTGATGCCCGCCGCCGAGCTTGATAATTTCATGAACACTATCTTGCGCTCCGTGAGTGATATGTTAAATCCCCTTTTCTGGAGTAGAACCGTGACTAATAATAGTTCCTAATACAGCGAATATCCCGCAGAGTCATCGCAGAGCAACATCTAGCTCTAACAGAGACCTACAACGCAGCCTGGTTCTCTCCCGGAGCCAAGCTCTCTGAGTCCGAATTTATCGGCGAGGTATTCATCAAGTGCATAGCGAAGGACGTGATCGAGCACTGCGCCAAGGCTGTGCAGGAACTCGCCCGTTCTGGCAATGGTCCGAATGCTAAAATTCCCGAGATCAGAGTGAATGGACACCTCGATGCGTCCTTCCCTTATATATTAAGCCACCTCGAATACATCATCGGCGAGCTCCTACGGAACTCTGTTGAAGCTGTCATTGAGAAGCATCAGAAGAGCCGAAATTCGGACGCGGATCCCCCACCTATCGAGGTGACCGTCTGCGAGGCGCAGCAGCATGTCATCATCCGGATCTCCGATCAAGGAGGTGGCATTCCGCGTGACACTCTCCCGTATCTGTGGTCCTTCGGAAAGGGCCCTCGGAAAAACCAGCGCTTGGAGAATCTAGGCCAAGTACCTCTCATGGCCGCCACATTACAGGAGCTCAAGGTGAATGATGGAAAACTAGCCGTGCTGCAGAGCAACGAGCATACGAATCTGCATGACAGCTCACTACACTCATTAGCTACGCGCCCACCTAACCTTCGTCTCGGCATGGGCCTACCGTTGAGTCGGGTCTACGCCGAGTATTGGGCAGGAAGTCTGGAGTTGCATAGTCTGGAAGGATATGGCGTGGATGCCTTCTTACAAATCTCGAAACTGGGTAACAAGAACGAACAGTTGACTACTAGAGCATCAATGGATGCTGTCTGAATACACGCATAATACCATTTGGATTAGATTTGAGTATATGTACTAGGATTAGATAGCCTAATAGTGTCAAGCTATCTCGGTTGGCCGGGAATAATTAATTGTCAATTATATGTAATGTCATGAAGCGAATGAAGAATATTCTTTGGTTTGTTACTGGTATCATAGAAACTCGCGATTACATCGTAAACTAAACCTAACTGATCTGGGAGAAAGGGAGGTACGAATCGACCTCCAAAGAGGAGAAATGTTTTGATGTCGCAGGTAAAACCTACACACGCCTATCAACCCCACAAAAGCCTTTTGCCATCAGCAAAATTGTCGTCGGCGCTTGTCAAATCCCCTCTCGACACAACAACACACAACTCATACGTAATTAAGCTTGTAAGCATATCCACCCATCATCGACGTCCCATTTGCCTGCGTAGAGCCGGAGAGGCTGGCCGAGTCTAGCAAAAAAAATAAAAAGGTGTCTCGACTACGACTCAACTCCGTAACAAACATACCCGTGCCAGATGGGGAAAACGTTAGCACTAGCGGAACCAAAACTTCTAGTTGCCGAAAATGGTAAAAAGTGTTCTAGCGAACCTAGCGACGACCGCTGCGAGCAACGCTGCCCTGCATTTGCTCCAATTCGTTTTCGAGCTGCTTGATCTGAGCGTGGGTCTGCTCGAGATCCTTGTTGAGGCGATCGCGCTCGGCGATGAGCTTCTGCTCCCATTGTCGGAATCGCTGTTCCTCGATCTTGACTTGCTCGGTGAAACGCTTGCGGAGAGCCTCTTCCTCCTCCTTGTACTTGGGGTTGTCGAGCTTGCGGGGACGGGCTTCGCCAAACTTTCGCGTCTCCATCTGTTGAGCTCGGTACGCCTCGTAGTGTAACTCCTCGGTCGTGTGGATGAGATCAAGCATGTGAGTGCGAATCAAGATAGAACGTAGCTTCTTGAAGTCGCAGTGCTCCTCGTTCTCGACTTCGGCAACACCCCAGGAGTACTGACGGCCCTTTACGATACGTCCATCGCCGGTCTTGACGTCCTTCTCAGAGCCAATAACAGCGAATGGCATAGCGGCCATTAGGCTACGCGCGTGCTGAGCAGCAGCTTCGTCATCCTCCTCAACTGGGGGTTGGTAGATCTTGATGCTCTGAGCCTCAATGACAGCGCGGATCTACGCGTTTGTTAGTTAATTGAATGATGTGTAATTCAAATAATTGGTATATACCTTAGCTTTGAATTTGGCAAGGTCAGCGGGGCTCAGGGTATCAGCCTTAGCGATGACGGGGATAAGGTTGACTCTCGAGCAGAGTCTCTTCATGACCTCAATATCTAGAGGCTTCAGGGTGTGGCCAGTTGGTCTGATGAAGTACAGGCAGGCGTGGACACGGAGATCAATCTTGTCATTTCGGCGGGGTTGCTGCTCCTGAAGCATGTAGGACTCGTGCTGGTCATCCAAAAACTCGATGATGGGCATCCACGAATCTCGGTTGTTTACGTAGTCTCCAAATCCGGGAGTGTCAATAACGGTCAGGCGGACTAAAAATATGGAATACGGGAGTTAGCAAATACTACCCCAAGTAGAGAGATAAGTTAGTTAGGCGAGATAGGTAATTACCCTTGAAGAACTTCTCTTCCAACTCGGCCTTGGTAATTTCGATCTCGACGGTCTTGTCAACCTGCTTCTGGTGTCGTCGCTTGTGATCGGCGTAGTTCTTGATGGTTGTGGAGAAGAGAGTGTTGATGAAAGTGGTCTTGCCCAATCCCGATTCACCAGCAACCTTTTTACGATTGACGTCAGCTATATGTTAAATACAATTCGAATATACGCTACAATACCATGATAGTGAAAGCGGCACCTCGCTTAGCAACAATCTTGTGTCGCTGGTTTGGCAGGTTGGCAATGCCAATCGGCGACGCGCTCTCGGCGGTGGCAGGAGGCATGTTGGCGGTGATGATTAAAGGGTTATTTGATAATGGCAGCTATTTAGCTAATGGACACAGTAGAGAAAGATGGAATTATAGAGATGAACCCAAGAAACAAGTTCGACTCTACACTTGGGGGGTATGATGAAAGAATTTATCGGTCTAATGTTTCGGTTTTGTTTTTTTCCAGTTCAGAATATGAGCCGACGTTGATGTTGACAGACGAAGAGTCGGGATCGGGCTTCTTCAGGGGAAAGTATGAAAGTATTAGCTGGTCAAGCAAATTTCCTTTAACCTTTTACCTTTTAGCACAAAAACCAACCTCAACGTGCAGGGCAACCGAAAAGGGACCAGGATTAAATTACTTGCCAGTGGCCCCTTACCCCATTCTGCCCATTTCCCTGGGGCCTGTACTACATCAGGTACTTCGTGTGGTTCGAGTGTTGAACTTGGAAGCCTTGACCGCCTGCTGCAGCCAATGAAAACCGGAGCCGGCAAAGGTAATAGCAATTCTCCACTAATAGATAGCGTTTCGAATTGATTGGTTCAAAACCTTACGTCGTGACGGGGATTCTTATCGTAGCTTCCTCGAAATTTATTATCTTATCACTGATAACTGAGAGACGAAAAAAAAAAGTTACCTACATACGCCTGCGCCTGCACCTGCACCTGCACCTACTATACCTACCTACTAATTCATACCGTGCGCATTCAAGAAGATTCAATTCTAATAAGAAAGAGTGTCGACATGATCGCTATGCCGTCACGATGAAGACGGATTTCAAAGTAAGTTTTCCAATAATCTAGAATACCATTATTCACTACTTATATCAAATTAGTTTTCCAACCTTCTTGGAACCGTCTACTGCCAGGGCAATCTATTGTATAGCCCTGACGGAACCAGCTTGTTTTCACCCGTAGGAAATCGAGTCACGGTTTTCAATCTCGTAGAGTAAGTCGCTTCATAGCTATCTGCATTTCGAGAACTATAAGTTATTAACAATCTACGTCTTATAGCAACAAATCCTACACTTTCCCTTTTGCGCATAGAAAGAATATCTCGAGAATTGGTCTGACACCGCGGGGTAATCTTCTACTTTCTGTTGACGAAGATGGGCACGCAATCTTGACCAATGTCCCGCGGCGAATATCGATTTACCATTTTTCATTCCGATCTCCCGTCACAGCCCTCGCTTTCTCTCCATCAGGACGCCATTTTGCCGTGGGACTCGGTCGAAAAACAGAAGTATGGCAAGTTCCGTCAACCCCAGACTCCCATTCGAACGGAGAGTTGGAATTTGCGCCTTTCGTTCGACATCACACTCACATGGGTCACTTTGATGATGTTCGTCACATTGAGTGGTCAAGAGATTCGCGTTTCTTTTTAACTGCCTCTAAAGATCTTACAGCTCGGATATGGAGTTTAGACGCCGAGGAAGGCTTCATCCCAACAGTCCTGTCGGGCCACAAGCAGGCTGTGATCGGTGCTTGGTTCTCCAATGATCAAGAAACCATATACACCGTCAGTAAAGACGGTTCCGTTTTTGACTGGCAATATACGAGGCATCCCAATGCGCCGCCCCCGGATGAGAATGACGATATGGATGTTGATGTTGATGCGGACGAGCGTTGGAGAATTGTACAGAAGCACTATTTCATGCAGGGCAGTGCTAGTGTCAAATGTGCTGCGTTCCATCCTGAATCTAACCTCCTAGTTGCCGGTTTCTCGAATGGAATATTCGGTTTATACGAGATGCCCGACTTTAACAAGATTCACACCCTTAGCATATCGCAGAACGAAATTGACTTCGTCACGATAAATAAGAGCGGAGAGTGGCTGGCCTTTGGAGCGTCTAAACTGGGCCAATTACTCGTTTGGGAATGGCAGTCTGAATCTTATATCTTGAAACAGCAAGGTCACTTTGACTCCATGAATTCTTTGGTCTACTCTCCTGATGGGAAGCGTATCATCACCACAGCCGATGACGGGAAAATCAAGGTGTGGGATGTCGACTCTGGTTTCTGCATAGTCACATTCACCGAACATACGAGTGGTGTGACCGCGTGTGAGTTTGCGAAGAAGGGTAATGTGCTCTTCACTTCGAGCTTAGATGGTTCTATACGAGCATGGGATCTTGTTCGATATCGAAATTTCCGAACGTTTACCGCGCCGAGTCGGCTCTCCTTTTCTTGTATGGCAGTCGACCCCAGCGGTGAGGTCGTCGCCGCTGGATCTTTGGACTCATTTGATGTCCACATTTGGTCTGTGCAGACTGGTCAATTACTCGACCAATTGGCCGGCCATGAAGGACCTATTTGCTCGTTGGCATTCTCGCCGAATGGCAGTACTCTATTCAGCGGAAGTTGGGATCGGACAGCTAGGATGTGGTCCATATTCAATCGTACACAGACTAGTGAACCTCTGCAACTACAAGCTGATGTTCTGGATATAGCCGTACGACCAGATTCCGCACAAATTGCAATATCCACTTTGGACGGCCAACTATCATTTTGGTCTGTATCCGACGCTGAGCAAGTGTCGGGCCTTGATGGACGACGAGACGTATCAGGGGGCCGAAAGGTGACCGATCGCAGAACCGCCGCTAATGTAGCTGGCACCAAAAGTTTTAACACCATACGATATAGCACAGACGGGAGTTGTATTTTGGCGGCAGGAAATAGCAAATATATTTGCCTCTATTCTGTCAGCACTATGGTTCTCCTGAAAAAGTTTACCGTCAGTGTCAACCTTTCCCTATCGGGAACGCAGGAGTTCTTGAATAGCAAGTTGCTCACCGAGGCCGGTCCGGAAGGGATACTCGATGACGAGACCGATCTTTCCGACCGCGAGGCCCGGAAGGACAAGTCCTTACCTGGTTCCAAGAGAGGTGGTGATCCATCTGCTAGAAAGAAGCTCCCCGAAGTCAAAGTGACCAGTGTAGGCTTCTCGCCTGCGGGTACTGCATTCTGTGCCGCATCGACGGAAGGTCTCCTCATATATAGTGTGGATAATGAGCTCCAGTTCGATCCATTTGATCTTAATATGGAAATCACGCCAGGTTCGACTCTCGCCGTTCTCGAAAATGAAAAGGATTATCTCAAGGCTTTAGTCATGGCATTTCGCCTAAACGAGGCACGCTTAATCAAGAGAGTTTTCCAGTCGGTACCCCATACGGATATCCCGTTGGTAGTGGGACAATTCCCGACCGTATATGTCGCAAGGCTCCTACGATTCGTCGCAGCTCAGACCGAAGAGTCGCCTCACATCGAGTTTTGCCTGTTGTGGATCAAGTCCTTAGTAGATAAGCACGGACCTTGGCTTGCTGCAAATCGCAGTAAAGTGGACGTTGAGCTCCGAGTTGTCGCGAGAGCGATAACAAGGACGCGAAATGAAATCAAACACTTGGCAGACGAAAACGCATACTTGGTCGATTATCTACTTGGGCAAGCTAATAGCAAGGCGTGAATGCCAACAGCCACGAAGAGTCGAAACAGAATATACAATTCTATTTGGTCACGGACGCGAATTTTTCTTGTTCGCAAGATGCGGCACCGTCGGATTCCAACGGAAACAGTTGTTGGCCCTAATCTTGAGTCAGATTGAGGGGTCATCATCGAGACAGAGCCTTGGACTTCACGAACCTCTTAATGCGGAAATTCGAGGCGTTAGTCGCTTGTACGAAGAAAGGCGGCATATTGTTAGCGTCGTAAGATGAGGTTCGTTCTTACTCGCTTAACTCCCGAGCCTACAAACTTACTTAGTTTTAGGGAGGGTATCTCCTCACCGATATTGATCAATGTCACCTCACTTCGATGCCTCATTCTTGTCTCGAGCGCTAGCGCTTAGTTGACGCAAGACACTTAATAAATCCACATTAGACAACGCATGTTGGTTGGCGAATCCATGCTACTACAGAACTGGTGCGCGATCGAAAAACTATGTGAGAAAAATAAGGAAGACCATTCCATACCCATCAACACCAGGAGTCCCAGAATATATATACTAAATGCATGTAGTCACTTTGCTTGAGCATTCGGGCCGGCTTCTGGATAGTAGTTTCTTCGGACCGTAATACGTAGGACTGACTCCGGATTGGATACCAAGAAGTTAGGAGGCTCATTGCCTGTGGGTCATCCCTCGTAGATGTCGAGTCTTGTGATGTTGGATCTGACACGCAATAATACCCCGTTGTTTGACTCGCATTTTCGCATTGAGTACAGAACTCCGTTCCCTATAAGTAAGACCCAAATATGGCTACCGAGGCAGCGAGGGGGTTTTTATAGCCCCGCTTCTAGCTCGCATCGCTAATCTTCACCTTCAGCGGCGTTCACGTGTGACCTACATGGCCAAGGTTGTATGGTAAGTAGGCTTGTTCACATTCACAAATTGGTGACATTAAATGGTAACGACTATCTGATAACTCACAATAACTAGACTCATGTGCTGTAACCATTTTTTTCAGCTTCACGAAATGATCATACGGTATCATTTGATAGCAGGTATGTGTTGTACGTACCTATATTACCCAATACATGACATACTTTTGGAGAGTATACTCTGCCGCGGGTCTCAACGTGCCTGGGTAAGCGTTCACTTACCTAGGTACCTACCAGGGCCTACCTAGTAATCCGGACTTATAGGTATAAGATTGTTAGTAATCATTTCCAGGTTATTATTATATATTCTTGCTTGCCCAGGTGCTTGAGCAATCCCTCTGTGATCAATTGCTCTTCTAAATTTACAATTTCGGTAATATTAATATTCACATCTGAAGGTTGTGTGCTTGAGAAGACGTCTCTAGGGCTGTTTTAGTCCTGCATAGATATATAGTTAGCCAATAGCGACTGCACAGGTCGACTCGTACATGTCTACCTAAGGTAGATATCTTGCCACTTCGCCACGGTTTCGCTCTCGGAAGAGGGATCAGTGGCTTCACCCGTGCTGTGTGTCACTTCCATCGTCAGACGATCGTTCTGAGAAGGCTGTAAATTCCAACTCCTACTACATGTCCCTACTCCCTTCAGCTCTTTCTGCTATTTCCTCAGATATATAACCCTAACATTTACTGACCAAGTTTTAGCCTTCTCGTCGAACCGTCTATCATTGGCCTGCCGTCTAGCAAGCGCAAGCTTTGATACTTGAGAAAGATGGATTATAGTGGCGTTCTCAACAATCTGCTTCCGAACGTAGGACTCAACATATCGGCTACATCCGGAAATAATACGACGGATAATACGCCACACGCCAAGGTTGTGGAGAGTATCCTGGGCCTCGTCGGACTCCGAGGGTTCGCTCCCATCTACGCGTTTATAGGAAACAAGCTAGGAATTGAGCCATCATACATACTTACCACTATTGGTGTTCTCTGGGCGTTTAATAAGCTGTTCCATCAGCTATACACGGGCATTTACAACATCATTATCAGCCATTTTATGTGCAGCATTCACATCTTCAACAGCGATGATATCTACTCGCATCTTATGGAATGGTTGGCCTCCCAGCCTCAGATAGTGAACTCAAGAGCTCTACTGGCCGAAACCGCGAGTAAGAGAGCATGGGAATTCGAAGACGCATCCAATTTGGCAAGGGATAATAGCGGTCGGTACCTCAACTTCTCGAATCAAGAAGCTCGAGCTGTAAGCTTACCAGCCTTCCTCGTGATTATCATCCTATTTCGGAGTCTCAAAATCACGCCATTGGGATCTCGCTAATACTCAATTGAAGCCGCCGCAGTACAGCCCGTCGATAGGTCTCCACGGTTTTTGGTGGAAGGGTCAATATTTCCGGCTCCAGCGCAAGCGGGAGTCCGTCTTCGACGACACGAGCATCGGACAAGTTCTGAAAGACCAGGAGGATATAGTAATATCGTGTTTTTGGAGAAGTCCGGGTAAGAGCACCAATCACAACCGCATCCAGCCAGCCCCCTTCTCTCCTCACTCACCAAGCCTTATCCTCCTACCTCGGCCCGCAACCCTGCGCTGACCTCATCCTTGCGCGCGCGCGTAGAGCCCATCAAGCAGCTGCTGGCGCACGCCAAGGCGCAGTACTACCGGGACCACCAAGCGCGCACGATCGTCAAGCGGCCGAGCATGTACAACCGGCGGTACGCGGGGCGGTGCAGCTGGCACCAGGTCGCGAACCGGCCGGTGCGGGACATCCGCACCGTCGTGCTGGACGAGAAGCAGAAGCTGCAGGTGCTCGCCGACATCAACGAGTACCTGCACCCCGAGACGCCGCGCTGGTACGCTAACCGCGGGATCCCGCTGCGTCGGGGGTATCTGTTCTACGGGCCTCCCGGCACCGGGAAGACGTCCTTGTCGTTCGCGCTCGCAGGCATCTTCGGCTTGGATATACACGTGATTAGCTTGTTGGAGCCGAGCCTGACGGAGGAGGATCTGAGTAGCTTGTTCGGGTCCCTGCCGAGACGGTGTATCGTGTTATTGGAAGGTAAAATCCCCCCTTCCCCCTTTTTCCTAATACTGAGCACCCGCGCGCTAACGAGCCCCTCAGACATCGACACAGCCGGGCTCCGCCGCCCCGCTACCAAAGACGACGGCGACTCCCCCCCCTCCTCCTCCCGCAACCCCCACAACCCCAACAAGTCCACCGCGCCATCCAACGCGGAGCTCAAGGGCGACTGGAAAGTAAGCGACCTAGCGAAGGCGCTGAAGCAGGAAGGCGACGCGGACAAGAAGACGGGGATCTCGCTGTCGGGGCTGCTGAACGCGATCGACGGGGTGGCCTCGCACGAAGGGCGCGTGCTGATCATGACGACGAACACGCCGGAGCAGCTCGACGACGCGCTGATCCGGCCCGGGCGCGTGGACCTGCAAGTCGCGTTCGCGAACGCGACGCAGGAGCAGGCCAGGGAGCTGTTCATCCGCATGTACGAGGGCACGTCCGCGCCCTCGTGTACTGCGCAGACGAACGGGACGCCGACCTCATGTCCGGGATCGGGGGCTGGCGTTGAGGGGAAGACGGGTGCTGCTCAAACCGCCCAAATGACGACGGCGAAAGAGATGAACGGCGGCGCGAAGGAGGCTAATGGTTTCAGCCTGAACGATCCGGGCGATCTGGACATCTCGGTGGACGAGCTGCCCATCATAGCCAGGGAATTCGGCAACAAGATCCCCGACAGCGAGTTTTCGCCCGCGCAGATCCAGGGGTACCTTCTCAAGCGCAAGAAGCACCCCCGCAAGGCGCTCGACGAGGTCGATATGTGGGTCGAGGGATACATCAAGCAGAAGAAGCTGAAAAGCAAGATCATGCAGGTGCAGTAGACGTCCACACATTTAATACGTACTACTAAATAATAAATGAGTTATGAGACATGCTGGCGGAGGTACCGGGGAAGCGGAAAAAGAGCTAGGCTGGGAGGCTAGGCGCACTTGGAGATGAAAAGCATTTGGCTTGCCATAGTGGCGTTGGGCTTATGAGACCGTCGTAGCATTCGTCGGAGTCGGCGATGTTTTGCAAGGGTTTGGTGTGTTAGCATTACCTTAGATACATACATCATGGAATATCCAATATTTAATAAAAGAAAGCAAAATCACCCGGCAAACAATTTTCATCTGATCTGCTAATATTATCAGTTGAAACCGAGGTGCAAATACTCTTGGGATAAGTCTACAACCTACCTGCAAGTACTCCTAGGTAGTTCGGTAGTCACAGAAATACGTAGGGGTGCTGTGATACCCATTGTATTTCATCATCTAGTCATCATGCAATACATACAATAAGTTGGCCCTAGGTTTCAATACTAGGCCCCTTCTCCTCGATTCTTACAATTAGATCCTGTTGCGTTTGGAGGTTTTGCGCCGAGCTGAGTGACCTCGCAACCGACGTCTCGTTTTTCTCCACCACGATCCGCCTCAGGGCTTTCACCAGAAATCCTGCGATCAAATCTACACTCCAAGTATCTGGGATGACGGAAAGGACGTCGCCAACATCGAACCATCCACCAAACTTATCCAGTAACAGGCCGGTCTGCTCCACACGGTCGCTGACATCCTCTAATTCAAGGAACTCGCCGAGTAAGGCGCGAAAGAGTCGTGCTTGCTGATCTTGTGTCGGCGGCATGCTATCGCGACGTTTTGGTCCTTTGTGATTCTCTGGGCTCGGAGGCGGTTGACTCTGCGGAGCCTGGTAAATGGTATATATGCTGGCCCCGCCACGTAGGCAATATGACACGGCCGTATCATAGTCCCCAAGCCGGTGGACTAGTAACCGTAATGCATTTTCATGATTCCGTTCTCGCCCGTCTAATATTATTGTTTCGGGTACGAGGAGATCTTCGGCTGTGCTATTCAAGCTTGCGATTCGGTCTCTGATGACTGCTTGGTCATAATTATGGCTACCACCAAGAAGTTGTAAAAGTCGTAATCGGCTATGCCAAGCCTCGTCATCAACGGGGGCGTTATCCGTTAGGAATTGGCGGTATGTGGGCTTCGGAGGGTGTAAGGCACGGTATGCCGCATAAGTAGACTTCACTACTTCGCGGTGTTCGGGTGATGTTCGAAGGCGAGTGATCACGATATCTAGATAAAACATGATCAACTCATTGACGTATACGGTATGGCCTTTGCCAAATACAAGGTACTCCAAGTAGTACTTTACTGCATCCGGAGCCTTTTCCCTCAGAAGCTGGACGACTTGGCTCGGCTCGAACTTTGGAGCACGGCCCTTATCTTCGGCAAAGACTTGAACACCAAGCTTTGGGTTTCGGTTCGCAAGCCAGATTCCATATTCTTGGACCAGTGCTTGGTTGCTAATTTTTGAGAGATACTCGCGCACCCGCTGTTCGCCGTCAGCTAATTCCCCTCCATCGTCCCTTTCTCCTTCAATAATACGCTTCCAGGTAGCTAAGACGTCTGCTACCATTTTGCGGCTTTGGTAGAGTCTACTGAGAACATAAAGACGATGGTAAGACTCCACCAAGGTCTCTGCCCTATTAAAGCAATCGACCCCTGTGTCTACCAGCTCGTATAAATCTGCGCGAACAGATCTTGCTTTGGCTGGACCGGGGCTTGAGTGCTTGTCCAATTCAAGCAGAACAGCCAGCAGAGCCGCGTCAACTGTGCGGAAGACTTCATGTTCATCTGGTATGCTACCGAAGCCCTTCTTGCGTCGCCAAGCAGTCAGGAAGCGTCTTAGAAAATGCAATACCGGCTGCGATAACGCGCTCATGGTCGAACTGTCCTTATCGAAATCCCTGGTCGAAATGAATTCCTCGGCAGTTGACTTCACGCCTCCAAAAATCCATATACCTCGTTTTGTCTCGATAACCTCATTACGAACACCAGGTACAAGTGATAAAACAACTCGAGGGTCGAGGAGGCTGTCCACCAGTATTTCCTCCATAGCTCGGAGTTCTGACTCGGAAAAGGGAGTTTCTTCTGACTTGAGGAAACTTGTCAGCAAGAGTATTCCTGCTCGTTGTCGTATGTAGCTAAATGTTAGAAATTCCAATTCTGACGTCGCATCCTGACCGCGAAAAGAATTCAAGATGGTAAATAGATTTTGCCGTATGGAGGATGCTTGATCTGACGCCGCGACTGTTGCTTCCAACTGCGCATCCAACCTCAAAATTAACGGATTTCGAATGGCCCACCAGATGTTCTTCCCGGACCATACAGCTAATCGAGCCGAGGTTCCGGCAAGACGACGAGCAAATTCCTGTTCTTCAGCATTCCGCGTAGCCTGCCAAGAATCTGGTAAAAAGTCTTCACCTGAAGAATCAGTATCTCTTTCAAAGAGCTCCTTTTCTTTAGATAGTCTCTCCATCGAAGATGCTGTTCGCGAGTCGACAGTTCGCAGTGACATAGTCGAAGTACTCAGGCCACTGGAAGAAAACGGCTTGAATCTCCGTCGACACAATTTATCCACGATTTCCGAAAAACTTGTGTCTTGGGTGCCACGTAATGATCTTATTCCTATGCTTTGCTGAGAGCTGACAACTAAGCCGACATTTGGTGGTTCAAGCCAGTATTTTGCCACCTCACCCTCAGCAACGTCGGCATCCCATCGTTGGATCTCCAGGCCGTAGTGAACACCGTCAGGAAAATCCCTCCCCATTGACGCAAGAACAAATCCATCATCTTCCAGGCTAAGAGAAGTTCGCGATGAAGATGGATCTATAGACCCCCCATCGACGACAATCTCCTTAGGGTATCGGTCGAATTCGATGGTAGGCCTTGTTGGGTCTCCGTCTAGATTTACGAACATCCCAATTCCCGGTTCTAGTGGGCCTGTGCCGGTAACTAGGAGGAACTCCTCCGGAGTCGGGGACACAATCAGAGGTTTGAGAAAACCTGGCTGCGGCCTACCGGTCGGAGCTGGTCGGTTCGTCTGGCTCTTGGTTGCACCGTCTGGTGCTGATTCATCGGGTGTTTTTTGACCAGCCTCCATCACAGGCGGAGTTGCGCCGCGGGATATAGGCTCGTCATCTTCGCTAGCCCGGGGTTCCTGTCTTCGGGTGGCGCCTGTGATAAAATCGCCGAGGCTGGTTCCGCGTTTGTGAGCAGGGGGATCAGGACTTAACGTCTGAGAACGAGACTGGGTGGAAGAGTTGCTTCGTATTAGTCCACCAGCACTTCCTGAGATATGCTGGGCCTGGCCAACGATATTGCCAGGTTCGGCCTCGTCCAGTGAGGAAATTGACATCAAAGGGATCTTCAACTGCTGGTTGATCTCGAGTAGCGCATAGCTTCGGGAATCAGCTACACACGCGATCGAATCCCTTCTCACTGATATTGTGCTTCCGGCGAAGTCGATCTTCTTAATAGGACGAGCTCCATCGGCGATACTAACAACTTGAATCTTTCGATTCAAGGACAATAGTATAGTCACGCCCGTTGGGTCCCCCTGGCCATCGTTATCAACGCTCAATTCATTAAGATCTATGCCGCCAACCCAATTACAATTCTTAACTTGTGTAGAACCAAAGACAGGGCTTAGCTCGGGGAGTGAATAAAATGTGACGGTCCAATTGCACAGAATGCAAGCTTTGCCAACGGTTGGTAGTAATAGAATCTGTTGCACACCGGGCCGAGTGAAGTTAGACGTGCTCGCAGATTCGGCGAAGGCTGGGCGCAATCGTGAGGCGAGAATGAATGTCGGCGAGCTGGATTTGTCACCGGGATCCGGGGGGATCTGGAAGAAGTGAAGAAGTTCGGAATCAGATGTTCCTACATATAGATGATCATCTTTTAAAAAAAGAGACCGTTAGCTGCTGATATAGACTTTGGAGAGGATCGTAGGTGTATGTTATGCGTACCTAGGTATTCAACACAATTGATCTTGATATCGTCCTTGGTGCCATCTTCTGACAGTGGAACATCTTCGAATAAAGTACGGAGCACAAAAGGTCCCACATCAAACTCCTTTAGCGATTGCTTGTCGCCTTGAGGATTGGAGGCCATGGCAAAGGTGGCAGCATCATAATATGTCGATATCTTTCATATTCGCGCCCTGTCGTACGTCATTAGATTATTATTGTATGCTGTAGTGGACCGTGGTTGTAAGTGAAAGGAAGAGTGATTCTACTAGCCAAGGTCGTGCTGAAACTGGAAGCTGAACTTCAGACTTCAGTGGAGTTTCCCAGGCTAGGATTACGTAGGTTCAACTTAGCACTGACTTAGCAACCTTAAATCTCTAAAAGCAGGCTCTGATAGGCTCTGTCCTTTCAGGGGTCTCAGGGACAATTATAGTGGGTAAGGTGGTTTATTCAAGCTCTTCACCCGCTCTTCACCCGCTGTAATACAGTAAAACCAGCTGGTGGACCCCTGCACATGGATGCATGGATGCATTTGGCACTTCAGATGCGACGGAAGGAACACGTTAAACTTCATAATTTAATCCTTATTCTAAGTCAAAGTCCTACGCTCAACACGCTCAACACGCTCAACACCTAACACCCAACAATTCCCTTTGATCTAAACGTCGTCCCCTATCGTTCCGAATCGTGTATTACCCGTGCATCAGTTCTCTTGCTAGTCTATATCTGATGATACGATAACTGTGGCAGCGACAACCTGCCAACCTCCAGTCCTGAAAGAAAAAGATGGCCCACGTATCTAAGCCGCCCAAGGCCGCGCAACCGTCAGCACCGCAACCTGCCGGTGGTGGACAAACAGACAACTCGAGTCCGGATGGAACCAATCAGTTCCAGCATGCTATTTCTGCATGGAGAAGTATGCGCTTGCGTTGCGTTACTAGCAATATTATTGCCGCTACACCCGGTGCTAATTCTTGATAGACATTGATTTAGGCTCATTAATGTCGGATCTCGACAACACTGCTTCAGACATTGTGGCTTTCCAGCGAGACTCGACCGTCCAGCGAAAAGACCTTGCCCAGAAGACGAAAGACTTTCGAAAGCTAGACGACGCGACCAAATTAACCGAATACAAAGGCCTTCTAAAAGCCTACCAGACATTCATCGATCTCCTCACTAATCATTCCAAAGCCACCAATTCCGCTTTTCTACAGGTCTATTCCGCCCTCGAGAATGCACCAGATCCGTATCCTTTGCTGGAAGCCTCCGTCGATTCTATGCTTGTAGCCGAGGACACCCTACCGAAGCTTACCGAAGAAAATCAGCACCTACAGAACAATGTCGCTAAGCTTACATTGCAGCTAGAGGAGACCGAGTCGAAATTGCAGTCGGAAAGTGCTAACAGGAAGCAGCTGGAAAGCAATCTCGAGACTAAGGTTAAAGAAGTGGAGGCGTCGTGGGCCGCAGTCGTAGACGAGAAGAAGGACAACTGGGCAGCGAAAGAGAAGGCATTAGAAGAGAAAATCGAGAGTCAAGAGAGGCTCATCAACGAAATCAAGGCTAGCTACGAGGTAAACCAACGTCTAAAGGGGTCCGAAAACGTAGATGACGAGGGTAGGCATGGCCACGTTACAAGCGCAGAGCTGGAAATGGTCAACTCTGACTTGGAGAGAACCAGCGCCAGACTTGCCGAGGTGGAAGCTCGAAATGAACAGCTACGATTAGAACTCGCTCAGTCTAAATCTCAGGTTCCCGCGCAAGCACCTGTCTTAGAAGACGATCCCGGATATATTCGTATGAGGTCGGAGAATTCATCTCTCATCCGTAAGCTTGACTCCGCAAGGGTTGAGAAAGAAGCTTTCAAGAGGGACATCGATACCAAATTACGTGGCTTGGAACGGGAGGTCGGTCTTCTGAAGGAGGAACGTGATAGTTTGAAGACCAAGGTTCAAAAGTGGAACGACTATGAGGATATTAAGCAAGAGCTTGAGGTACTGAAGAGTATCGAGTTCGCGACGGGTGATGACGACGACGTACTAGCCGTTTCGGAGTCCAACGGCTCCGTCCAAAAAGGGAAGGGCGACACACTAGAACAATTATTATTGGCAAGGAATAAGAAGTTGAGCGACGAGCTTACTATTTTACGGGTGTCTCATCAAGATCTTCAGAGTCGACTCGAGAACCTCCAAGAGGATATGTCGAGAACGAATGCGGATTTGGAGAGGTCCCAGAATCTGAATGCACAACTCGAGAACGATCTAGCTAGCCTTCAATCTGAAGGACAGAACGCATTCCCCTCTGGGGCATCGGTGGCAGGCACATACACGAGATACGCGCCGTCTATAGCACCTGGCAGGAGAGGTGGAAGAACTTCGCCCACCTCATCTATCATATCCGGTTTCGATCCCCGCATGACAGGGGGCGAACCAATGGGTGGTGGCTCGGGTATTCTTCCCATGATCACCGCTCAGCGTGATCGCTTCAAGAAGCGGAATGCTCAGCTCGAAGGAGAGTTGTCGGAAAGCCACCGCACGGTTTCGCAGCTGCGACAAGAGATCGCAGCCTTGCAGAAGGATAACCTTCAACTATACGAAAAAACACGTTACGTGTCGACATATAACCGTAACGGGCCGTCGGCGTCGTCGTCGTCCGCATATGCGTCAAATCCGAATCCGTCAGTAGTTTCCATGGGCGGTACAGGAAATCCGGGGATTGCCTTGGACCGATATAAGAAGGCATACGAGTCAAATATCTCGCCTTTCGCAGCTTTTAGAGGCCGCGAGTCAGCAAGAGCCTACAAGCGGATGAGTCTTCCAGAGAGGATAGTCTACTCGGTAACCCGGATGGTGTTGGCTTCGAGAACGAGCAGGAATCTTTTCGCAGCTTACTGCGTCGCATTACACATCCTAGTATTTTTCTCGCTCTACTGGCTCGGCACGTCGGATGTCGATCAGCATACAAGAAATCTCAGCCAGAGTATAGCCGCTGCGGCAGCAGCTGGAGGGGTGGCCGGCGGCAATACCGGTGGGAGAGGGCAGGCTGCGAACCCTGGGAGTTGGCAAGAGGAGGGGTTTAACGGGCACTGATGATTACGTCCGCGAGGTTATATATCAAATGTATCGATTGTACCATTACCAGCCGGCTCTTGTTTACTACGGCGTGTGCCGTGTAACTAATACTGACCCATTGAGTTGAATACAATAATCAACGACCATAACGTACTTGTGTGTTCTGAACATGTTCAATGCTAATCTGCCACACACCAACTCACCAGCCAAAGCAAGACGGTTTAAGAGAAGTAGGTCTCCAGATAGTCACAAGCAAACTTGCAGTAAGAAAAACGATCACGATGCCCACCATCGGAGTCAGGATATTGCCCATCTTAAATGGAGGAACCTTCTTCATTTGTTTTATACCGCAGAAAGGAAGCCAAGGTCTGGAAATGTGGCCACCCCCGAGCCGCCGTGTTGGATATATGATGCGCGCAATATGCAGACGGACCGCCTGAGACAGCTCCAGCCCACCGAAGACCCGTCTCTGATTGGTTGGTGTGTCTGATAGCGATGGCGAGTCGTACAGGTCGTATCTGTAATACTCGGTTACTCAGCGAATACCGGACTTGGCTGCACAGGGGACTACGTAAGTGGACTTTGGTTACTGCCTATTCGGGATCCTCGCCGGGGGGGGGGGGTTGAACGCCCTGCTTAACGCTAGTTGGGCTGCCTACTGAGAAGTGTTTACTACGTAGTAGAGTGAGTAGGTAGGCTTGGCTGGGCTACAAGGAGAGCACGGGTACGGTGTTAATCTAGTCGCCTACCTACACAAGGTTCGACTCTCACCGGAGGCGAGGCGAGACACCAATCATAAGACGCGAGCGGATGTCTTGACCGCGGCTGCAACCCACACCCGAGACTGGTATGTGGTACAGCAGACGGGAGGGAAGACGGGATGGCTTTGGATGTTGTTTTTTATTCAGCAAGACATAGGTGCGGGATATTATATCATTAGTCACGGAAGTTGACTGAATATCGGGGTGTAACTAAGGAATGTATGTAATGTATGTAATGCACATATGTAATGTGTAGATGTTAGGTACGGAGTTTTCGGTCGGAGGACGAGCGAAACGCCTTCCCTATTTTTTTCAGCACCACCTGAGACGAGGCGAGGCAACATCGAACTCGAGGTTAAGGTTGAAAGAATCATGTAATAAGAAGCTAATTTGCAAAAGACTAGACTAGACTAGACTAGACTGGACTAGACTGGATACTGACTGGACTAAAGTTTATAATCTAATGTACGTAAGGTGCCATTGCATTCGAGAGAGATTTGCCCATATTTCGAGAGCCATTCGGTGGCAGGAGTAGCCGGGAAGATAGGAAGCTTAGGTCCTTAGAAAGCTTCCACTATGGGCGGTGATTGGTGGATGCGTGTTATCTGGGCTAATTGACCCGAACGGGTATGATAGGGTCCGGCTCAAGCGAGAAGTTCCGAGGCCTAATCTTGTTTATTTTTGGTGTCCGGCCGCGCTTGTTGCTATTTTAAGATGCTAGCCGCCACATGGCATGCTTAGATGCGTGAATGTATATGCGGGGTCAAAAATAATTAGCCCGGATTTGCTGCTTTGGAAATTAACCCACCTCCTGGACCTTGCTTTTTGTGGGCTAATAGATTTTTCCTAATCCCTGTCCAATTCACATCTCACATTTCACATTTTTCTTTTCACCTACCACTTTCAATATTGGAACTGTGGCACGGGATGCTACATCACCAGTATTACGCTTTGGTACTCAACGTTGTATGATCTGATGGCGTCTGCAAGTAACCGAGATCCCTTCCCAACCTCTCAAAGTTGTCTTTCTTTCTTTCTGCAGCGGACCCGCCAATGATGTGGTAGAGCTCGCTGGCATCAATCAAGTTCTAGGTCGGTCCTAAAGTTGCAACGGAAGTACATACTTCCATCGTCAGCCGGATCTTTCGAGTTCCTTGAATTAGGGCTTAGTACATTGGTCACTATTACTACGACAACATCTATGGATACCAATAACAAAGCGTCATAAAAGACAAAGAATCAGAAAGATAGATAATACCCGAGTGCCGTTTTAACGGGAATCGGAACTTATCCGGATAGTTCATGAGCTACGTGCTTCGCCCGCCTTAGTTGAAAGACGAGAATCCACCTGCGCACCTAGCAATACCATGCTGGCGTCACTGGGCAATAGGAATCTAACAATGATTCCATTTAGTGACTTGGAGAGAGGCAGTTGGTCGTCATGTTACTACATAGTACATGGATTCTAAACTTCTACTTCCGAGCTACATAGTAGAACTGATTCCCGATGTCATTGCGAGTGCAGGGTTTAGAGGACCAGGACCCTTACAGTACATCTGATACTTTGAAACACCTTGCAGCGAGCTATGAACCAACATCACTCTACACGTGGCACACATGAAAATATACAAACAATTTACCATGATGACTATGATCTATCGTGTCTTTCCTTTATCCAGCTATACAAAACACGACTCTCTTCAACAATGACGATAATTATCTGCTTAACTCGAGTAGAAGACTAATATTATCAAACAGCAAGCGTTTTGCCGCTCCACCCTTCTTCATCTCTCATGGATACACCAACAAATTTCAACCAAGCGTTGACCGGGTGGCCGACAAAGAGGCGGCCGCTGGCGCTTGCAAAGTAGCTTCGTCAGCCAGTAAGATCGTCGTTTGCCGGCTATACACCCCTGTAGACGGGTCCTAGCTGCAGATCGCTTGGCTCTCCATACAGAGCCCATGCTAAGTCGATAGCAGGGGTTGTCGAAAGAATGGAGTGCTACCAACCTTGCGAACCTTGCGTCTAAGTTCTCGCCGGCTCGCTCTTTTACCGCGGGGCTCATAGGCAAAAATGACCATTTTCTTTGTCCATGACCCCCCGGTCTAGCCTGGCAGACATGCAGACTTCCCGGTGCAAAATTAGGATCCATTCAGGGCTCCACGTTATCGTGCCGCTGGACTGGGGTAAGGCGTAGCCAAGAAAATCCAAGCAGTTGAGAGGTAGGCCAAAGGACAGGCCAGAGGTAGGCTGGCGGCGTCTGTACCGTCTGCACATTTAATAACCCCATCTCGTCCCGCTCCCGAAGATGTCTTCACCCATTGTATATACATCTTCAACTCTATCTTATATAGATCTCTCTTCCGGGAGATCATTTCCTTTTACGTTTTCCTATTTTCTATCTCCTTAGTGTTTCCTTTATTTCCTAGTCTATCTACTCTATATTCTGTATCTTAGGTCCGGGTTTTCTTCTTTGGGTTTTCTATTTCTTATTAGTCTACGCCGACGACTCATATAACGATCAAGACTATCTAAGAATTCGACAAAGAAACCACATCAATATCACCTTCGACAGCCAACAGAATCTTATTCTACATACTCATACTCATACCCATACTCCTTTCCGACTCACATCTATCAAAATGTATGCTTCGACATTGCTAGTATCATTCCTCGGTGCTTCGGCCGTCGTCGCTGCTCCCACATGGCCATCATTCAACTGGGACGCTGCTAAGCCCGATGGCCTCAACACGGTGTCCGAGTACTTCAACATGTTAGCGTCGAAAGTCGAATTAGGGAAGTCAATGGCCTCAGCTCCGGTTTGCGATCTCTCGAAGGCTCAGATGGCAGCTGGTAAGGCTTCATATCTTACCAATATCTAATAATATCCTTGGTAACTCAATTAACACATTTCTTAGCTCCTACGCCACTGCCACCCCCATCCGCCGGTTTGACTCTAAAGCATGTGGCTATCGGCCGTGGGACGCAAAACTACACATGTGATACTACCAATGCCACCGCCGTTCCCACTGCCGTAGGAGCCGTTGCAACTCTTTTCAATGCTAGCTGTGTCGCCTCAACATATCCGGATCTGCTCTCAATCCTGCCGAAGCTTGCATTACAGTTCAACCTCACGACACAGGAGAACACTCGCATGGGCCCGACCAACCTCATAATTTCCGGCCATCACTTCTTCACGGATGTCACAACTCCCTTCTTCAACCTTGACACGACCAAGTACAACCTCGGCGAAGCCCCGTGCACCAAGACCAACCAAACCAACGCACCCGATGATGCGCCCAGGGGTCAATTAGGCGAAAAGGCCGTCGCATGGCTAAAGTTGAAGACTGAAAGCGGCTCTACGGGCAACCTACAAGAGGTCTACCGAATCAACACCGCCGGTGGCTCGCCCCCGGCGACGTGCCAAGGTCAACCGGCCGCATTCGAGGTGCAATATTCCGCACAGTACGTTCCCGTCATCAATCATAATCTATATTGGATATCTGATTAACATATTATTATAGATACTGGTTCTGGGAAGGTGAATCTCAATCATGAGCAACACTACCATCACCAAACTCAGTAAAATTGTATAAAGTGGAAAAATAATTGGGAGGCGGACATGACAGGTGTATCCGCCTGCGCGTACCAGAATAGGAGACGCGGCAGGCATTCATATAGGGAGGACAACACCACTTGTCTTCCTTAGGGCGTTCGGGATGGGCTCTATTCGGCGAGGATATCCAGTGTTACGATTCATACCATTTTCTTCTTCTTTTGACTCGTAAACTACCTATTTCTATCTTGTTAATACATATTTAAACTACATTTTCATTGTATCGGGTGTGATAGCATGTTGTGAGATGTGATAGTATCCCTTTTGATGCTTGATGGTGCTAGTGAAGTATCGCCGCCATCCTATGATCTCGTCCCCTCCGAACACAGTATATCGCGCAATAGCTTAGTTACATTGACCGTGAGGAGTAGTTCATTGGCAGTAAGGTATGCTCTTTGAAACACGGGTATATGTGATGTCAAGACTCTGTTTGTTACGCTATCAAACGAAACGTCACCGCCAGATGCGAAACATTCGAATATCTTCCATGGCCGCTATAGTTCTTTGTTAGTTAGTTTCATAAGCTACCATTCGCAGAGTCTTCCTCTTTAGGTGTAGCCAAGTATCAGGTCGTACGGAGGCCAAAGCCACGAGACAGTTGAAAGGAAACACGCAGTCGTAGATTAGCGATTCCTTGGCTCGGGTCCCTACCTAGTGGCGATCCGATTCCCGGGCCCGAAGGATTTACGTGGGGAAGGAGCAGAATGGGGATCTTGATTTTCGTGTTGAATGATTTGGAAGTTTTTGAAACGGATGGAATCGCGATAGGTGGTTCACCCGGGGTTTGGGTAGGTCTGAGCGCGGTATATGGGCAAAATACATCATGGCTCGTGATATTCCATAACCTGGTTTAATGTGTAATCATCATCGCTAACTTCATTTTAACAGATTTTTCTTTGGAATTATGAAGATGATGCTGCAATGAATTGTTGTCGTTGCTGTTGAGTCAGCTCACGGACGAACTTGAAACAAATGGAGTGAGCTCCATCGTGAGGAACCCATCTTTGTTAGAAATTTCTTACGACAACACGAAGGACGATTTCAAATACAGGATTTCAAGAACTCAAATGATCGATTCATATCATTGCGCTGGTGTCGCTTTTCAAGAAGATCAGAAATGGACTTCCGAGTATCTCATCTGAATGAATCTCAAACAGATTAGCTTGTAGGACATTTTAATCATATACTTCGATTAGTATATCTACAAGTAAAATTAATTTTTATCAATTTTTCTTGATTAACTCATGAGGTCATGGAAACTCAGTTGAGTTTCATAATTCAATAGGTGGGTATCATGACGTTGAAATAAACTACTGGTCCCCTACGCTAAGTCCCCCCTATTCGATGAGGAAATAAGCATTGCTGTTACTAAATCTAGTGTGATACACGGTGTAGCTCTCTTCTACTAAATCAGCCAGCTTAGGTAGATTTTATAGGTATGGCTTAACATTTTGACACCAATGCTGAACAGATAAGTTGCCACATTCCTAGAGTAACTTGCCTCTTAGCTTCTAGATCCTTATTGTAGTTTATAATGCTCGTAGAAAATGACAACTAATGACATAACCATATTGTGTTCCAAGCGTTTCCTGAATGAGGCATGGTCGGAGACGACGTAAAGTCGCCTCAGGAGAATCCAATGCCGTACCTTGCTCTCGTGCATATTAGCCGGCCATGATATAAGGGGGGTAAAGGTGAGGGCGGAGATACTAGCAGCGGCAGATCTATTGGTGCCCATCCCGTGGAGAATCTGCCGACGATCAAGGAATACAACCCAGGTTCCTTCTCCGTCAATTTAATATATAAGGCCTTGACAGGTTAGGTAATGCATACCAAGCTCCGAGAAATGGGGAACTCCCTCAGTCCTCCCCAGCTTCGAATGAGCTTTAATATATTGATGATGCTTGAGTATTGATTGTCAATTAGCCTAGTAAACTGACTCTGGGCAAGCTTAGACGCTCTGTATAAATATGATGTACCCTTCAGTCCGTGGCCTCACTGGCGATCCTACAATCGATCATCATCCACCCTTAAAGCTTACATGACTACATAAAATCGACCAAATAGTTCAAGATGTTCGCAACTTCTCTTCTCATGCTCGCGTTCGCCGTGACTGGCTTCGCCCAAGCCCCTGAGGGCTACAAGACTGTTTATATCACTTCGATGGTGAACTCCAAGTTCGTCGTCGTCCCTAAAACAGCTACTAGCGGTAGCACTCTGGTAGTGTTCGTCACCCAATTCCCTAGAAATGTCGGGAACTCGTATTCTAATCCGTTTGTTTACATATGTATAGTAAGACTGGCACCCAGACAGCCGACCAGCAATGGTATATCACGAGTGGCAAGACGAAGATCCAGCTAGCTGGCACCGAGCTGTGTCTGGATGGAGGCGAAAAGGGTAACTAACCCGAAAGTCACACTATAAGACTAATTCAAGCTGACAAAGTTCATAGCCAACTGGAAGGACATGGCCAACATCTACATCAAGGAGTGCGATGACACTGCCGACTCCCAGAAGTGGGTAGCCATGGAAGACGGAAGAATCGCCCTCGAGTTGTCGAGCCCACGTGAGTATCACACGGCTTCTTATTCATATAACAATCAAAGCTTATACGGAAAATAGAGGAATGTCTCGACCTCCAGTACATGAGAGCCACGGAGAACAACCCGGTCGGTCTTTACAGCTGTGCGGGACTAGGAAACACTGGCGCCGCGGACAAGGGCATCAACTGGCCTCTTACTGAAGTCACTACCCCTTAGAAACGCAGATTATCGACTACCTATTGCCTAAGACCTGGTCTTATGAAAAGCTATCGTCTGTGGTTAAAAGATCAGGAAGCTCGTCTATAGGAAATATATACCTTAAACTTGCCTACTTTAATGAGACATTATATATAGTGAGCTTTAAAATGAGAGAAGACTTCTCAATTTTAATAACATTTGCGGTATTCAATCAACTTAAATAGATGAATATTACCTAGAGATTTGACCCCTATGTGAACCTGAAGAGTATTCGGGCAGTCGGGTAACATTCTATGCGCTACCCACTTCACAGGCCCAGAGCATCTACAAAACATGACCCTTTTTTCATTCAAGCATTAGAAGATTGAATAGAACTAATATCTTAGCTTCATTGCAAGTGTGTTCAAATTCCAAGATGTTATTACCTGCCTTACGTTGCAGAATACAGCCGCCAGTCCGAGCACGATCATCTTTTCCTTCCATGCTAGTCAGCAAATCCCAATTTCCCACTCGCGCCCGCGCCACGACCTGCCGAACAAGTCCACGATATCCTTACCTTCCCATTCAGTAGCCTATTATCTGTTTGCCCGTAAAGCAAGCTAATTACCGACCTCGTGGCACGGGCACCGGGGTCCCGATCGCAAAACCTTGATTCCACGCCACCTACCTACCCAAAATGCCCTATCCATAGAGCGAGAATGAACATGAAACGACGAAAAGATCCCCCTATAGTCGCACAGCATCTGGTTCCTTACAGAATGCCTATAAAAAGAAGTAGGTAAGGATGGGGCGTTTTGCTTGTTTGCGGCCGTGCAGAAGGGCGATGTGACGGCCACATCCGGAAGAGATCGCTCGGTAACCAGTCGCGTCGAGGGATCGGGGTGGGACGGTGGAAGAGGGACCAGGAACTGGACGGAGTGGGAACTAGGTATGCGCATGCAAGACTATCTGGGTATCTCCCTGTTCTATGGGAGTTATTTAGGTTCCACTTGAGATCCATATCAGACCTCCGACTAAGGAGCTCTTCGATAAAGATGTAGGTAGATGATCTGCCCAGTGAGCGACCATCCACAGAAGTACAATGGCTTCGCGTTGAGAATTCGTAATTGCATATTACCGCCCGATACAGTGTGTATCATAATTCATGAGTCTAGACGTAGTGCCTATTCCACGCCATCCACAAACAAGGAAGGAAATCAAGCGCACATTGTAAACCTCGCGATGGGAAAGCCCTCCCCCCAAATCATATCCCCCCCATTCACATCCTAACCCGCCATCTCGACATCCTCACCACCACCCCCTTTCTTCCTGCCCTCGAGCCGTTGCCTCGTCTTGGCCTTCGCCTCCTCAACCCAACTCTTATACGCGCCCTCTCCGCCCTCCTTAAGCTTCATCTCCACAACCCCCTTCAGCACCGCACCCGCAAAACCCACGAAATTGTGCCGACGCAGCGCGTTCTCGAACTGCCAATCCCGTCTCTTCCTCTCCTCTCTAGCCAAAGCCTCCATATCCCCGATCTCCCTCGCCGTGACGCGGCGGTCATGGACCATAGCCATGAGATTGAATCGGATTTCCGAGAGGTCGTATCTCGCGACGCGCCGCTGCAGCACTTCCGCCACCTTGACGGGGAAGTCCTCGGCCGAGCACGCGCCGTGGGTGATAGGCGCCGGCTGCAGCCCGTCGAGCTCGTATAGCGTCCCGTTGATAGGCGTGTACGCGACGAAGTGGAAGGCGTCCTCCGTCTCGCCGCTCTGCCGCTGCGTCTCGTCCACGAACGGGCTGCTCTTCGCGAAGCTGTTGTGCACGTCGCGGATGAGCTCGCTGTTGCTCAGTGCTTCGCCTCTGAACTCGGGCGGCAGCGCCAGTGTGAACTCCTTGAACTCCCGGAGCTTGTCTCCGATCTCGACCTCGCTGTCCTCCCTATTCATCAACATGCTGAGCAGCGCCTGCGTCCCGCACGCATTTTGTATTGTCTGTGCCGCGAACCATAGGTTCTCCGCTGCCTCGCGATCGAAGGCGCCGTCGAGCGGCTTGTCGGTCGATGTGTAAGGGGTATCTGTTGGGTATTTGAACAGGAAGATGACGCCGTAGACTGGATAGAGCTCGGCTAGCGCTTCCGGCTCTAGAGAGAGCAGCTCCTCGAACTGCACATCCTTGACACCAAGGTTGTTGAGGAGGAATGTAAATACGCCCTATAGAAAAATATATTAGTCCTAGCAATGCTAGAATGTAGGTACCTAGGTCCCAGGTAGGTAAGCCGGGGCTTCACATACAGCATCCGACTCAACTACAAATGGTAGTTAGCAAACGACGCTCTCAAGTAGCAGCAGCAAACGGTAAACGAGGCGAACTTAACTGGTATTCCATCCACCACTCATCTTTTAATTGAGCTTGCCTGGGCAGGCAAGGTACTAGCTGTAGGCTCGTATTACGTAGACCAGATATATACGAGGTTACATATGTACTTGATCGAGAAGAGATCGCAGAAAAGTGCCCTGGGAAATTTGTTTTCGCATAAAATAGCCGAGTAAAAAAAAAGTTGCAGGCTGCCAGGTGCTGTGATGTCAAGTTGCACAATAATAAAAGTAGGTACGTAGTGACATTTGAGCCTTCTATGCTGTACTGGGGTACGTACATTAGGTACCTGGTACCTTTGAATTCCATCAGGTACCTGCGTACCGGAGCTAGCTATTGTGGGTCACTGCGGGAGCTACATAAGGTCCGCAACTTGAAGTGATGGCATGAAAAGATAAGACGGATAAACCACGATAAATCACGTGATAATACTTGGTTGGCACTTTACTAGGTATTTTGTTCATCTCTTTTTATTCGGGGCAGTGGATGGAGATGGGGATCCCCGAGTCATGTGTGATGTGAGTTACCTGAGCTATAGCAAACCAGATCTGTTTTTACACTTAGCCTTTTGATGGAGGCCAGGTATATGCGTCCCTAAGAAAAGGAGCCCAGTCTTTCCACAGATCTCTCAAGAAACATTATGTGAATCGTCATCTCTTTTACTGGCATTATCATAGCCGGTCAAATGACGCCATTCTCTCCTTCGTCAGTGTTCTTCATCATTACCTCTCATAGACGGAGAAAACACTTTGACAAAGAAAATTGCCTGATATTGGCAAATCGTATGCTCGTGATCATCACGCATTTGCTGCCTATCTCCTTACTCTTCAATCAAGAGAAGGTAGGTAGTGATCACGGGCTTGAGGTTGGGGTTGTCCCTGAGTCTGAGAGTGGACCTGACTCTGACTCTGGGGGCGGTGAACCTGAGGGGGAGCCTGTGGCTGAGGCTGAGTGTAGGGTTGAGGCTGAACCTGAGGCTGAACCTGAGCTTGGGAATATACCTGGTACATGGACTGATTGACGTGGGCAATGGGGTGGGCCTGGCTCTCCACAACGTGTATGTTGTCCTTGTTTTCTTCGGCCGAGTTGCTGCGCGACATGGAGTGAGTGGCGGCGTTCATGGCGCTATCATTGTCAACCAATTCCACATCGTCCTTCGTGTCGTCCAGGCGAAAGCGGGAAGGCAGAATTCGTCGCTGGATGCACTTCATCCATCCAGGGACATCCCTGGATGCCACTCCCCAATCATAAACCTCTTTCTCGTGCCAGTTCGATGGGGTGACTCGGCCATTGGTAAGTCGAACAACAACCCAGATCATAGTGTTGAGGGCAACATAGACCATCATTCCCCTATAACCATAATTAGCATAAGTTAGGCTACCCAAGAAGAAGGCACTCACGCAATAAGGCCGTAGGCGACGCTGTAGCTAAAAGGCATAAATGCCAGCGTGACGAAAGATGGGACAGCGTCGCCGATGTATTGCCAGTTTATGTTGATGACTTGGCGGATCATCAGACAGCCGACCTATCAAAAACATTAGCTATCGCTTCACTTGTCTCAGGTTTGGTTGGTATGCTTACCAAAATTAAGGTCGATCCGGTGGCCCACGGCGGAACAGAGGCCAGGATTGGGGCAAAGAAGAGACAGACAAGGAAGCAAACGCCGGCGGAGATAGCGGTCAGTCCAGTTCGACCTCCTTCTGCAATTCCAGCACCGCTCTCGATGAAGGCGGTAGTGGGTGAACAACCAAAGAGAGAGCCGATCGAGATCATGAAGGCGTCAGTGCAGTAAGCAATGGTTGAACGAGGGAAATCGCCGTCATCTCTCACAACTCCACAGAACTTCGCCATCGAGTAAAGAGTCGCAGTACAATCGATGATGTCGACGTAGAGAAAGGTGATAAGTGCCAGGGCGAACTGAGCACCATTGGCGCCGGTGAGGTTCCATTCATTGACATTCAAGACAGACTCGATCGGATGGAATGCGACGACTTGCTTGAAGAATTGGAAACGCTCCTCGCCGGCTTCCGTATAAGGGAAGTAGGTGAATGGAGTGTTGCGACTAAGAAGTATCAGTCAAAGTTTCAGGTTTTTCATGGGAACCAAAATTTTTCTACTCACGGCCAAGACATGATGGAGACGATTCCAATGCCGATGACGATGGCACTTTTGACTTTGAAGGCCATCAAGAACGCAACGAATATACCGCCAATGAAAATGCCGATCCACATCTGTAACCAATATTTAGCCAATGAAATCAAAAATCTGGAAGACTTCCTTACTCCGGAATTCTCCATGATGTGGCTGGCGCATTCGCCCTTGGCGTCAAGGTATTCGGCGGGGCATCCTCCAAGTGCGAGGGGGGTAGAGAAGCCTCCCGTGATAGCACCAATACCTGCCGAATAGGACAATCCAATCTCTGTAAGAAACAGGCCAATTCCGACACCACACGCGGTTTTAATAGTAGCCGGGATCATGCGGACTAGCCACTGTCGCATCCCAGTAAGAGCCAGGAAGATGAAGATAAAACCCTCCACGAAGATGGCAGTCAAAGCGATCCGATACGGAACTTTACCAGTACCGTGCCAACCGACAACCTGGTACGTGAAGTACGCATTGAGGCCCATGCCTGGTCTTAAAGCATGTTAGTAGAGGCTTCATACAAAGGAGGGGAATAACATACCCAAGGGCGACCGGAAGATTTGTAAGGAAGCCGAAAAGAATACTGGCAAGGCCAGCAATAGCGGCAGTGGCCGTGATCATATCGCGCTTCAGAACTAAATGGAGAAGAATCAGCCTTAGCCATAGCAAACTTTATTTAGTTTTCTAGGGGTACGAGATGCTTACCTTGTTGGCAGGCGGCATAATCAGGATTTCCGGGACAACCCGGTTCCGATCCCGGGGGACACTCGCATGTGCCTCCAGAGTCTGCAAGAACAGCGGCCTTTTGGACAAATTAGATGGGAAATCGTAGGAGTTGGTGAGTTCTGGAGTACTCACGTTGACGGCAACAATGTACGCCATGGTGGCGAAGGTGGTCAAGCCGGCGCGAATCTCTCTAAAGAAAGAGGAACCACGGACAGTCTTGGGCTGAAGATTGTTAGCTTCATGCCTTGCAATAGGTTTGCATAGGTCAAATGACTTCGCGACACAGACGGAAAACGCCCACCGAGAACATGGGTCCGTGGAGATCATGAGGTATTGGGCATTTGAAGGTAGAAAGGACAGTTTAACTTACATGACCAGAGCCATCTAGACGAAAGACACGACCAAAAGTCGAGCTGTTGATACGGTCCTCAAAGGCGGCTAGTTTATTCATCGACGAGTCGACGAGTGCACCTAGATCAGGCATGATGTCTGTGTTGAGTGAGAAGAACTCACGTCGAATGAGGGGTACACAAGGAAAGATTGGTAAAGATTTGCTAAGCAGGTAAATCAAAACCGAACAAGATGGGAATTTATTGACCTGGGAGTCAAGACAAGAGAAGATTTGTTAGTGGGTGATATTGAGGAAGGATGGATAAAGTTGACAAGGAATCGGTCAACTAGGATACCGCAATATCAACAGGTTGATGAAAAATAAGTAAAAGAAGGATAGGAAAAGATAGGAAAAGAAGCAGATGTCGGTGTGCGGGTGCCAGATTTCGGAGGACGAGATCAGACGAAAAGTTGCACGGTGATGTGTCTGCCGAATCTGGAGGTGTGCCTTGTCTACTTGCCTCCTACTATGTAGGTAGCTGAAAAGAATGTTGTAAAGGAATGTTTCTTGTGACGGGAGAAACGATAGGAAAAGAGAGGATAGATGAAAAGAGAGTTAGGGTAAGGGGCGTGTGAATCAAGAAGTGCAAGAAGTGCGAGAGGTGAAAAGTCGAAGTTAGAAGATGGAGGTTTGAAGGTAAGGGGACGATTTGGGGACGATTTTTAGTAAGTGTCAACAAGACCTAAAAAAAATTACCCAGTGCGTGGTAGAAATTGTATGGGTAGGAAACCGCGATGTGTGAAGCGGCGAAGGACGGGTGCAGGTGTATGTGCAAAGGCAGGTACCGACGATTAGGTTTGGGCAGCTGCTGGGCAGGAGCAGGGCCATCTAAACATCTAGAACTTGAACCCTGAGATGCAACCTGGAGATGAACGGATGGATGGTTGTGGTTTCCAGGTAAAAAGATGTACTCGGTACGTACCTGGACCCGACGATTCGAATTGAAATGATTAACACTAAAATTAATCAGACGAAAGAGTTGGAGTGATTGATCCTGGAAAACCTTGAGGGTGATTGGAATTAAGTTTTTTTCTGTTTGGTAATTTTTTCCTCGACCTTTTTCTCTCTCTTCTAGTTCTCGTCTCCATCCTTTCTAAGGAGTCACGATGTGATGTGATGTCGTTACCCAATATTGACCACCCTACACCCCGCCAAAAATACCAATACCCACTACACTCACTACTCACTACTCACACAGTCTACACACGTACAAAATAACAGAACGAAGGAAAATTAGCTGGAACATCTCGTCCCGAGGTTGTTCTCGGTAGTTTTGTAAGACTGCTGCTAATTTTCGTCGCGTATCATCAGCAAAGTCCTGTCCTTGATATCTAACTGATCATTATAGATATATATCGTCTCAGACGACATTGACGATATACTCAATGCTTTAAACACATTCAACATACCTTATACTCGGAAATAACATTAATTTTCGTTTCTTTGTTACTGTCCATCGTTGTGTGGGCAGGAGAGGAGAGACGGGTTGCGAGGTCAGGTGTATCCTTGTTCGGTGGTAACACACAGCACAGCAACCAGGAGTTCCTTGAAAATATTAGTAGGGAGATCACCTATAATGCGCCATATATGTACCTACCTACCTAAGGGAGGTTGACGTTCGAGTCGCAGGGTTCCGCCAAGACCAAATTTACATCAACGGCTCAGCTGCAGAAATATAAAGATTTTCAGGTAGGAAATCTCTTGCAGTTGCTGGGGTATACTTGTTACCGGATGCAAGCATCTCGACTGCAAGCACGCATATTATTATGCGGACTACCGGCCCGCCTCCTTTTCGGTTCTTCCTCGATATTTCCTTTCGTCGTTTTCAGCCTCCCAGCTACATACTCAGATGAGTATGTAGGACCTAGGTAGGTATGCGGAGAACTACTATAAGTTGAACTACAATGGCGCGTGCATGTATCAACCATACATACTAGGTAAATGCTGTGCTTACTTCGTTGCTTGTTAGATATAGTCGTCAGTGGACCCTGCGCTACCTCCTTCTATCCTCACTACCAACCTTGTCAACAAGTAGGGTCTTGATATCTACCTACACAATAAGCTATTGGTCAGCATGAGGTGATTACTAACACGCGAGTCCTCTCAGAAGCTTGATGGCCTTGTTCCACAAAGTGTAAATGAGTAATTGAACCCCTGAAAGACCTCCTACGGGTAGGCAATGGGCTAGACAGTGGACAAGGACACGAGACATGCGGGAAAATTCGCCAATTACCGAGATGGACGGTAGCACACACTACCTAGCGATTATGCTACTGAGATACAGAGTGGGGATGCGAGTGCGTCCATTCCATCATATATCTCCTGTGTGAACCGGGTTTTCATGTCGTGTTCCCTCATGTAGCAGATTCTTCATCGTTAACCGATGTAACAGAAGGAGTAGGAGTCAACGTACCTCATCGTACGTCAAAGGCGCGATAACAAATCAGAAAGCGTGTCCTCCACCTCGGTCTTAGGTAAACAAACAATTGATTCGATAATATCCACGGATGAACGGCGCTTCATTGAAGTGGTGAGGCAAGACATTATAAGTCTATCTTGAACGCCCATCAACAACATGGCCCTGAAAGAGACCCCTATTCTGTGTACGAGCGCATCAAGCCTTTCCATCCAAGACATATAATGCAATTGTTCATGTGGTGATACCATGGTTACTAGTGTTATCAGATTATGCGTTGACATGAAGTTCTCTCCTTGACGATTCAGGGCTACCTGCCTCCTAATAACATCATAGATAGAAATATATTCCAACTCGAGAGCTTGATTATGCTGGGAATTTTTCCAGTAGTTTCAATAGGAGTGTACCCTTGGTCATGATATTTTAGAAAACAGCCTTGGGAAAACCCTTGGCATCAATTGCTGTATACCTAGGTCCTAGATATCTAGTTACGGGTCATTGGAACAGACGTTATAGAGGAAGCATAGGGGTACTAGATCCTGCATGTTTTGACAAGACCATCAGTCCAGCTCAAACGGGGTGAATGACCAGCCCGAGGGTGATACGTTGTGAACTAGTCAAATTCTCTTTACCTACTGTGGCTTGCTGCCATTCCTTCTTCGGGTAATGTGGTATTGCTTTCAGGACGAGGTAAGAAGGATGCGTCGCATAGGCATCATTAGCTATATTCAGGACCGTAGATGCAGTGAGAGCTGCTGCTCATTTTTTTTTGGCTTCAATCCTATTAAGGTCATTAGATAGGAACCTTTCTGCCTAGAATATTGCGTCGAACCCAGCCCTACCATTTTTCTACAAGAACCTTAAGCTATTAGCGACTGTGGCGGAAACTCGACAGGGTAAGTAGGTACTATTCAGATTAAAGATTCGTCAACCGGAATGATGAGGGCCCACGAATAGACTGACAGTAATGTCGCCTATAGGTCTTTCGACCTTCCGTGATTTTTCTTGTAGCTAAATCTCGGGAGGAGGCTCCCGATCAAAGTCGAGATTGTTGATGTCTGAGCTTGGTCAAAGTCTGGATTACACAGTACTTTATGTTTGGTATTAATTTCATCCTCGGCTTGAGTTGAAGTTGGGTGTCTTTAGGCACGCTACCTAGAAATAGGTAGTCAACAGGATTGTACCGCATCAATTGATGTTTGGGGTTTGCTTCTACAAGTGAAGGTAGGTACAATATGTACTTAAGGTAGGATGTAAGGTATGTAGGTAAATGAAGGTATCTCGAAACGGGCCACTTCCAAAATTTGTGTGAAGGAGTGATAGAGATGAGGGTTCACGGGAAGGTGCGTCGCTTGATCTCAATAGCGCACGTTCCCGCCGTTCAGCAATGATCTCTCGGAAAGGAGGAAAGTACAACAAACAAGAAACAAGAAACAACTTTGAATGTACATTGATGTTAGGTAATAAGAAGAAACTCAAAATAGGCCCAGATCTCGAACTCGGGTAGCATCGAGTTTGTCTCACCTCTTAAACTAAGTTTTCAAGCTGCTTAGTATCTTTTTTTTGGGGGGGGGGCTTTGGGCCGTTGTTATCACCAACTCAAATCCTCAAGTTCTCACATTCTTCCCCTTCCCCCTTCCCCCCTCCCCCTATCTCACCATTTCCATCCTCACAGTTCGTTGACTGTTCACCGTAGCCTGCATCCTTACTGCGAATTGGCTCCTATTTCCGGCTTTCTCGTCGTCGTAACCCACTTGGTTAAAGCGCCTGGAGCGTGAACATTCAGTGAGTGACGAAACACAGAATTATCTACCAGTACCAGTACCCCCTTAAACAACAGCCGGCCATCTTGCTGAACTTGAACCCCTCTTGTAATCTCAACATTCTAAAGGACCGACCTCTTAGTTCGCGCACAATAGATCAATAGATCAATACCTCGGCCCCTTTCTTAATCTCATCTAATAATACGGCATAACCAAGACCCCGAGGAGTTGACTGCTACTAGAACCTCGGCTCTCAATCCAACCTACATCACAATTTTACCATTCTTCTATAAAGAATCTATCTATGAGAGCCAGTCCTACAAGGACGCGTCAAAGAACTAGGATACTGCAGAAACAATATATTAGAACGTTCTGCCGACCAAGCACTACAAGACATCATGTTCGACGTCCTTTGGACCGACCCTAACCGGGAACTGATGGGAGAGAGGATCATAAGGAAAGAGCAAGAAGCAAGGTTGAAGGATAGCGATAAGAAGCAAAAGACAGAAAACAGCCGACGGTCTATCTCAACGGAAGGTTCAACGTCTAGTGATCGTGGTTTTGGGATATTTACGGTTAGGAGCCGCAGAAACCCCCCAACACCATCTAAAAAAGATGTAACCACATCTCCCTCGCGTCTAAAATCCAACTCCAACAGGATCAACCGATCGTCGGCATACGGCGCCAGGTCTCTATTACACCACCATGACGGCTCACAAGGTACTAGAAAGCCTAGTGAGAAGGGCCATCATCCTGTCCAGTTTCCGGAAGCGGCCGACACCTCAAGCACGTCATCGCCAGGTACGAAACTACCTTGGTAATAGTCACTCCATGTATACTGACTGAAGATGGTACCAGATTCTACATCGTCGAAATGGACACAACGATCGGCTGTTACTAACAGCACTGGGCCCGGTGCCTCCATAGACGATACGGAGGCCACTCTAAAACCAGAATATCTAGTCCAAACTCTAGGACCATCGTCCTTCGTCACTAGAGCTACCGAAGTAACCTATTCACCCCGTGACCCAGAAACAGATCTTGATCAGATAGTCTCTGAAGTACATATCTCTGCTGATCGAATTAAGGCTTCAACGCCTCCTATGATAGATCCCATACCAGATCTGACAGAGAGAGCGTAAGTCATTGGAAGTCGAAAAGGGGGTTAAGAGCCTACCCTAATGTGCCTCTTAGGAATCCCTTGGCTTTTGATGATCCTGGCTCGACAGCGCCTTCCTCTCAATCACCTCGAACACCACCCCCTATCGAGCTTCGGAATAATAATGCTATTCATACTTCAGGCTGGAACTGCAACGATAGATTAGTTAATCCAGACGCTTGGAAGCCTCCCCATGAATGGGACTGTTCGCCGACCAAGGAGAATGCGGCGATGTCCGACGAGGAAGGATTGCAGCCATCACCGGTAGGTGGCGATTCAGATCAGTGCATGTCCCCAAGTCTTGTAGCACTACAGCGCGAAGTCAAAATGATGGCTGCGGCCAGTCCGGAGCTCATGCTCGCTAACATTAAGTCAAGTATGGGTCATTCATCGGACGCAACAGTGTACAAGGAACTTGAAATGTCTAAAAAGAGATGGATGTTTTCTGCCCTACAGAGCGAAGGTTATATTCCTTTTGCAGAGTGCGCGGATAAACGTCCAGCGAGTCCGAGTTCGTCGAAGCCTTCGATATGTCCTAGAATCCTCGCGCTCTACGAAACTCAAGGTTCGTCGCGCTACAAATGCGTATGAATAGAGAAGAACATAAGCCAACTAACAATGTTGATTAGCATCTACATCGTTTCTTGCAGCCTTACACCCACATGCTTCAATATCTCACCTTTCGCCAAAGCCGATATCTCCCAATTTATTTCCTAACGTCCACCCTATACTTGTACCGGCGATCTCGGCATGTTCAGGGTCTCGACCGCTCGCACCACAACTGTATTCGACCGTAACGTGCTTGCCTATGCCGGCATTGTTCCCTTCAAGCGAGATACCACCAATGCTTCGTCATATTTACCGTTGCTTAGCACCCGGCGGTGCCTTACATTTGACACTAATTGATCCTCAACCGGTATCGTCTTCGATGGGACCAAAATTGCGACAGTGGCTATTTGAGAAACTCCTAATACAATTAGAGAAGAAATGTCGCACGACATACCCAAGTGGTACATTTCCTGCCTGGTTGGCGGTCGCAAAACTCCGCGGTTTCGGGAGTACCATTACGACAGTGTCCGTGCGTGCTGTACATGACTGCGCCTCTCCGATGGAGGAAGACGCGAAGAAGACAACAGCTGTCCAAAGTGAACTTCGGTGTCTGATTGCAAGGATGCTGTGGCAGGAGGTTTGGGGGAACTTCGTTCACGCAGATCGGTGGTGGTGGGAAGAGGAAGACATAGTTCGGGAATGTATTGAAAGAGGGACTTACTGGCAGTACTCTCACATCGTGGCAGTAAAGAATCAGAGACAGGCACCCTAGATCATCTACCACTTTCTTTCTGGGAACCCCGAGCCGACGCGGAGTAAGGAAAACTCCGGTTTGGGGGAAAGTTTCTTACTAATGAGGCTAAAAAAGGCGTCAACTTGCATCGAATCATGGCACAGATCATCATATTTGTTAGGTATGGTTCGCTCTATACCCCACCGAACTCGCTGGACGTCTTCAGGTATCTTAAAGAAAAATTGCTACGCTCTCTAGCATCATTAGGGCTATGGCCTCTTGTTGATGCCTATTAGCTTGTTGGAAGATACCCGAATACAAGCCCTACCTACATCGACTTGACGACCATAATTATTCCTCTAGCTTAGCTTTTGCTGAGTACCTCACGATGCTAATCAGATTTCAAATGGACATGTGAACGAGAAAAGACCAGTTCATATTCACGCAGAATGCAGAATATAGCCAATCAAAACTCTTATTTTCCTTGGCAATTCCGGTAGCAGGTTGTTTGACCAGACCATCTCATTAATATAAATGCTTTTTGATGCTAATGGAACAGGACTGGGTGCCGGCTTTGTAGGTCTTGCTCATGACGATATTAACATGTCTATAGGTAGTAGGTGGCTCTGCCATCACGATCTCGTATCATGGAAATAGGGGGAACCTGGAAAGTGGACGATGTTTATGTGGAAGATAGGTAGCAAACATGGGTATGTGCATGTTACCTGCTGTGCCTACGCTCTAAGGATAGGTATGCGGTCGTCCACCGAAATGCTAGCCAGCCACCGAAGTTTGGGGACAAGGGGACCCCTATTTGAGATGTCGAGATCGAGTGGTCGAGATGCCGCCGGGTTGCAGCGAGGGAGAGAAGTGGACGCAATTGTTGTATCAATCGGTGAGCTCGTAGTAGGCCGGCCCAGACTGAAATCGTCCCGGAAACTAGTATATGTGAAGCGTGGCTGATCATGATATATACGTAGGGACCGTCGTACGCATCGCTCATGTGCAGTGTACCTGCATATCAAGGTTCCTGTACAGGGGCAATGAATGCAAGGCGGATCTTTGATGGAGGTTTGAGGCAGATCATCTTATCTTGTCCTCCACTATTGCGAGGAGCTCTACTTCACCAGACCTCGAACACCTAGGTCCTAGGTGTTCTACTCGCGGCATTTGCCACGACATTATTACCTACCCCATGCCGAGCAAGTCAGGCCTTCGCTCGTAACATCGCGGGTTCGCACGAGTTTCCACCTACTTGCTAGCGCCCGGCCGCGTAGTGGTTTCCGACGGAAAGAAAAAGCGTTGTTTGCTTTTTTCTTTCTTTCATCTTTCAATTGCTTTTTTTCACATGCCGCTCTAGGGTTGGATGCACAACATGGTCAAGTACATACTGAATACACATACACTCAATATCGACGTGTAACGGGTATCTGACCTATCTGCTTGTCATCCAGTAAGGTCTCTGGAGCTGGTCCGGACTTCGAGAGGCGAGACAGCGGGGATCTTCAGAGACATTTCCGCACAGACAAACGCCATGGCGCAGGAAAAGCTCGGAGTCATAGCCTTGTAGGGCGAATGATAATCGTTTATTCGGATGTCGAGGAGACTTCTTCTTCTTCCAGTGATTGTAATTACCTACCTACACACCACATCATTAGCTACCGTTAGCCACGCTAAGCTACGCCGCAAAATGAGACGGGAGCCTTTGAACTAGTTACTAGGTAACGCACCAACGTTTCTCGAAGCCGTTGCCGAACGTTGGCTGCCGTTGTCTCGGAAAGCTTCTTTGATCTCGAAGAAAAATCTTAGCTCTCTTCTAGCTCGCTCATTTCTTTACCTTGAACGTGCGTTATTAATCAAAGTAAGGCTGGAACACGACGATATGATCCCACGGGTTCGTTGATGATCTACTTCAGGGAGCCCTGGTTGATCATTACAGATACTGTACGTGCGAGGCAAGAATCAAGCAGACAGACATATGTAATACATGCAGCCACATAGACGTGCAGATAATTACATGAACACCACCGTGCCCTCGCCGCCCGCCGTCAGCCGTCCAAGTTCCAATTCCTACTGTACGTGTAAAGGCGGCAAGAGAGAGAAAGCAAGTGCTAATATATATCTTGGTGCGGAAGCAATGGCCATTCGTTCCCCGGTTTCTCCTCATGCGGACGTGCCAAGGTCGATGGCTTGCGAGATGGCAGGATGGGGGACCGAGCCCCTCCGATCATTTCTCCATACGACGATTATATCACCCCCTCCTATTGCAGTAAGAATGGGCTTTTTCCCTCGTGAGACCCGAGGCCATGGTGCGAAGAGCTGCAACGCGACGGCGCAAGCCTCTTTCTCCCAACGCTGCGGAAAATTTTCCCTCATACCTCTCCCCTATTACGTATTTATCCCATTCTGCCCATTCTGCTCATTTAATAATGTGATATGTACCACGTATACGCGTTGATATCTTGCTAAGTTGCTAATAGACATACCTATTTCTGACATAGGCGGGGGACAACCCGATTCCTAGAATCCTCAACAGTTCAGCCACTGCCGCAATTAGTGGTCTTAGACCAGGAACAAAGCCTGTCAGTTTAGGGAGTCTGGGAGTTTACAGCATAGTGCTACAGTCAAATCCCGCCATAACGATTCTAGTCCATTACGATAATGCGATATAACGATATCTTTTACGGTTTTTGGCGATTTTATATGTAGAATAACAATATTTTCGCTTTAACAATTATCGTAATTTTATGCGGAACTCATTACTAAAATTATTATAAAAAGTATAAAATAACCTATTAAAATATTATTTTTAATAAACATTTTAATCCCACTTTACTATATTAAGTAAATATAACATAGACTTTGCCTATTTAAGGTATTATAAACCCTTTTTTCATTACAATAACTTAATATAACAATATTAACCATTTGTTTTTGGCATATCGTTATGGCGGGATTTGACTGTAGTTTAGTTGGCTGTGTACATCCATGGATGTATTTTTTCTTCCCCGGCACCTAGCCCCGGTAAAAGGACGCTTACCTATTCTAGCCAGATAATTCAAATTCGTGGCGTGCGATTGGTTGCTATCTCCTGGGCCATGAAACTAACAAAATTCTAGGTCTCTAGGTCTTGTTGTAATTGTAATGGCGTCGTAATGTAAGACGGCGGATGTAACTACCGTTGGCTTTGAAACTCTCTAAAGACTACTAAGTAGAGGCATTATCGAAGTGATTTTTTATTCCGTCAATTATATGTCACTATTAGGTAGGTAGGCAATCTTGCTAATACGAAAATACGTACAATGTACATCATGAGGTAGTGGCATCAATTTTGACTTGGATTGACGGATAGTCGGCAGTAATTTGTCTGCTACCAATTCCCATAGCGCTCCAGGGCTGTTAGTATGTATGTTTTGGCCCTAGCCCATGTTATAGGGGACGAATTAGTGCTCGAGCGCTATAGTAGATCAGCCTTATGAACACCGCTGTGATATCCCCGTATACTCCATACCCCAACCTGCCCAGCCCACTCCTCTTCATTGTATTATACCATCCTATATTGCCCATTTCTCAGGGTTCACCCTATCCCTAGAGCTATCTGCCAAAAAGTCGCGTGGTGATCCGCATCCTACTGTAACATAATAGACAGCCAGGCTCAGTCACCCCGTCCGTACCTGACCTAATCGAACCCAGGGCGCACAAAATTTTCCTTAGCCTTACCGGATGCATGATAGCGACGTGCCATGTAAGACCTAGGGGAAGCACACAGATACTACATACCTAAGTAGTAGGTACTAGACAAACTGAGGATAGCGAGATGCATTCCACATCACGGCAATTTAGTTGGTTGACCCCAGATTCTTTCTCTCGTACTAGCGAGCTTCCCCTTTCATGGTGCATCAAGCAAGGAGGATTGATAATATCCATGGATGACGGAGGCAAAGCCCGAATAGGTACCTATTAATCTCATGCCGAGTTTGCTGCGGCCCGTTTCTTCTATACAATGTTGTTGGGGCGGTTATGATATCCGAATGGGTACCAGGTTGCGCTGTGCTGTGTGATGTGTGATTATAGAGAGGTATGTTCCATGTCGGTTCTAAAAAGAGGGAAAATCAAATTGGCCTCTCCGTGTTTCGGATAGTTAGCGGCGTCGAGAGGGGGAGGTACCGATCAATCGATCCCTTTACTGTTTATATTGTCTAGGTATATTGTCTTGGCTGGTTTGGCCATGGAGACAAACAACGAAACAGTAATACCAAATCACCATAACGTAAGGAATATGTAGGTAGACGTTCAATAAATGTTCATTCGGTACATCAACAGACCAATCCAAATCAGTGATGACTGGGTATATGGCGAGTAAGATCTAATACAACTCGAAAGGTATCTTTCCAAATATGTTCATGAAATAAAGCAAACCGCCCCAGATATACGTAATCCGCCTCGAATCCCCTCATGACACTTATCGCTTGGTATCATGGGCGGAATTAGATGTCCTGCCACTGTTGGCTAGCTCTGTCATACTCTCGCTTTCAAGGTCTCTCCGCGGGCTCCGGCTCGGCAGTCTAAACGCGAAGTTATGCTTCGTGTCGTGAAACTCGCTCGGGTAACGATTCAGCTCGGGACGCTGTCCGTGGATCCGATTCATAACATCGGAGAAGGTAATCTTCACCGCCCCCCAACTGGTCGCTATGTAGATAAGCATATTCCAGAAGCCCTGGAGCGGTAGTACGATCGCGCTCATGATCTCTAAGGACGCCTCCGTTTTGTTCGTATTGACCAGACTGTATACGCGATTGGCCGAAGACGGGATCCAGGTGACAAGTAGGGCGGTGAAGAAAAGGAGGGCACATTTGCTGTAGGACCACGCAGCATTATTTGCCTCAAAATTTGCCCTTCGCTTTTGTGACTTTGCTTGTGCTCGAGCGGTTATGGGGGTTGGTGGTATGTTGCTTGGGGCAGGGTGTGTGTTACCTCCTTGTTGCGACTGGCTACCCTTTTTGTTATCGGACGAGATTATTACTGAGTATGCAGGCTTAGGCCTCTCGCTGAACCGACCAAGCGGAGAAAGATCTATTCCATTGGCGCTCTCTTGAGCAGATTCGCTTGTAACAGTCACCTCGGTCGTCTTCACTGAGTAAGGGTCATCCATGGTTATTGCCTCAGGGTCGTGGGCACTGCTGCTAGCTCCGAATTGACGAAGCTGTTTTCTCTTCCTGTATATCTCTCCACCTGTTCGGATATAGATGAACATGGTAACCAGAATAACGACCCTATGTAAAGTCAGCCTCACAGGATATAAGAATGATCATTCCTATGTTCTTACCACACAGGCCCATAGAATGTAGCAATTCGAAAAATATCGTAGTCTGAGCTAACCCAACACCATAAAGTAGCGTTACCGTACATCCTCCCATGCTTTTCAGTCTTGATAAAGATGTATGCGAGTGCAGGTACGAAAGGAATACCATAACAAAACAAGAGGTAGTAAATCTCCATCTTTCGGAGCCTCGCAGCGTCAAATTTGTGGTAGAAGGTAAGGTATACATTGAATGCCATTGCCAAGGTCCATAAGGCATCAGCAGGTAGGAACCTTTACTAGTTTAGTAAACGTGGGGCGTATCGAAGAAAAATGGCAATACTCACATTTGAATGAGAAATGCTTGAAACTGACATCCAAACGAGTCGACGTCCAGGACATATCTCCTTGACAGCAGTGAGCCCACGTTTGTCATCAGGTTACCGAAGGAGGCGTAGAAGACTAGTCGGTTGATGGGTTTGTGAAATGCCTTCGAGAAGGAAAATGTGAGGATGACGAAAAGGCATCCTAACATCGAGAATACCGAGCCCACTCGTTCGATGACGCTGATGGCGTTGAGCACCCCAGGCGATAACTCGCCGCCCGCCATCTCTTACAGTGCCCAACTCAAGAAATCAGATATTCGCGTGATCGAAAGGAGGTACGATGTTATATATGTAATTGGAGAAATGAGCGAAATGCCTAGCGGACAGGTAACGTAATTTAGTTTAGCACTCGACCAAAACCACCTGGATGGGTATACATTGAGTAGATTCAAGTAATTTATCGAATTGAAGTCAATCGAATGACGGAAGGCAGACAACTAGCCTGAGGAACGTTCGAGTCATTAATCGAGATCCGATCTAGAAGACTAAGGGAGTTGACATCATCTATATAGACGGTATACCCAAGGAGCATGAGTCCCTATATGTCGAAAATATAGGTTAGCGAGGTTGTCGAATAAGTCATTCATCGATCACGCCGAATCCTGAGAGGTCCGCTCGTGCTGCGCGAGGTGAACAGCTGGGCCCCGGAAGTATCTTATAACTGAATCATCCACTGGGCTTTGTTATCCGGGGGAGGATACCACTAGATATGCGGTTTCCAGCTACTGGCCGGGATACCGACGTAGTCAAAGAGTCCTCAGCATTCATCATGCCAGGGGGTCTGGTGCTCGACTCGAGCTGACTAGGAAGAGAACAGTACCAGTCTGTGAAAGGGTGACTGGAATATGGAGGCCAATCAAATAACAATATGCGGAGTGAGAATAGCTTTGTGCCAGCACGGACATGACGAGCAGGGATGCATGACCGGTAGAGAAGCGTCGATACTATGTGCAAGCATCCAAATGTAGGAAGCCAGGGGGCTTATGCTTTGGCCTGTACCAAAGTATTATAGTATACCTATGGCTGTACCTAGTACAGGGTAATTGATGGAGAGATGATATTCCATCTAGCCCTACTAAGTAGACCAGGTAGGTAGACTACCTGCCCATTCCTGTATTCTCAGTGATCTGTTGATCTGCCGACTAGACCTGTGGATCTCCGTACCACACAGTACCTATCGCGAATATCCATGGGTGTGGCATAGACCATCATAGGCTTAATTGTTTAGCTTGAGCTTGACCTAACTCTTGGCTGCGGTGTCGGGGTAGCCTGGCAAACCCCAGAGCACTCGAGCATGTGGGATAATTACCCCAGCTTGGTAGACACGGTTGATACGTCAAGTGGCAAAATGTAAGGGGATCGATGAGGCTAGGTATTGTTCATACCTAGTTACCTCTCGTCATCCGTCACCAACCATGGCCCATCCTTAACGGCTCACTAGAGCTGCTAGAGTCAGATAATCATGATGGCTGAATAGGTAAAGATCCCGCGGTGGGAGTCTGGGAGTCTGGTCTGGTAGACGTGGAGGGTGGCCAGGCAAGCCACATTCGTATATGGCTGTCACCGACGTGGGACATTCGAATAATTGCTGAATTATATCGGTCTGTCATTGGGAGCTGATGGTAAGCCATATTCGGACGTGTAACCCAATCAAGATATGTGATTGGAGAAATACCAAACAGGAAAATGCGTTTCAAATATACTTCCGTCTCGAACCCTTCTCGTTTAGACACTCATGTCGCGATCTCTGTGACAATGCAGAGAAGCCGCAGCGGTAACAGATTCTAAGACCCTTTATTGGAGCAATGAGGGGGGTGACGAGCGAGGTGGTAAGAAAAAGGTGAGAGGAAGGATAGGAAGGATAGGAAGGATGTGGAGTAAAAGAAGAGGTGCTGACGCGAGTATGCAATAAAAGGTGAGATGAAGAGGTAAAAAGATGTGGTAAGAAAAGCTTTAGTCGACGACGCTAATACGCTAACACGCTAACACGCTGTTAAACAGCAACTGCGCATGTAAGTAAGCTGCAATTGTCAATATGATAGATGCAAGCGGATTCGTTTTATCGATCCTTCCTCTAAACTCCTTTCTAACTTCCTTCTAAAGCTTTTAAAGGTTATTATTACTAAAGGTTGTTCCTAAAATACATAAATATTAAGTAATGAGGCACGTGCTTATTAGAAGAAAGAGCACTTTGGGGCTTTTAAACGCTAGGTAAAATGTTGCGAAGCTTTATCAGCAACTCTACTTCGTAACCTTCGTAACCTCAAAGATTTTTGACCCGTGCTAATCTTGTCAACCACGTTGTCGAGATTCCCAATTCTCCATGTGGCGCGTTAGAATTTTTCTCTATTATACCTTGCACTATTATGTTTCGCCTCCGATTCATGACACCTGAACACTTCCAATTCCAACGCTATCTCCGTCACTCTGTCCCATCCCGCGGTTACGCGAACACAACCTACTCGGTCAGCTTGTCTCCTCCGTCATATCAAGCTTCGACGTTATATAATCTTCACACCCATCCTTCCCTTTTTCAGATCAGATCAGATCAAATTCATTATTCATTAAGTGATCTACCAAAATCATTTCTCTCCACGGATCAACTTACTCAGCGTACAGCGATTGAGAGAGGGGTATATGTTACACCACTTCCGTGATATCTGATTGCCTGCTTTAAGCCCGTCAGCTTACACTTACATCCATGGACCATGAATAGGACCTAGGTACTTACCTACCGGAGCTACCGCTTTTCCAATGAAGGCTTCTCCGTCTCTTCTCTGCAAGCTACCGAGCTTCGCCTGGCTAGCTGCACCTCGACGAGCGCTGAAACTGCTGGAGGGATGCCCTAACTGATCGCAACTCGTCAAACTCGGTCGAGTCGTTATTGATGTTCAACTTGACTAAACAATCTGAACCACTCAGTCTATGATGACGCCCACCTAATTTCCTGCGGGCTAAAAGTTTTCCCACAGGTGCAACCAACCGGAGTATCAGCAAACGCCCAGCACTTACCCTTCACGATGCATTACCGAACTGTCGTGGAACGAATATCTACTGTCTTATGCGCTGTACCATCGTAACGCTGCTGGATTAGCGTTCAAAATTTTAAGATTGCAAGAACATTAACTGATTTTGGCACGTATTAATATTGCACTGAGCTTGAGAAATCTTACCTGATCTAATTCTTTACAGCCCTGAAAAGAAGTAGGTATCCTCGAGAGGAAGTTTATATTTCACTCATTTCATATGCCGAAATTTGTCTAAGGGGAGATTTCGAACGAAAGAGTTACTGCAAGCTCCGACCGAGCATCACGCACATCATTGCTCATTACTACCTTAGCCTTGGGGTAGTTCCGAATCTACCTCCGCAAAGTCGTAGTGACTGAGCTTTGAAGAAGAGCGAGAGCAACCATTTCCAGATTGCTCCAGAGCCTCATATTCTTCTAGAATCCACTTCAAATACTACGAATGCTAGATGAATCCTTCGTATCGTGGCAAATGTAACGCTAACCAACGACAGTGGAAATGATTAAGCTTGCCTCGACACCGCGTCTTCGTCTTAGATAATATTTTCATAATAGCCAAATATGAATATATTGCCGAACATGGATATTTATTTTCCATGAATCCTTACTGCGTTAGATATTCAATATTTGCAAATTGGCTACATGAAAATCTCGAAAACTTAGGCAGGCATCCCGGTAACCAAGTCATTTCCAATGGACTGAAGAAGCGAAGAGATCGATGAAGGATAGTCGACGTAGAACATACCGGCCATTTCAATACTTCCTCCGGAGCTAATAAGATATAATAATTCTTTCACCGACTCTATACTTTTCAAGGTTGAAACTAGGTCTCACGGAAGAGCATCGCGTAAATTCACAAAGGCCCGCGGCTTTTAGAAGCCGACACTTGTGTCAGCTGCTATTCGCGTGTTCAATCATATTTATTGGACCCTTCACGTCCATCATTGTCTCCCTCGTAAACTCTGAGAACGGGTGCATGCTTACCGACGAGTTCCCGCCAACTGCCTAGGGTTTCTTTGTAAAGCAACTTCAATAAGACGACTCAGATAGCCTCGCTATAGAAAACTTCTAGATTCTACTATTGCTACAAGACTAGACTCTGATGGATAGTCTTCGTGGTTTAGGGGAAAACTCACCACTTTATTTATCTACGTCGGCTTCCTCCTTTGTTTTCTAGAACGTCCGAAGAAGTTTCATAACGAAAATGTAGCCACGGCAACCCTTTCAGTTGCCAGAGCCGGTAGAAGTTTAAGATGAAGAAAGCTCCCTTTAAGTGTTTCCAGGCTCCCTTGGGCCTCCCGAAGGCCTAGGGCATCAATAAATCTCCCCTAGAACCTCCTCAGTGATACTTAAGAATCTAGACATTAGTAGAGTCCAAACGAGTAGCCAAGCCACGCGTAGAGCTTGCGTCCGAATTCAAGAACTCGTTAATACATAATGTCAAGGAAGAGGAATAGAAATCGGCATCCGAAAGGTCATGGCGATAACAGATGGGGAACAGGAACCGTAGGTTTCGACGGCGACCACCTCATGCAGGGCGTCGACCCGCCCCCGACAAACCGTAGCCCGGCTAACAGGAGAGGAGGTCAACCTTTTCCAGCTCGCGGCCGAGGAGCCCAGTCATACCGCAACGGAAATATTCGTGGTGTTAGACGCGGCGGCGGTCAAGCGCAAAGAAATCCGTTTAATCGTAACCACCACCATAACGCCCCAAACCCAAATACGAATCAACGCAAGCACCGCAATAATAATCGTAATAATAACAATCATAGAAACGCTCCCAGCCCATCCAGCCATCCCTCCGACCCCGACATCCTCCTCACAACGCCGCCGCCCCTCCCCTTCGCGGGATCGCTGTTCCCCCCCTCCTCCTCCACCACCACCACCACCACCACCCCATTCCCTCCCCCCAACCACTCCCACCCCCACCACGACGGGCACGGGCGAGGAGCAGTAGCAGCAGGCGGGGGAAACAGAAGCCGCTTCTGCACCGAGTGCAGCGCGGTGCGGCGCGCGAACCTGCGCTTCCGCAACTGGGCCGCGCACGCCCTCCGCGCGTGCGGCGACCGCTTCCGCGAGTGGGCCGAGGACGTGGGTGTCGGGTTCGAGAGCGCCGACGAGATGGACTGGCAGCCCGAGCCCGTTACGCGCGTCCTGCTTGTCGGGGCTGCTGACCCGAGGCTGTTTCCGGCTTTCCCGCATCCGCATCCGCATCCGCATTCTCATCTACCGGGTCAGAATCCGAATCCAAATCAGAACCAGAATCAGAATCAGAATATGGGGCCGAATCTGAATCTAGGAGGGAATCCTAAGTTTGCTGGGCCGGAGGCGGAGCAGTATCTAGAGCTTTTGAAGCAGAAGGCGGGAGGAGGAGATGGGGGGGGAGGGGGAATAGGAGTGGGAGCGGGAGTGGGCAGAGGGGCAGGGAATTGGCTTTGGCCTGGGCCCTGGCCCTGGCCCCCGTACGAGAACCCGACGACGACGACATATTCAGCCCGTGTGCCGTTAACGGCACTGCCGAAGCCGCCCACGACGCTAGAGGATGTGTCGTTGCCGGATTGCAGTCCTGCTTACACAAGTACCAATACCAATACCAACCCTAATAATACCAACCTCCATGCCAATGCCAACGCCAGTAACTTCAACTTAAACGCTAGTATAGGTAACCCGATGCCGGTCTCGGGCTTTGGGATGCTAGGGATAGGGGCGACTAGCTGTGCCGGGTGTGCGGCTGAAGAGCGGGAGGCGAAGTTAGGGAGCACGTTGGGAGCGGCCGAGAAACCGCCTGTCCCAGCTTGGGAGCCGCCGCAGATGCCGGCTGTGACGAGCACTTGTGGACCGACGAAGGTGGATGTGTCGTCTGCGCGGCCGCTGGGTCAGAGCTTTGCTGCGTATAGGGGGCGATCGGCTTCGGGGGATTCTGAGGGTATGTACTGAGTTATGAAGAGAAGTTAGGTGAAGGATTACGAGAGGTGGCGGCTAGGTGGGTGTTCGCGTATTGCCTCGACTTGTGAGAGTTCGAGATAGAGATGCTTGCTGTGTCGTTAGCTTAGTAAAAAGGGTTTGTGCGGTGTGTTAAGAAACAAATCGCCGTTCTACCTCTAAGTTATACTGAGGACTGGCAGGTTAGCACGATTTCGGGTCAGAGAGATCTACCTAGTGACTAGACCTCCAAGATACTAGGGTGCGAATTGAGATGCTGCTGGCCGCAAGGGAAAACTTTTCATATCAGAGAAATAGACTAATGCGCGGACCAAACTGCCTATGTGGTATTGACCAGACAAAAGTTCCTAATGGAACTATACACAGTTGAATTAGCAAGAAACCCGACCCCCATAACGCCTAGTCGCCGTTGCCCGTTGGGAGTAACTCCTTCCCATGAACCATGCGAATCGTGAACGTCACACCAAGACTTTCCTAGCACAAGGCAGGTTGCCTCCTAATCTCTGAGATGTTTACTTCGCCTCTTGGTATTGTCCAATGACGATACAGTGGTCTCGTTCATAGGGTTCTAGGATTGCAGGTTAGTATTAGGCAGTCTGAAGGGGACGGGAGATATCATACCTAGCGTAAGTTGTTCCTGGGGCTTGATACGCTCTGCCCTCAGCTTCTGGACTTCTTGCGCGAAGACGGCCTCCGGAGCAGCTGTACTGTCGATACAGTTGGCTTTAATGGAGATAACCACACCACCGCCAACCTTCAGGAACATGTGAGCGTTCAGGGCAACGATACGAGCCTGATCAGGCTGGGCAACGTCGGCGAAGATGCAGTCAACCATTGGTACGAGCATGCGGTACTTCATAGGATGCCGGGCATCTTCGACAATGGGAATGACATTCGTTCGGTTCTGGGCCATGTTGACCAGGTCTCGGCCAGAGCGATGGGAGAATTCGACGGCGTAGACGTTTCCAGTAGGGCCGACAATATCGGCAACGTGAGAAACTGAAGTTCCAGAAGCAGCACCCAAGTACAAGACCTTGGAACCGGGCTTCATGTAGATGTTGTCGATACCTCCAATAATACCAGCCGCCAACTTGCTTCGGAAAGGATTCCAGATTCGGTATTCGACCTTGGTAGTTATAGGAGCACCATCTTCTCCTTTGGTGGTAGAATCGACTGAAACTCGCTTCTCGCCATAGACTTCGATACCAGGAGCAATGCTTCGGGTGAGCAAGTGATCTTCCTTACCCCGCGAGACGAACACGCCTTCATGACGGTGGGGTTCCTTTAGAAGGGGTAGATTAGCCTTAGCTTAATGCAAAGGGAGCATAAGAAAAAAGATATAGTGTTTACTTACGACAACGACCTTGGCACCACCTTTTGCACCGCCGCGTGCGCCTCCTCGGCCACCACCTCTAGGAGCTCCACGTCCTCGACCACCGGGACCACCACGGCCAGCAGGTCCACCTCGACCACCTCGCGCGCCGCCTATGAATCGGGTTAATACTTCAAATTATATAATATAGGTAACCTTGAAGGTTCCTTTGGTCTGAACTCACCTCGAGCACCTCCACGACCACCTCCTCGTCCACCGAAACCACCTCGGTCACCAAAGCCTCCTCGGCCACCACCGCGGCCACCACCACCGCCTCGACCTCCTCTCGTAAAACCCATATTCAAATGAGAGTAATGTCGTAGATCAGATTTATAAGTATTTGCGACGAACTTCTATCGCGTTGTTTGTCGCGTTAAGTGTTTGGTGGTCGGCAATTGGAAGAAATTTTCAAGGTAAGCGGTTAAGCTTCGTTAACAAAAAAAAAATCCTGCCTCAAGCTTCAGAAGAAAAAAATTTTGGAGCTACCTTCTTTGCATTGACAAAAGTATGGTCCGAGCTCCAAAAACCCCCGAAGATTCGCCGTCAGGAACTTCGAAATCATTATCGATAAGAAGGATATTTTAGTCAAGTGGGTCACCTCTTTTCTCAGGAGGTACGTACCTTTCTGGTACCAGCACACACACTATTCAGGGTTAAGCGAGGCCACACAACTCAACATTTTCCACAATTTGAACTTTCCCGAACTTGACTTCGCGAAAATCTTCAATTCAACCAACGTTACCGAGTCCATCATATATCTCAACGCCACACCAGCAGACACGATGGTATGTCCAAACTCCCATGCGATTCAGTACATTCGAATAACCCTTAATGCCGGGATAATCATGAAAAATTTATCTTGTTCTGCGACACAAAATCAATCATGCCGCCGCATCCTACATCCCGCATCCCACATTCTGTTGCCAACAGCGAAAACGAGACGTTGAGGGCGATAGTTACTAATTCTATATCCTATACAGGTCCGATACGCCGCTACCGAGATCGACTCGGCGAAGTCTGCCCGCGCCCGCGGTGCCTACCTCCGAGTTTCCTTCAAGAACACCCGAGAAACCGCCCAGGCCATCAACGGCTGGAAGTTGACCCGCGCTGTTAAGTTCCTAGAGAATGTGAAGGAGAAGACCGAGGCTGTCCCCATGCGACGATATGCTGGCAGCACTGGCCGAACCGCCCAAGGTACGAACGCTCTATCCGAATAATCTTAGGATTTGTGGGAAAATCGCAATACATATATACATACGTATATATGGATGGAACTCAATTCTATGGTCACGAGGGTTATAATGGACAAATAGGCTGACATATCTGGTACGAATAGGCAAGCAGTTCGGTGTCTCTAAGGCTCGATGGCCCGTAAAGTCTGCCGAGTTCCTGCTCGGTCTCCTGAAGAACGCTGAGTCGAACGCCGATGCCAAGGGTCTCGACACCAGCAACCTCATCGTCAAGCACATCCAAGTCAACCAGGCCCCCAAGCAGCGAAGACGAACTTACCGTGCGCACGGTCGTGTATGTTTCCAAATACCCTAGAAGCTACGCAAATTCAGGTCCACTAATGCTTGGTGTACAGATCAACCCCTACATGTCGAACCCGTGCCACGTCGAGTTGATCCTAACTGAGGGTGAGGAGGTTGTCCAGAAGTCCGAGGCTGTCGTTCGTGAGCCCACACACTTGAGCTCCCGACAACGTGGTGCTCGTATCCGCCAGGCCATCACTGCCGCGTAAATTCCCTTAGAAGGGGAACGGGGCAGGTGATGTGAAATGATTAATTGAGAAGGTTCGGGGTTTTAGTGCTTTTCCTCCTGGTGTCAAGGCGGTCGTAAAGCATGGGTCTAGGTTTCTGGCATGCAAACTCGCGAATTAAGATCTTCGTGATTCCCCAAATACCAAAAAGTTACTGAACAATTTCTATGGTGCTATTATATCCTTGCTTGTGACGAATGATGGCCCTTCTGGAACTAGATGGCTGTGGTAGCTGTGAGCCTTCGCCATGTGGAAAACGGCCGAATCCAACCCACGAACCTACCTGAAACTCACGTATATGGACATAAATCCGTATATCTGCGTAAGGAATTGCTCAGTCATTAATATCAATATCACGTATTCTCACCAGAATGTGGTAGTACTTTTATTGGGTATGTACCTAGCCTAGTCTACCAGTGAAGTGAGGTCTATCTAGAATGCACCGCGTTTCATCGTACAAATCGAAGAATTACATGATCTCCGAATTCCATTCGCAGAAGCTCACCCATGCCTCTATACCAGCCTCTCAATGTAAAAGTTACGAAAGTTCATCCACCCCATTCAAGGCTCGCGGAAGCTTATCCTACCACGTTCTGTAAGAACAGGAAGAAATAGCAGACGCGCGCAAGAATCGTGGACCGTTGGTGTTCTGAGGTAAGGTGAAAAAGTCAATGTGCCGTAGTGCCAAATTAGCACTGAATGCTGTCAGGGGTATCGTTCGTTAGAAGGTGCGTTTGAGTTTGCGATCGGGGTATATCAAATCCATAAGAGAAAGAGGAAAGGAGTCGTTGCCGGCCTTTTGGAAGGACACCGTATAGGTACCCAGCCCCTTTCGAGTAATCATCTATTGACCTGTGTTCCCGTAAACTCCCAACGCCACCGATGCATATCCATGCAACCATGCGACCATGCGACCATGAAAGAAGGAAATAACGAGTCGAAAGCATGAAAAGTGGATGTGAAGAAAAAAAAAAGAAAAAGCAACGGCCTAGCTGCCTAGTTGAAAAGGCCTACTCAAAGCTATTGTCTTCGTTCGGGTTTGGGATATTCTTTGCTCTCCTCTAGCTTACGGAGAAGATCATCCAAGCCAGCGCTGTCGTTGTAGCCATTCTCGAACCTGCTAGTATCCATCTGAAAGTCGATTAACTCGGGTTCATAATCTAACTCGTTGGCTTCGTTACGTTCGATCGTTCCCGAAAAACGACCCATGCCAGGACAAAAGATACCGTCAACAACGGCTGCGTTGATCATGGCCCCGCCGTACACTGCATTCCACCCCCCCTTTAATCCATACACCTTCTCCAAAGCCAACATCTCGAGAGGATCAACGAAGCCGAGGACCGAACCTAGGTGTCTGTCCGTAGAGATCTGCATGAAATTGGCCATTTGACGCATCTTTGGTATAATCCTCTGAAGGAACCTCAGCTTCATCAACGCGACTCTGATGGGGATCAGGATGCTTTTGAAACGACGATCCGAGATAAAGCGTGTATCGGGAATGGAAACATAACCGCAGGACTTGAAAACAAGTTTTCGGAGCTTATTGTCTTTCACCAACTGGATGGGCCTAGATCTGTTGGTCTCCTGGAATAGTAATTCGCTAATGCCCTGAACAGGAGCGAGCGCATCGATGACGCTTCCCCAAGATAGGTAAGGGGGCTCTCGAAGGGTGTACTCGCTTTCGCCATTCATACCACCCATTTTATGCTTCCTGAGTGGTGCCATCTCGGTGTCCGGCATGGCACCCCTCAATATAGGAGGGCCGCTAAGCGAGACCGACTCTAGCTCAAGGCATTCGAGTTTGTGGTCTCTCATCATGGTGTTCACGATACGATAGAAAACGTTGGGTGCAAACCAACAATTCTTCAGAGATAATTTGGCGATGTGCGGCAGAATGAGAAGATTCTCAGAGCGAGAATCGATTACCATTCGGTGCCGCTTCAGGAACGGTGCCGGAAGGATATGGCAGTTCCGCTGCAAGGCTCCGGCGGCGAACTCTCCGCCGCAGAGCCACTCAAAATGAAGGCGTTTGATGTTGGTCTGTACGCCGATATAATTCTTCAGCAACTCGTACACCTTGGGAATTGCACTGGTGGGGTATAGCTGTTTTACAGCAACGAAGACGTCGTCCTGGTTTTCTTGAACCAAGGCCCGCCAGTCGGGAATAACGCCTAGTGAGACATCCTCAACTTGCGGCAAAGACTGCCAGAACTCCATACGGCATAGACCTTCGAGATGAAAGCTCGGAATGCGAGCGAGGTTTAGCTTGATCAAATTCTCAAAGACGTTGCCACTATCGATCATCGTCATCACGAAGGACAGCAAGAGGGCGTGTTGTGCTGTCAAATGCCGTTGCAGGTACCATCTCTGGTTTCTAGTCAACTGATCCGGCTGTAATCGGATGATGTCGCTGTGTGCCGATGGGCGTCGAACATCTTCCCGACCAGGGCGGGGAGGTAGAGGGGGTCTAGATCGGTGCTCGCAGGCGAATTGCCACAAATTTATGTCTCCGAGGACCTCGTTAATCTTGCCCGGGACATCCGCGGGCTCCACACCCATAGCCGCCAACTTACTCTCCAAAATCTCGAGGTTGTACGGCACGTCGAATTCGACTTGGTGAGATATGTCCCGCGTCAATTGAACGGCGGGATACTTGCTGAATACGGGTAGGTTTCCCGGAGGCTGGAAAGGGTTCACGTCAGGGCCCTGAAGATAGCCTAGACCTGCATCGCAAGACAATGCCAACTCTTGAACTGCAGTAGCAGAGGTCAAGAGACGAAAGACCCCTTCGTGTTTCTCCAATGCCGTTGTCACTTTACCCAGCGGTGTCTGAGACTGGAGCTGAAACGGCTTAGGCGGTGCGGATGAAGTAGTTTTTTTCCAAGGTCGGAGATAGATCTCATCTGCGTTATCAAAGTGGGGAGAAGCAAGTTCAGACTCTCCTACCTCAATAGCGAGCCCGAGGCGTTTGATGTGGGGTGCGCACGTCTTGAAGGAATTCGATCGTACGATTACACCTGCCAGGTCGAAGGCAGATTGATCTCCGCCAAGGGCCAGGCTCTTAGCAAGCTTCAGGCTCTGCTCTGGGCCGAAGCTGAAGACGACTCGATTCATGAAGCACAACATGGTCTTCGTGTTGAACTCTCGGTTGACAAGGCGCATAGACTTGATGTCATTGCGGTCAAGTAAGTGGGATGCGATCTTCAAGAAGATCTCAGTGGGCACAATTTTGGCAGGCCACTTGGGGCTGCCTATTTTCAAGTTGTTAGATGATATTTGATATAATATATAGAACAAAAATAAGATCTCGCATAAGGCAAATTGCACAAGGCTGAAGATGGAATTTACTTACCTGCTTTGGGTGAGCGCCGCAACGCCATAGCAATGAAGCAAGTGACTGCTTAGCAAAGCAGATTCGGTGTTTAGGGTAGATGAGATAGGTCAAAGATCACTCTTTTTTTGCTTAAGGTGTCCGGAGTAGACAAGTATTGTAGCAAGCGTAAGAAGCACGCCTAACTGGATTGCAAAGGAGCTAAAGAGAGGTATTGAGAGAAGGTGGAAAGAGATATTAAAAGGAAAAGAAAAGAAGGTAGCTAAGTGAGCGTGTGTTGCTAATTGCAAAGAGAGTTGTGGTAGCTGATCACTTTTTCTGTAGGTTTTCACAGTTTGTATTAGCAGAAGATGAAAAGATGAAAAGGTTGAACATTGAAAGTGGGGTATATCTAGATTCTTATGTAAAGATTCTAGGAAACCTGCCAGAAGGCAACGACATGTTTCGAGTTAAGACGTCGACGGTGTTGTCTTTACTCAGGAACGCTGGAGTGAGGCTTAGACATAGGAAAAGGGGAGTGAGGAGTGGAGACATACCGAGTTGCTTAGTACTGGAGAGCAGTAACCACGCAGGCTTTCTTGGTGATCAACTAGTTGGGGTAGCTGTTCTTGAAAGTGAAGGATCACCAAAAGCCCATTGGCTTGGTAAGTTGAGGGAAGAAGTTGGGAGTTAGGAGTTGGGGGAGTTAGAGTTAAGAGTATGAAAGTGTTTTGAAGGAAGTGGTCGAATTGGTCGAATTGGTCGAATTGACCATGTCTTGATAATTGATAGCTAGGGTAAGGTGTACCCAGTGGGAGAAGGAGAGGAGGCGAAAGTAAAAAGTAAAATTACTTAGGCATGATCACGAACAACAAGTTCCTAGTTGCGTTGCTTGTAAATCACACATTGCTCAACGGTATGTATAATCGATATGGTGGTTCGTGGGCGAGCTATGAATGGAGTTGTCTAGCTTAGTTTGTGAAGATTTTAAAACCGATACGTAAACAGAAACATGGGACTGAAGAGTTAACGTCATTGATTGTAATATTTGTGGATTTGGTTATTTGGACGCTAGAGAAGAGAGTTCATTGGTAGGTAAATAGGTAAATTTTAAGCGCGGAGTTAAGGCGTAGTAGCACCTAAATGATGAAGCCCTACCATATGAATTAGGTATGTAGGACCTTAAGGCTTAGGAATAGGTAACTAGTAGTGAATTGAGGACATTCGTTTGAATAAAGGGGCAGCGGGCTGGGAGAGCATCTGTTCTGGTGATATCATGAGCTTTGTCACGATCAGAATCAACTGTTTGGTATCGCTCTGAGCACTCAGATGGACACGTACGTCCTTTGTTGAGCTGGCGCGCCATGATATTCTTGTACCGTGACTCTGGGAAAGACCTGCGCGAATTGATAATGAATGACAAGGCGGTGTATTTGTTTTGAAGCTTGATATAGGGTCTGGCGATGTCTAGCTGGAGTGAGAAAAGGATCGCCGGGATGAGTTGCCCACCATATAACCATCTCGTGCTCATCGCTCAATTGCTATAAGCTGACCTTTCAGCATTACCTTCGATCGCAGGTAGAGTTCATTCCCAGCAAGCAATTATGGAGAGTACCGACTGACTCTAGCCGAAAGGTATGCGACGATGCAGTATCTTCATCCATATCAAGATTGGATGGGATGGGAACGAGCGTGGTTGACATCGAAACCACGAAAACACCGCACACTTTTTCCGCAGGTTGATTGACAACATGGAGGGCACTCTTCCATATAAGAGCTCCCTGTAGTAGGGGAAGCCAAGCGCTATCACACCGGTCAAGCGCGCCTCACTCTGGCCGGGCGTAGCGAAATTCTCGCTAGATCGAGCTTGGCCATCTCAGGAAATTGGCAGCCGAGGCAAGATACCCGGCTCGCGTCCTCGAACATCTTGCAGCTCGGGAGTGCGGGAGCGGCCAACGAGCATTACCGAGCGCGCGTACCTTGCAGGAACCGATCGTGAATGAAACCTCGAACCAGCTCTAGCCTGGGTTTGGGTAGTTAAGGGGCATCGTCATAACCTCCCCCATATTCGCCCTACCTACCAACCCTATCTCTCCCTCTCTGGCCCCCCACTACACACCGTGTAAGGTGAGGCGCGCGCGCGACGTTGCGGCCCAACACACCTGGGCTAGGTGCGTCGTGGCCGGCAGCGAACTACTCCTAGCGACCCTAGCGACCCTAGCGACCTTAGCGACCGTTTCCGCGACCCGGTCTAAGCCCTTTTATTTTTTGCGAACCCTTTGCTTTTCCCAATCACGAAATTTCTCGCAAAGCCGAATTTTCCGATTCGACCCCCCCACTTATGAATCATTCTTTTTTCTTGCATCTTCCGTCGCACAGGCTGAGGGGAGGGGCGTGGAGCTATCAGGCTACCCTGAGCTGCCTGCTACATATAGTCTGCCCTCTGGTCTGAGACATACACGTGCGGGCGCGGCAGAGAGAGAGAGGAAAAGCGAAAAGGTAGCGGATAACATAATATACATGTCCTAGGTTTTAGTCCCAGTCGCAGCCCTCCACTAGGGGATGCAGGCTCGGGGTTCCGCTGGGCGAAATGGACGTATCGTGTCCTGCCGCGACCCTCCTGGAGAGGAGTCATTCCGGACCCAAAGAACCAGGTGACTTATTGTCTGGCGAGCAGCTCGAACCGGGATTGGAGGAATATAATAATATAATGGGTAGGTGAATCCTGCGGTGCTTGGCGTTGCCGTTCGGGAGCTGTCGCTCGACAATTTCGACTCGGACCTGTTAGCAAAAACAGTCGGGCTGCAGTATGGCAGTGTTGCCCTTTTTAGAGGTCCGGCCGCTTAGGCATTGCTTCTTACGGTAGACCGGCTGACCGACCACCTGCTACCTACAATCCTGGACCACCTCTAGGTACCTAGCTAATAAGCTATGATAGGTCGGAGTAAGAGTCTCTCGCTTCGGTCGTGGATATATTGGCATTTAGAGGTTTCTCAAACGACCTCAATCTGCCAGCCTGCTTCGGCCTACCATGCTTACACGCCCTCCATATGGTTGACTCTCTTCTGATTTGCCGATATCGACCTAGGAAATTGATGTTAATGCAACTGCTCGTGTGTGCGCGACGTGGAGCATCACATAGTACATAGTACATAGTACATAACATATAGCAGAATCCGAGGTATCCCTTGGAAAAGATACAAGGTTTGCTAAGGTACATACATGCCTGGTATTATATATTAGTACTATATGTATACTGTATGTAGGTCGGTAAACTGCAGTGGATGTGATTGTGTCCTTGTAATACATTGTTTCCTATATCCCCGCATCAGAATTATGGGAGGAGAGGGGAAGATAGTGGAAATAATGAGTGGAATGCCTTACCCAAGCGGCTCGACTCCGGTCTATAGTAGCTCTAGGGCTAATTCTACCTAGGAAGGTTAGGTTACGTAGTACATTAGTTCACATGGTAGGTGCTCTATCCGAGTGGAACGGCCCGCCGAACTAGCTGACTAGTTGAAATCTAGTTTAGTCAGGTATCACAGGCCTAACGGACCTACATACATATTGTGTGTCCATAGATTATAGTAGGTCCGGTATGTAGTGTACCGTCTAAGTGCGAGGTAAATGATGCATCGTATATGTGAAGTCGTTAGGGGAGGGAGGTAGATGGTGTTTGTATTGCAATATTCGAGAGGCCGACGCGCTAAACCAATAATCATCCCATCAGAAAAAGACGATTGAGTTCGCGACGACTACCTTGCTCGGGGCGACAATGTCCTAAAACCAAGGAACTTTGGGGTATGTATAGGTAGGTAATCGAACGCCATCGAAGTTGTACCGCTATAATCTCCCCGCAAACAGCGATTGTTGATAGACACAAAATAGTAAAACCGGCCTCGGCCATTCCCGTCCGATGACTAAAACTCCATAATGATATAAAATCGCGAATGGGGTATATAAGTCCGTAAATCAATCTCGATGCGGTCCGCTGCCTTTTTGCGCTCCGCAAGACCAAGATCCGACCTGATCAAAACTCGGAACATGAAACAAGGCCAACAAGGCCTATAATAGCCACTGTGTAGGCTATATACAAAAAGATAATAATGCAATACGCCCAAAAAAAATTAGCAACAATATTCAGCTCCAGGCTTCTTCAATATCCCAGAGCCTCATATGATCTAGCTGGTGGGAGTCCGAATAGGCTCTCGACGGTAGGTCCGGTCTTGGATTGATCGAGGCTGAACTGCGATCTTCGTAAACACCCTCAAACTGGGCGGGCGGTAGGTTGGCAGCTTGGTCTTTCCACCATAGATGAAGGACATCTTGTTGCCATCGGTCGACATTGCGAACTTTGAGACGCGTATGAAATGTAGACCACAGGAGCTCCGCTTCCATGGACGACAGATGAAGTTTGTGAAGTAGCCAACGGTTGATGTATCCCCTCTTGTCTCCATCCCGTTCTCCAACTTCCTTGAGGAGCGAATGAATGGCAACTTCACGGGCTGCAGTGTCAATATGCTTTTGACGGGTTGGTAAGCTTGAGGGCAACGAGATAGCTTGTCGAAGCGACTGCTGAGCTGTCTGGGGGAACTCCCCGAGGAGGTATGTAGGGTTGGATAACAATTTTGGGAACACGGGATGTGCGAGCGTCTTAGATTGCCCTTTGGGAGGTCTATCAAATAATTCATCTCCTAAGTGAATCTCGTCTGCATACACGGGATTAAATCCAAAACCTTCCTGTTGAAATGGAGTGTTCTTGGGCATGACCCGTTTCTCGCGACACTCATTCTCCAAACGTATGGCCTCCTTGGTATAATGATCAATGTCAAACCGGGCTTTCTGCTCCAAATAGTCGTAGTCCTGTAGCATTTCAATGTCGTCTTGCGACATGACCCCCGATCGCTTGAGTTCGAGGGCTCGTTTTTTCCCGGCCTCACTATAACTCTCCAATAGTTCAATGCTATCAGAGGACAACAAATGAGACTTGCCTGCACTCAGGGCTTTCCTCTTCATCTGAGTGTTCACCAAAAGCTCCCGGGCTAGCTGGATGTTCCGAGATGCTTCCCGAAGTTCTTCAAATAAAGGATGTATATCTTCCGGGCGATCACCGGTAATTCCGAGCAATAGTGGATTCCCTGGAACCTGAGGACAATCATCATCATTGGATCCAGCCTCGGACGCGGTGCTGTCAATACCCGCGGCGGCAGTATAGAATCTCTGTTCTTCTAGCTCTAGCTCGACCTCCCCGTGTTGGAGCTCATCAAGCATGTCGTCAAAGCGCTGTTCCGCTTCCTGGCATCTAATTTGGGCATCTCGCATATCCTTAAAGAATTGATCTAGTCCTGGGTTATCTGGAAGGAGGGCCTGAACAGCAGTCATAAAAGCCAGAGTAGCGTCATCCTTGACGTGGCGCATTTCTTGGACCTGGGTCCGTTTCAGCTGCACACCGTTAAATATTTCTCGTAGGTTAGTTCTCCGATCTCTAAGTCTAGAGAAATGAGTAGTCAGCCGTTGAAAGCTATGAGAAACACGACGAGACGCGTCAACCTGGTCGCTATCATCATCGGCATCGAAGTTGACTGATCTAGACTGGTCATCTTCACCTTCGCTCACTTCACTTTCCACATCAGAGTTTGTCCAGATATGTTGTTTGAATCGGAGTCCTCTACCGGCAGGGATGTCTTTCTGTCTGGAAATAACTTCGTCGATGCCATGTGATATTGGCCGTGTCGGCCGGTTTTGGGGTACGTGAAGAAGGGTTGGCAAGCTTTGGGAATCTGATGGGTGCTGGGCTTGGAGGGCATTAGAAATAAGCGACTCTTTTTGAGTCTGAGAAGATAGCGGCGGTGACTTCACGCGTCGAAAGCGATTAGATGGTGATTGAGACTTGCTTGGAGTTTGCGGGCGATAAGCTAAACCAGTCCCTTCAACAGCAGAAATGGTTGCTGCTAGCTTCTGGGGGAGGCTCTTGGATATACTAGAAGACGAGTATACGGAAGGGAGAATAGGGGGAAAATGCGGTCGGCGAGCGATACGGGCGTGAGAGGTGTCAGAGGTAGCGGACGAGTCGTCGTCTTCGGAGTCGGACCAGCCTTCGGATCCGGTGGTTAAGGTACGGGATAATTCCAAGGGGATATCCTCGGTAGACATGATGGAAGCTCGACTGCTAGATTCGGTGGAAAGACCGTATACGTCATGATGGCGGGCATAATCGGAAGAGGAGGGTCTGAAGCTTTCGGGGAGAGCCAAAGTACTATTTCTAGCCAGATTTACACAACGATGATCGACTGTAGTAGCCATTCAGGATGTGTTATTCGGCGACTCCGCAACTGCATCTTATTTAAAGAAAATGGGGGGAACGAAGTTCAATAATTTTTTTTAAGCAAGAAGGAAAAGAAAACACGAGGTTGGTGTTATTTTTTTTTATTCTACCTAAGGTACGTAGGTAAGGACAGATATTGATATGATAGGTAAGCAGGTGACGCGGAAGTGATGCGAGACGATGTTTTGATGCAGATGGAATTGTCTATGGATAGGGCAAAAGAAAAGTACCCAAGAGCCCCCAAGAGTCCAAGAGTCCAAAGACTCGAGTTAAAACTGGTAAGTTACACAAAAATTTACCCCCCCCCCCCAGCTTCCCTGTAAATGCTGCAAAATGCCTGTACTGCCCTGTACAGCCTGCACCTTTTCCGGCACCTTCTGCTGTAACTAGACGTTAATACCCACGCTTTATTTTGGGTAAGGTTTGGGGGTAACTAGGGGTGAGACTAGGTTGTCTAAGGGGAAGTGTAAGCACGTGGCGCCTGGTCGGAAACTTACTGTACCTTATCCTCCATTATCCTGGTCAAAAAGGCCACCTACCAGCAACTACGAAGCAGGAAGCATCTCCCGAGCTCCTCACACCCTGACACCCTGACACCCCGGCCTCGGTGAGATCCACTTTTTAAAATATTAAAATAATACCCCAAAGTACCTAATATTAAACGCCTTTCTGTTTCTTACAACAACTTCCGTATGTTGAGTAGCTCTCACACACCTTACAGCATATGGATACACACATACCTAAGGAATATATACGCAGTATACACCACATACCACATTCAGCTGTACATCAAGCAAGGTATTGGTCAGCTCCGAACTCCTACGCTAGTAGAGAAACAAACCTAGGTACCTAGGACCTAGGTAGGCTGCTAGGGCAGGTCGTACAGCTTCAAGAGTCAAGATCCATCATGGATTCGTGGGCGGCAGTTTGTAGTGCTCGGATGTGGCCTAAAAAGTCAGCCCAGTCACGCCTTTGGATCGCCCAAGGCAAAGGTGTCCCATGTCCGGCAATCAGCTTTTGGTTGCCCACACACCTCGCAACACTTGCAACCTAGCGACAAGTACTCATGATGATCAATACATTCATAAGAGCCTCATCTTGTCATCACCCATGCACCTGGCCGAATCCTCACGTACCATCCTCCGGTCCTCGCACCCCTCATCGCGGACGCGTCCATGGGGTGTGTGGTTTAGAATATGGAGAAGGGATCCATGGGCGCATATGGGCGCATATGGGCTGCATTCGCTACATCGTTAGCTAGGCCATTTGCGGCTGTTACAAGCCTACCTCTGCCATACACTGGCCTTTTACTGACCTATTATCATACTATACTTGGCCTACAAACCCCTACGAAACCCTACAGAACTGCAGTAGTCTTAGTGGACATTATAAGCCCTCGCCAAGTGGCTGCCGCTTGATGGGCCACGATTGATCTTCTGTTCCCTTTCGTCGGGTTGCAGAGGTTTAGAGCTGCCTCCCCTCGTTCCCCCTTGTCCAAAAGCAAAATGGGACCCTTGAAGGACCCAGACTCTCTCTCTCGCTCACACTCTCTACCTGGTTTCCCTCTCAACGGCAGAGATCCCGAGCAACGAGAGGGAAAAAAAATCTCAAGCGTGAGTATAATGGTAGACGAGATAGGTGGGCCGAGTCTTCAGGGGGGAGTGAGTAGTTGGATTTTTTTCCATTCTTATTCAAAAAAAGTTGATAAGAACGCACCACACCCCCTCTCTACATTTTCAACCATACCATTTCCAACCTTAGTAGTATATTTTTCGAAATAATAATATTATTATTCTCCAAGAACCAAGACCAAGTTTAAGATTGTTCATGTCGCTTTCCGTGGCGACAGCATGTCTCGCTTTTCTTCTGTGTTTCCGTCCATGATTATTGACCGCTAATTCAGCCCTTCCGCCTTTGTTGCCTCTTTTCCTCTTTTCCTCCGGCTTCGCCCGTATCTTCGGGTTTCATCTTCGACTAATTTTCACTTTGAAGCCCTCCTCTCTTATCTGGGAATCCTGGGGAGCTGGGGAGAATCTCGTCCGTCAGCTATAACAACACCGAGGTTGCAGCCATTACCATCCTCCGTCCTGATTGGCCCACCAGCTCGAGCCTACATGATAGTCTCTTCCTACCTCTACTTAGGCCTTCAACTTCCACTTCTAGCTCTCTAGCTCTCTAGCTCGTCTACAATCCCTGACCAGTTCGTCTCCCCATTCCCACATTATCGGACGCCGTCTTGATTTCTCACGAGATCACTGCATATCTCTTTACCGCGAACTTACCAGGGCCAATGACCTTTTACCCACTACATCACGAGGCATAAAGAGTGATCGAGCCGTCAAATTAGATAGATCGCTTGCGCCCCCAGGAACATTTTGGCCCGCGTTGGCGTATGTGTGCAGCAAAGTTGTCCCACACACTTGGCCGTTCCGAAATCTCTGGAGTAAGGCCGTCCTTATGACAGCTTAGGGATATCTTTAAAGACGAGGAGATTACTTCCTTGAACAGAGCCGCATAGCTGATTTAAGGCTCGGTCCGCTTCAGTTTTATTCGCTTACATCACTTTGCTTTTTGCTTGTGAATGCCGCCGTCTCCCACGGCTTAATTCCGCGAGAGTTTCTTTACATATTGGTATACCTAATGAAAAATATGGTTACAAAATGTCACGATGCACAAATCGAAACATAAGCAAAAGTCATCATCGCGCGCTTGGAGCGATCCCAAGTGGCATGACCAATACCAGCAGTGGTATAAAGAGCGAGAAGGTCGAAATGGTACGTCTCCAGCTCTAATAACTCCGCAATTTCCGGCTGGCTCGTACTGACTAGCCATGATCAGGAATCATAGAGTATGAATGGATTGGTCCCGACCAGAGGGTCCCACGGTCCGACCATGCCATTGATAATTTATCGGAGCAGGTCCAGAATATGAATGTTGGTCAAGACGCCTACGACTCGAACCAGTACGCCGAATATGGGGGCCATCAAGCCGTTTCTGTCGACGATGCTAGCTACACCCACGATGCTCACCAATCCCAGGATCCAGATTATCTTGACCACACGCAGCCACAACAGCACAACGACAAAGGGAAAGGAAAATCAATTAGTGTTGAACATACTGATCAATACAGCAATTCATCATACGGCGATACCTTGGCAGAGACAGGGGAGCAGCTATCCATGACAGCAGATTATAGCCAAGGAGGGCATACACAATGTGAGTTTCGGCAGTCGCTCGCTAATATGAACGAGACTAATAATCCCAGATCTTAGCGCTGATTACACAGATGTCGAGAATATTGCAGCTGGATCGTCGGGCCATGTCGTGGAGCTGCATATGAACGACTATGGGCCTGAAGCGGATCCTTCTTTTGATGCCGAATATGAAGAAGCCGTTCGTAGGAGTCGTGACAGCTGTTATGGAACTCAACAAGTTGGCGAGTCTTCGTATTCTGCATCTTTGGCAGATACAGGGACTTCTTCGTCTTGGCCCTCTACCGTCGATCCTAATGCGTATGAGCTGAGTAAGTACTTCATAGACCTTTAGCTGCCTGGTGCTGACATTCCAAACAGACCCACCGTTGGCGAATGGAGATGACATGCCGACACCCCGCGGTGGCTCTCCGGTTTTAGGAGGTCCAAGCGCAGCAGCCCCGGCCTATCCTCATTATATCCAAGGAACTCCAGGAGAAGAGGAAATGTTAGATAATCGTAAGTAACATATCTACCCTTCTAAGCCTCCGTAATTTACTGAGGAATAGGTAGGATACAAGGTAGAGCACTCAACAAAATTCCAACCAGGCGAGGTAAGTAGCGCCGACTTTTCGGTCGTTATGTCAGAAGCTAACCAAATCCAATAAGGTGTTCAAGATACTCTGGTCAGAACCTCTCGGTCAAGTCGGGCAAATCGGTCCTGATGACCCAATTTCCGATGTCACGAAAAGAAGAACCGCAGCTGGTAGTAAATTTTATATCGGGTTCCGCCGGTTCATCATCGTGACTACGGACGAGAGTCATCACAGCACATGCGTGTAAGTGAAAATACCGCTGGCGCTTCCCAATATACCATTTCTAACATCAACATAGGCCGATATTGACCTACGATCGAAGGGGATGCCTGAAGAAAGGTGTCAGGCCTAATAAACATGGCATTATCTACATGGCTGGACATAAACCTAGGCTTCTAAAGAATGAACCCGATCTCGGATTTGCCCCGGTTGCTCTACAGATGTATGCGGAGGGCGAAACACTCGCCAAGGAATCCAGAGTAAATTACTCCAAGTTGGTCACTATCGAACACAACGTCAAGGTCTTTTTCATCGGGTCGATCCCTCCAGAACATTTCGAGAATGTCCGCTACGCGGTTGAAGAATGCTGGAACAAGAAAATGCACCGGTCATCAAGGAGGTCAAGGAGATAGGCCGTCCTTGCCTTTATTTAAATCTGGCCTACTTGGCACACGTTCTTCTACGGCCGAAGGCCATCCATGGCTGGCGTCAAAAGACGCTTACCTTATACATATATACGTTATAAATACTCTACCTCATAGCTATGCTCCCTCTCATGGGCGGTTATTAGCTAAGACTGGGTAGTATATTCTCCTTAACGAATCACGTTTTATTTCTAACGGCGCACCGTTGCCCCAACATCCCCAAGCGACCTTTGCACGTTATAGAAACCCGGAAAACAGCACACAAGTACGCCAGAACCGACGAGCATCAAGAGTTGGTATCTCGGTTTAGTTTTGAATACCCCCAAATCCCATTAGGTTCGGAGCAGAACGAGGCATACAATCATGCATACAGGACGGTCACCAAAAAAAAGGACAGAGAATGACGAACGAATTTTACCGATTATAACGATGCTAGGACTATATCTTACACGAATAGCTAACACCCACGATCTCTGATTGCTTATCCAGGCTTGCTTTACACTTTTCTTATTGGTTTCGGCGTCAATCATTCAAAATACCTTATATGGACCACCATTTATACTATTCTACTCTACTGCCATCTGGTAATTTATCATCCCGAGAAAATAACAATACTCGATTATATCATTGATCTACGTTATATCTCATCTACGTAGCAGCGTCATTGCTTAGGTTGATTTTCTTAGTTATTGATATCCGCATGGGTGTAGGTTAGGTAACTGCTGTCAAAGTAGAATATCCTAGTGCACCCATCATCCCCTTTTAAGCAAACCATATCGTATACACACGTCACATAAACAATGCCCAAGCCTAGATATTGTAATAGAATAGCCTTGATTTGCCTCATTGGCCATTTTACATACATACATGTATTTCGTATCGCCCATCCGTCCACCCTTCCATGCTAGTATTCGTTTCGTTTCTCTAAAGCAAAGGCGATAACAAACAGGCCTGCCGTAACCCTGTATCCATAGACGTTGAGACGAGAAAAAAAAACAAATCGTTAACGAGGATCCGTTCCTCTTTGCCCACCACATCATCCTCATTAAGCGACAATTAAGGAAAGGGGCATGAGGCAGGTACTAAGACGGCCTCGAAGCCGCGTTTTTCCCTGATACATACCCATTTCCCCGCCGATAACTTTCCCATCCTTAACCCTTCGTATCATAGACTACTCGACCTTACTCCCGACGATGGCGGTGCGAGCGCTTCTTCCTCTTCTCCTCGGCGTAGTCCCGGACATCGGTTCCCGTCACACTGCTACCGACGCCACTCGCACTACCACTAACCGTGCTAGGGGAGATGCCGGGGATGACGTGGTGGTAGGACTTGGTTCCTAAGTCGCTCTCGGTGCCGACTTCGCTAGTCCAACCGCCGGGGGGAGGTAGGTAACGGTTGTTAGCGCCGGAGCTCTCGCCCACAGCACTCTCTCCTTCCTCCTGGATAGTGCTAGCCTGGACGCTAGAAGAGACGGCGCTGGCAGCGACGTGCGGAGCCACTCTCGCGCGCTGAAAGCTGTAATCACGCTTGATACCCGAGCTTCCAGCCTGGCGTTGCTCCTCACGCAATCGGCGGGCTTCACGGCGTTCCTCTCGGTCGGCGTTGCGGTCGGCGGTACTGTACACTTTTCGGATTCCTCCAGCGCGGCTCTTCTCCTTCATCTCGCTCTTCGTGGGGGTGTTCGTCGGCGTGCTCTGGCGGTTGGATAGTAACTCGCTACCAGCCGTGGTCGAGTCGTCGCGGTTGGTGCTACCATCCCACTGACTACCTTCAGCTTCCTTGTTGATACCGCCGACACGGGCGGCCTTCTCATGTCGGTATGCGCGTAGCTGGTCCTTGGCCGCGGCCTCCGCTTCCTCGTCAACCAGTATTCCATCTTCGCCAACGCGACGGCCGGACTTCTCACGGTTACGACGATCCTTCTTCTTCTCGCGCTCCCTCTCCTTCCGCTCCCTCTTCTGCCGTCTGCGCTCCCGCCCCGTAACATCCGACGCACCACCGGTAATCCCAGTCAACGTGCTGCCAGTGTCCCCGGTCATCTGCGTCAAGCCGCCGGTATACTCAGTCATGCCGTCGTCCACGTCCTTATACACGGAACCGCCACCTAGCTGCGTACTCGGGGTGGCGCCGGACAATATGGTGCCGTTGGGCCCCTTGCGGCGCAGCACGGTCGACTTGTAGTCCTCCCAGTCGTTCTCGCGGAAGTGGAACCCCCCGTTCTTAGCCCAGAAGAAAAACCAGATGCCGGCGCACACGAAGGCCGCACCGATCAGCCCGAACAGCACGAACACGAAGGTGTTGTTGATGTTCTGGGGCGCCACCACGCCCTTGTGCGGGTCCACCTTGTTCGTCACCGTCGTCGAGGACACGTCGTCGCGGCTCAGTAGGATGTTGTGTGCGATCACGGGACCGGCGCCGCGGAGGGTCTCGGCGGTTGGGGGGAGCGCCGTCGTGGCTCGGCCTGCGAGGTGGTGGGCTGCATCGCGGGCGGCGGTGAGGAGGCTGCGGGCGTGGGCTTCGAGGTTGGGGAGGACCGGGGCCATGGTTGGTGGCGTCTATATGATAGTAGTAGTAGTTGTGGTTGTGTTGTTCTGGAATGGAAATGAAATTGTCGAGACTAATGTTAGACTCGGCTGGTATTTTCGCTGGAATACCCAGCCAAGCGGGCGTTGATACAAAAACTCGGTCAATCTCAATCACCTCACAATTCGGAAGTGCATGAGACAGAAATTGCCAATTGGAATCGGTGCGGTCGATAATGGTAGGTGCTCTCGACGAATGCACTGTTGGTGGAATGTTACGATGCAAACCGAGATTTGTTTTGATTGAGATGGAAGAAGGGAAAGTAATGATCTGTTGTTACGAAATCGGTTGTCCGGTTGTTTCTATGGGTCACCGTGTGGCCCATGGAAATTTGTGGCTGGGCTGCTGAGCTGCTGGGGTGGTTGGGAAAAAGTTGGCAAATGATGTCAAAAGTCAACAAAGCTGAAAGCTGACCCGGCAACCTACATGGCTCCATCATTACCTAATAACGGTATCGGATTATCGATAACCGATAAGCCGACCAGCACCGAAGTACCGAGGTACCACCAGTCGGGCATTTTTAGGTTAGTACGGAGGTTCCCGTCCCGTCGTTGCGAGTTGCAACCGTTCAGCAATTTGCGGGTCTTCTTAAATGAACCATCCTCCATTTTTCTCTTTTCTCCATCTTCATCAACGATCAAACCCATCTGCCCCAATGTTCCCAATGGCCCCTAGTGGCCCCTACACTACCTCCTGGAAACTTGGCATCTCAAGTCTGAAGTGTCAGGTGAGGTTTGCGACGTTTCCATCTCACTTACGACTACCAAGTACAGAAATGTGAGGCGATTTAGGGTCTCCATTGGTGAACCACACTGCCGATTGCTTCATCAGCGTAGCTCCAATCTTCTTAGCGCCCAGCCTTAGCAGGTACCGCGTCGAACAACTCGTAATAGCTTATGTATTGGATGTATTAGATTAAAGGATTTCCTTCATGCGCCGCCTTTCAATATCCCGATCCTTTCCGCCGGCGTACATACATAGTACTTGTATCCATCTACTTACATCCACCAAAAGTATGTACGAAATCTACGATACGCTCTGTTAAAACCCAATCGGTATCGCTAGCCGCCTTCAAGAATCAGCAAATGGACTGCGTACCGCCCGAGTTAGTTGTCCCTCTTGCGCTATTAGGCAATAATAAGTCAGCAATGGGATGACACTACGTCCGTAGTTGGACAAAAAGAGAAGATATTCTTGTTTCATATCCGGTCTCCCCCTGAACAGGTTGACAGGGAAGCTCGGTACGGACACACATGTATCTATGTAATCATTCAATTCAATACAATTTAGTACAATTCAACACCCCAACCGCCAAAATAATCCTTCTCTTACCACCAGCCTGGATAAATGTACCGACAGCTCGGAACCAGCGGAAATTCAGCCCTTTAGCGAGGACGCGAAGCTTGCTTAGACTCCGATGGTGGTGATAGGTAATAGTTATAGCTTCCTTCGCGTATGATAAGGTCTAGATACCCTCATGTACATACATAGGTAACTTGGACAATACGGAGTCTAGTTACGGCACATCCAGAGCACCGTTTTGAGAGGTACATACCTCTCTTAGATAGAATACTAGCTATGCATAACGATATCCAATTCCTAGTCTCCATCCACAACCTCCAGATCAAATCCCCCAAATGTTCCTCCATAAGCACTTATAAGCACTTAACCTACCTGCCTACCTATGAAGTAATAGATGGACACGCCGTCTGCAAGCCATAGAGCGCCCAGATAGGCAAAGACGTGGAAAGCCCACGGAAAATCCACAAGCCATACTGACATATATCCCAAGCCCCGGATCGACAGGCCGGGCTAACAAGGCGAGCGATGAAACGAGAACCCAGCACCAAGCCCCGATCCCAATAAATCCCATCCAACGGGAACGTCGGTGGATAAGTATGAGCGTCAGTCCGAAGATAATCAGCCGCCACTCAGACGGTCGACGCTATCAAGATTGTGTAGAACCAAAAAGAAAAAAAAATATCGCGCTACGAGCTACCCTTTACGATAAGGTATCATTGAGATATTACATGTTATAGTAGTACTAATGGTGTTTGACATTATTAATATGTACGTATATAGGTAGGTAGGTACCTACCGTCCACGCCAATGTGTTGTCGAAGTGGCGACAAACGCCCGGTTAGTAAGTTTCACAAAGGGACGCGGAAAGACGTGGCACGATCTACGTGGGGAAGCTGGGATACCCTGCCTGCCTGCCGACTCGTCGGTCAACTAGTAGTAGAGTACGTTCCGCGGCGGCTGGTCCAGACGGCCTCAAGATGAGAAAAATGATGGGTCGATTGAGGACGAGAGCTCATTCTCCCTTACAGCACGTCATGTCGTCAGAGTGCTTAGGATACCTAGGTCCTAAGTGGTTTGTAGTAATAAGTCATGTAAAGTAGGTCAATTATTCAGCAGTGAAAATCACAATATCGGGACAATTCCTTGATTTGAGAAAAAGGGGGATATCATAATCCAAACAGATACTAACTAGATACTACCCTAGACATCCACATAAGTAGATACGTATCTATAGATCGGTGATGAACTGACGCTTCGACCAAAGAAATTCCCAGATGCCATCCAAAAAAATGCCGTGCCATTATGACGAATTCCGCCGCGTGTTAAGCCATCCACCAGTCAAATCCCATCACGGGCGGAGGCTTTAGCATGAATGCTAAGGCGAATCGACCGTTCTTAGCTCACCTCCAACAAAACCTCCAAGCAATAGTAGACCAGTCCAACTGATTAAGGTACACACAAATTCCCCAAACACTCGAGTCTACTACATATCCAATTGAAATAGAAAAACTCCGTACCGAAGAAAGTCGGTAAAAAGTCTCCTCCCTTTGCGTGTGATAAAGGACCAAATGTCCTGCTGCCAGCAGAAGTGTGAACTTCATTTTCTGAGCAGATTAGATTCTATCAGTCCAACTCTTACGCCATGTGAATGCGAATTGACTAGGCTTCGAAGCGCTCAAAGGGTATCGCACAACAGCATGGCACGGCCAATTCGTGTGTAGTGTAGAAAAGAAGACAAAAATAGAACATCGTTCCCCTCCATTCCCTAATCGGGTCGAGAGGATCAAGGTTCGTGAAAGATTAGAACGTAAGCCAACACGCGCTCGATGGGACCGTCCACACAGCCACCCCCACACCATCCCTCCAGTTGTCCCAAGTCCGTAAACCCGACCGTCATTCATGTATTCTCGTCCACTCGTATCTTCGTACACAATGTTGAACTTCAACCAACCACAGAGAATCTGGCAGGCTTGGGAACATGCGTGCATTCCCACTCTGTAAACCCTTTTCTGATCCAATTTTGGGGTATCCATTTTGGATTCTTTTTCGACAACGAAGGATTTTGAACACCAAGAGGTGAGACGCTTGGATATAACGAGGTAAAAAGACGGAGAGCAGTATGAGATGCCAAAATATTCAAAACGTAAATGACAAGTCGCTTTCCGGTAAATAAAAATAAAAAAATGGTAAAAGATCGCTGATATCTTCTCAATTGAGGAATCAACAGTCGAAGTAACTGTCCTCGTCATCATCGTGGTCAGGGTCATCGTAGAAACCCATGTACGGTGCATGTGCTGGAGGAGGGGGAGAATCATAATCGTCGTAGTCATCGTAATGAGCGTAGTCCGGGGGAGTTCGAGGGTACAGAGGTGGTCCTGTAGAACGTGTACGAGAGTACGACCCGGTTCTGGTCCGCCTTTCCGATCGGTCCGCCCGGCTTTTTCTTTCGCTCCGTTCATCGCTATAGTGAGAAGGAGCCGCATGTTCGCTTCCTCCGGCACGAGAAGCTCCATTGCCACGGCCAATATTCATATTGCCACCATCCTTGCAATGAATCTTGGTGTTCCCGACTTCGATGACGGCACCCATTGGAAGCTTAATGGTGATATCGTCGTCTCCACTGCCGGATCGTGTAGTACGGGTAGTGGCCGATTGTTTATAGTCACTCTCGTCACGGCTAGCACTGCTGCGAGTTGAACGGCTGCTGCCTCCATTCTTCACGCGCCGGAGGGCGTCGGCCGTCAAGGCTGCGCCAGTTCCTCCACTTACGTCGTCCTGATACCGGGATGCGTCGCGTAGCTTTTCCTCAAATTGGTAGATAGAGTTTCGTCGACCACGAGATGCGATCTCATAACCGTCGTCGTATAGTGACTCAGTTTCGTAACTCTGAGGCCTCGGTCGGGGAGGAATAGCGCCATTCCCATATTCGACTTCACGTCGAGTTACAGCTTTATACATAGAGGAGTCGCCGGCTTGTAAGTCATTGGCCGTGAACCCAACAGACTTCCTCCTCGAAGCTGCTTGTGAGGGAGGAGCTGTGTGTGTAGGCGGCGAGGGGCGAATAACTAAACGATTTGGCTGTGTAGATGCTGGCCGAGCAGGCGGTGGCATACGGTGCCTGTCGTCGTGGCCCTTACTAGCTTTCCTTGCCGCCGAAGATCTCCGTGCGAGAGACTTTTCTTTCACTGGTTCGTAATCGAGTGCTTTGGTAGGTGGTGCGAATCCCATGGCCGATTGAGGACGTCCGAACCGTGAGGCCAAGTCTCTGTTAGGAGGGAATGGCTCTCCATATGCTGAAGGAGGGGGCATCGGAGGTTGATGAACTAATGCACCCATCGAAGGGGGAGGATGCGGTCCTCCCATCCAATATTGTTGCGGTGGAGGAAAGGAAGGAGGAGGCATTTGTGTGTGCGGTAATGGCGGTTGGTGAGGATATGCTGGTGTCGACATAGGCGGGTGCTGGCCGTAGTATGATTCGGGCCTGGTGCGGGCGCGAGGTCTCGCGGGTATAGAGGAGATAGAGTGTTGCGGATGTATTCCATAGTAAGATGCGTCTTCAGATAATCGAGATGTAGGCGGTGGTGCTGTCTTGCGGGAACGTGGAACAGGCCGCTGCTGGTTGACGAGAGGATCCTCTCGTCTCTTCTTTTCTCCCTTCATCTTAATTTTCGAAAACTTTCTTGTTAGTTCGGTTGAGTCGTCGGAATCTGATAGGGAGGAGTCGATGGGAGATTTGGTTTCTTTGTAATCTTTGAAATCTTTAAAATCTCTCGATTCTCGACGGAATGAATCTTTTCGTGTTCTGCTAGTGTTGGGTTTTTCTTTGGAAGGGCTGCTGTGTGCTGTGGAGCGGGCGTATTGAGGTTCGCCAATGGGATTTCCCTCGCTGTCTTCCTCCTCGAAGTATGCAACAGAAGGTGCTGAATTCTTCGCCATGCCGGAGGGCGAGGGCTTATGTGCCTGATAAGTGAATCCAGTCACTGGATCAGGAAGGGCGGAGCTGTCCTGGTACCCAACCAAGTGGGTTTCCAAATGCGCGAGTGCGTGGCAGTTGTGTGTCCTACTACTTGTACAGTGCTGATAGTGTGGACAACCTAGTAATGTTCGAGGAGTCAGAAAAGGAAAAAAAGCAATACTATGTATGTAGGTAGGTCCAGGTAGGATGTAGGATCCAATGTAGGTAGAGGTAAGGAGACTAGATTGTATGGGTTGTATGGATTTGTATGGGTTTGTATGGGTCGAGAAGCAGCATGAGCAGCACGAGCAGCACCACCATGCGGTAGACCCAGTCAGACGCAGTAGACGCAGTCGACCCAGTCTATCACCCAAGTTCAAGTTCCCAACTTTGGTCAAGTGTCAAGTGGGGATCCGCGCGAACAGACGTTTGTGGGCGAGACTTGTAGCGTCAGAAAAGTCGGGATGATGGATTCGATCAGGTAATAATTGATCTTGCACCTTGGAGCTTGAGAGGAGGCTTAGATCTTCGTAATGGGAAAATTTGAAAATCAATAGAATCTTACTAAAACGTTGGTCTTCGACTGAGAGCTGCAGTTTTTAAGGGCACTGCCAAAATATGTTCCGCAGTAGAGGAAAAAAAGGATCAGGGATCAAAAAAAAAAGTCCAAAAAGCCAAGAAATATGTTAGATATGAATATGGATGTGAATAGATGTGAATAGATATGAATAGATATGAAGATGGTCCGAGGTTAACTTTTTGCCTCCTTCTCTTCTTTATTTTTCTTTTCGTCTCTTGCCTTATTCCTTAATGCTATCCATTAAGGCTTCCTTTTTTTTTTATGATTGGGAGTTGAAGAATTGAATCGGGGATGCTGTTGCATAGGTTCCAAGGTTCAGTAGTGGTAGGAAACGGAAAAGCGAGGAGGGAGTTGCCGGGTTGATAGAGTGAGAACTCGCAGGTACTTAAGGGGTGGTTTCCTCTTGTTAATGCGTTGTACCTCCAACCCTGGGAGATGTATCTTGTCTGTAAGGTAACCACTGGCTAACCATATGTCTCGCCTGCACCTGCTCCAGTCACTCGCAGTTCTACTGTCATGTACATCCAATACAATACGTGTACGTATTATACTGTTGCACAATTCAAGTACATACCCCTAGGCACATACCTATCCGAATGGACGTTGAGGTCGGCAGGTGGATAGTTGCAGATGTATATATGTACGTCTGTGTAGGTGTATGCGAGTATAAATGTGTGGATGTGGAAATCGAATATCGGATATTGGATATGATGCTAGGTTCGATGTTGGAAAAGAGAGAAAGCAAAGCCACAAACTAACCTGAGAGGAAGTGCAAGTACCGACTTCAATGGACGGAAATGTTGCTGGAACAGCTAGTGCGTAGGTATTAACCGCTTCTAAGGTTACTCGTTATAGGTACTAGGTACCTAGTATTTGATGTATTTTATTTGATGTATGTAGCTACGGTAACCGGCTGATGGTGACAGTACGGCAAGCGAGAAGAGTGCAGATAGGAATCGGGAGATGGAAGGGAGCTTCCAAGATTTGATTAGGTTCAAATGTTGTTAGGAGACGAAGACGAATGGTATGTTGTTTAAGTCGCTACCGCCGTATGTAACTTGGCTGCTTGGTGGTTGTAAGGTGGCACCGAGCGTGTGAATTTGGGGATTGGTGGTCGAGCAGGGAAGATCGTTGTCTCCTTGAGCACCCGGGCAACAAGCCAGGCGAGCGACGACTAAAACGAGGGGTCTCCTGGTTGCGACGCTCCTATCGATACGCAATGGTAAATAATTTGGAAGTCGATAGGTGAAAAAAAAATTGGGGAAATAACTTTTTTTTTAATCCAGGCCCCAGGGCTTTTCTTTCCGTCTTATGGTACTTAGGTACCTAAGGGTTTCACTCTTATTCCCTTTCCCACGGCACAATCTGACACAACCCACCCTTCACTTCTTTTTTTTCTTGCCCTTGTATGCTCGCAGAGAAACAGAGAAGAGAAGGGATGTGTTAAAAATAGCTTTGACGCATTAGGGCTCTCACCTTGCTCTCTTCAGGGTATTGATTTGACCAAGAAGGACAAGTACGGAGTTTAGATGCTTCAAATCCTGAGGCTATGGGAGTTGAAATTTTCAGCGTTTCCACGAATCCAGGCGAAAGAAAGGAACGGTAACGGTACCCAACGGTGGGGTCACGAGTTGCCGTCACAAGCAGACAAGCTTCAGAATACCTAGGTCCTAGGTCCTAGGTATGCTAGGTCCCGCAGACCCGCAAAGTGTTTGGGCGTCTGGGCGTCCGGGCGTCAGAGAGAAGAAGGATTCCACAAAAATCTCTTTTAGTAATCGAGCATGTTCCTGGACGATAATGGCCTATCGAGATATCCGCCTCGTCAAATCGCTGGTCACCGTTCACCCCGTTCGTCCGCTGTTTACTATTACTATGCGTATATTACGATAGTATAATAAATACGCGGCGTGTCCCAAGGCAAAAATGGCAAGGCAAGGCGAACCCTGCCAGCTTCCGTTGAGCTTTTCGACTTTCCTCTCTCTTAATTTCTTCCAAAAGACAAAAAAACAAAAACGGCTAGTGTCTTAGATCGATTGGTTGAGGCCGATGTAGCCAATCCGTTGGTCCTGAGTCCTGGGGTCCGTAGATCTTAGTATTCCACGATAGTCTTTCGTTGGATACCGATGTTCCCAAATTAACTGGCAACTGGTACAGTGGCGAACGTTATGAGCGCTGGGGCGCTGGGGCATAGGTGGGCGCGAGATAATATGACCGAGAATCTTCAAAGCTGCAGAGGCAAAAAGAGCAACCGACGAAGGAAGATCCGCTAACAAGACTTTAGATGTAGTGCTGCTAATCCGTCTAATCGGGTATCCTACTAGGTAGTTTAATGCCCGATTACCTAGTACATACGTCTTGCTTGGGTACCAATAAGGCGTCGAGAAATAAGAAATATCTCAAAGGGCAAACCGTGTCCAAATTGGGTTATATTCTCGCTATGGCCTTGATTACTACGTTCGTCCGTAATTCTTCCAAGCAGGTTTGGGAGCAAAACAAAAGCCAATGGAGGAGAATGGGTAGAATTGGGAAGAGGTCTCTAAGGACGACGAGTAGCAATGATGATGACGATGGCGTCCATTTTCTTCTTCGCATGGAATGCCATTTGCTAGCAGGCAGACGGCAGAGTTGCAGGCAACAACGGGACGCCAACGACGCCAACGCACATCTCTTCATCTCGTGCCATTTTCTAGCTGCAAATGAATTGGGATTGGGCTGTCCCGGTAAGGGTCTGCATACACGTGCATAAGCCTAGAACTAGCATCGTTCTTTCATAGGACTAATCGGGCTTGGGCGATAGCATCGTATCCATCGTCTACGACGCGGGGGAACTATCGTCTGCCTTTTTCTCTCTGCATTGTATGCAGGCGTTCGGTATCCCTCACTGTCGCCTAGCCCACTGCGACGTTACCGAATCAAGACACCAAGTATGTAAGATTACACCATTCGGCATAAAATTTTCGACTTCAAAGGCTAGGCAGATTTCCTACCCGGTGCTTTCACCAAAGAAATCGGCCCTCTCCCGGGATCCGAGGTTCTTATCACCGAGTAGCTCCCGCTTTTGCACCGGTATACTCTATACTCTTCACGAATTGCTTCAGAGTAGGCACTTATAATGACACTATAAATTGGCATAACTGGCGATTAACGCGTTTCGGGCGTGGGATGTGTGTCTATTCCCTAAGCGTAGGTCGCATAAGCCTACCTAGCAAGCTAGTATAATGAACTGCGTCGTCACTTGACGTCTGTCTCACTTGATATCTCTCATCTTCTTATTAGGCGACGTCGAAATGATGGGCGATAAGTTCGCTAATTGATATCAACTGCCACTCCAGGAATCGCGACGATGGGCAGTCTCGGGACGATACGGTTCTTTAGTAGGGAACACCGTTCAATAAGAAGGATGATCTTTTTCAAATCTAGGCTTGGAAGGGGGGGCAAAGATTTCACGTCTGTTCAGTGCATGCAGGTTGATTGGTTCTGAATACACCTGAGTGGTATTCTGGACCTCCTTCTCTGTGAATCTATCCTGCCTGGGGACCGTGCCAGCGACGCATGTCATCCACACAGACCAAACCCTATCTGTGCATACAAATGAGTACTACTGACACTAATCTCCTATGTCTCTTCTTGTATCCCTCTACCTCGTGAGAGTATCCGCTAGAAGCTTACCTTAGGACCTAGGTACCTACCTAGGTCCTATGTATCTACATGATCGCCAATGGTTTTCCGCTATAGACGATTTTAATCATGAGTTCTTGATTCTTACTTACCTGCGTTAGCAGATTTCGATTATTCTAGAAAATCGGCGTCGCCTTCCAGCAACGATACCATTCAAACTGCCTATAAACAATAGGTATGCATATGGCATTAAAATGCATCGCGTTATCATAGCGTGACGAAGCCATCACGCAGCACACTACATATGAGTCACCCCAAACTCTCCGCTGTAGGAGCCGTGGCTCTCTCGGCTCGGTTCAGAAAGACACGGAGGAGGTACATAGCCGCATACATGGAAACAAGGCATTGACCCGGGCGACTGCAGCACAACAACCTCTATCACCTATACGGATAGATGCGTGATCCTCCCATGGGTTAGTTAATAGTACTTGTCCGTTACGAGGGATCGTCAAAGACTCCAAACTAGCTTCCGCACCTAAGCAAATGAGAATCGGTATGTGGTAGGCGTGGTACATTGTCATCGCGAGGCTCACATACACGACAGCACACCACTAGGAAAGACGCGTGCCTCGACTGAGCTGATATTGTAAGCCGGTCGGCAGCACAGCGCAACAGTCTTTCGGTGAAAGACTGGAAGGACATTTGACGCCAAGTCGAACACAATTCATATTGTGGGCCGGTAAATTCCCACGAACAAATCCAAATTGCCTACCCAGTGGGTCTCCCCTTGGCAATTGGGAGAATGCTATTGGAGAGACTTGAAAGCTTCTCTGTTCGACTGAGACATCGCTATGAACTTGACCGCTGTTTTAATTAAGGACCTCGCATCACTGCTTAAGGATATGATGAAGGACTACGCCACTGAGGTCGACATCCTAAGTCACTGTCATATTTTCCGATACGCCCAAAGACCACGGCTCCTGAAGGCTGATGAGAGAGCCGACGTGCTTCGTCTTCGGGGCGGACCCGTAAGAGGGCGAACACATGTCAGTCATGCTGTACAATTGTCCGCCACGCCTCAACAATGAATAGCCAATTCTACTCGCGATCCATGGATTGGAATATACCATAAATATACTACTGGGTACGGAGCGCTCGTTCGAGGAACCAATGTTCCGGATAGGATTCATAGGTCCCGCCGTCAATATCTCCGGATCAGTTTATGGACTTCCCCTCTAGGTCGACACCATGCGCGGTTTCAATCCAATTGTGACTACGAGGACTGGGTAGTAAATAGGAGCGAGGATGATTCTTCTCTCAGATTGGCGATGCTAGTGAAGAGGCTGACGCAGTCAACCCAATTGGTATCTGGAAGTTGTCAACATGATATAGAACAGAATATGAGAATATTCAAGCTCGCCGAGTAACACGAATTCACAAAAGCCGAACTGGCTATGACCAAACGCGCGGGCTATCAAATTCCAGGAAACACGATTGAAATCAATGCCAACAACGATATGTATGTCCTTATTTACATCACCAACTTCGAGCATGCGATTATATGAGAATGGTGGCGGAGACTGCGAAACGAGGTCGTACCATCAACCTATCCAGTGCGAGACCCTTAGATTGTGATGAAAGGTTCATTGCGCCTCATCTTCTACTTCATTTGGCGAGTCCAACACGCAAAACATTGGACAACAACTCAAATTGATTCAGACACCGATCTACACTATGCCTAGCTGAGTGGCTAGCTAAGAGAGGTCTTTCAAATTCTCAGCAGCGTGTCGATGTTTGAGCTACACATGCAGCTATGAACTAGCTCTAAACTGCAATGTCTAAGAAGACGTGTTCAGCTCAAGAGACCACTAACTAAAACGGCAAGGTTGCAGCGAAGAGAGCTTACAGAGTAAGAATCAACTTACACTGAACATTCCCGCCTTTAGAGAATGTGTTTATTCGTTTCCTGACAATGGGCAGGTTCTATGGCGTCAAGTTGGTCCAGCGCTCGATCTGATCTATTTGTCAAGTCGCCTTGGTGGAAATTCGCCAGGCGTCACCGAGTAAGCCCATCGCTTAGCTCATACTTTCCGATTAATGGAACCGGTTAGAATTTTCTTCAAATCTGATCTCATTCTCATGTCTGGTTTCAAACCCCGAGCAGTATTAGGCATGAATTTCCACAAAGGAGTATGACCGGCCTATCTCCATGTCGTTGTGTAGGGACATAAACAACTAGGTTGCCCGACGATGTCCACTTTCCCGAATGTTGCGCTGTCATCAGGGGTGACCGTGGACATGTTGCGATGATGAAATGAACAAATGCAAGAATTAACACACACACACACACACACACACGGCCAATTTTCCTTGTGGTTGCGGCCTTGGTGTCGTCAAGGGGGTAGGTGCCCAACCTTCTCTAAATGGTGCACTGTCTTGAATCCACATTGCCTTGAATTGGGAATGGCTGCCCAGGCAGAAAATTTTTATCTCTGACTTAACTCACGAAGACGTAAAGCTTAGGAAACCTTTCGACTAAGATTTTACACGTCAGGGTAAAATCAGCGATACACGAGTCGCCTCGAAGGGAAGGTATCGAGCTTGTAGGGTATAGCTTGCGTCACTTTTGTGAAATGTAGCTTTTTTTCATGGATCACCGTAACGTACTATCACGAATGATTCCGAGGATGCATCACTAAGTCCCTGTTCGAATATATGTCGTTTGGTAGGGTGTTGCCTAAGCTTTGTTAATAAGACTTGAAATGAGGTGATAATGGATCCTATCGCCTAGCTCCTCAGCCTTTCGGAAGTTAAAATTCAAGAACGGGTCGACAACGTGGCAACAGGAACAGGTTTTTCATTGTATAGATCGTACAGATGGGATGGTAGAATGGAGTATGAAACATCGAAACTGCACTTCTCCAGAAATCAATGCCTAAAGAATGGTGATAACTAAAATAGAATTAAGGTTGACTTTGGATTACGGGCAACTCTAAATACACGTGATAATACTAATAACTATTAGTCCATGGATATTTGAGTTTGTGTCGGGTATCTGAGCCACAACGCTGGAAGCCACAAGCCCTATTTGTCGGCACTGAGGAGCCCTGGAGCCCCCTAGCTAGGTAGCTAGTACTAGCTTAGCTGCCATTCGAGGAGGCTCGGAGCTGTATTGTTAGGACTTTGTAATGGAAGGTTTAGCGACCTTGGAACCTTCTTTCAGCCCTACCACATGTCCACTACGTCCGCTGCGTCCACTGAACTTAAACAACCGAGATCTGAAAATGTCAATCAATGTCGCCAGTCGTGCTGTCGAATCTATTCCTTGCATGATATGCATACTCAAGGGATGATCTGCAGGGACGCATTAGCCTAAATTGCTTCTAAATAGATTTATCTTCAGGATATCAGGAGATCGAATTGTCTAGATCGAGTCCCTTATTTCCTTCGTCGATATTGCGAATCCCCTTTGCTAGATTCCGACAATTTTTACTATTATTTCGTCTTGCGCCTTTGGCTCTCGATAATGAGTACGGTGACATCATTGGATTCCTCCTACTCCATCTATGAGATCACATGGGCAAATGTCAAAGGCAAATGTATTATAATGTACCTATTATCAAACCCAGATCCATTTGCCCACCTAGCATTACTAGCACTGGGAGAAGCGAGTTCTGACCACACCAAATCCGATTTAGTCGTATTTCTAGTTACATTTCTAGTTGGAGCTGTCAAAAGATCCGGGTTCAGCGTATCATTGCATGGCATATCGACTATCGACTATGTCGAAATCAGGTAACAGAAATCCATCTCCAATAATGCCGCTCTTCACAATGCGCACGATGCGAAAGATGGGAGATGACCCTTGGTGGCTTCAACCGGCATTAACCAGGGTTGCATTAAAATGAATTTTCGATGCCGGCATGGGAATGTTTTGCGACCTCACTGCTACCAAAATCAAGACATGGGCCTTTCAGTTGATAAGTCTCGCGTCATCTGATACCGTCAACACTCGCAGAAACACCCGAGTCACCAACACCAATTCGTGTTTAGTTGCTGGTGCTACCCCAAACCAGCCTAAACCAAGAATAAGCCGCCTCCCTTGATAGAGGAGACCCGTTGACCCTTTTTTTATAATTAATAATATGTAAGTGTAAAATGGAAAAGAGGGTGGACTTTCGGTATTCACGGAATGGCGTATCATGGCCTATTGATTAATGATTCCTAAGGATAGTATATGCCTTAAACAGTGTGAGGGACGGAGTTGAGGGCGAGCTTTTTCCCTACAGCGCTAATCTCAGCTTTAGCCCGACCACAATAGAACCAATATATAACTGCGGGCCAAAGATAGGGCCCTAGCCACCCATGTGGGCAAGTTATGTAGCAGTCATGATCGCCGCCCCGGAATCGTGGGGTGCATCGTCACATAATCTGATTTATCGCGATCCAACATTCGTCAAGATATCGTCTTTCGAGCATCACAACAGAGCCCGTGTTTGTTGGCTGTGCCGCAGTCGAGCTTCATGCAAGGTACGATACATACCTGTATTGGCCGATCGAAGGGCGAGTCAATTCGATCAAGCTTGAGCCATTCTCAAATCACACGGAGGCCCACGAGCCTCAAGACGTTGCAATCACAAATACAGATACCCCTCCAGGATCACATAGTACATACGGATAGCAAAATGCCCTCCTTTAATGTGGATGTTTCGGCTGGTAATTTGCATACAGCATTGTCAGATGGTTATCTCGCCGAGATGGGTTTGGTGCTAGCGTCCTCGATGTCTTAGAAACCCGGCTTATGCTCCTTATGCTCTATCAGCTTTGGTGATCCAAGCAGAAAAACGGTGGTGACCCCCACTCACCCAACCAGCCTACAAATCAATCTACACACCATCTTCTGACGCGTGATGCTCTTTATGGAAACCAGCTTGGAGGTGACTGTACTCTGAGCCCTTCCACGGCTTAGCCCTTGGCTGGCTTGTTGCCATTTGCAAGAGAGCGTCTCCGCTCACGAGCTCTATCAAGGTTCCTAGGAGCTACCTTTGCACCTTTGCAGCTGGGTCCTTCCAAGGCATGACCACCATCTTCGCTTGCCTAACCGGCCCACAAGGCAACCTTCTAATCCGACCGGTGACTAACATAGCACTGCACACCTTCTGCCTAGCGTCAGTATATATATTACGATTTCGCCGCTCACGTTTCCCTCTCCTCTCGTGTTCTTTTTGTGTTTCACGATTCGTCACTTTTCTCTTCTGAGGTGGTAGGCCGGATTCACTATTTCCACCTTTAGGGTATTTAGTATCTGAGCCGGCTCCAGCCCGGCAACGTTCGTTGATAACAACATAAGGCTTTCTTTTCAGTTTCCTTTTAGTTGTCAACACGAATTCCTGAGAATGATCGCGCCGTAAGATCCGATCTTTATCTCCAAATCCTTTTTATTCTTCAACCACACGACCTCTAGTTTCAACCACCATGCCTTTGTTGCCGACAGACATTCCCATCCGGGGACAACCGGAGCCGACTTGGCCGCCGAGCCCGAGTCGTCTTCCCCCGTCTTTGGAGGATGATAGCAACTATGATACCAACTCAACAGATGAAGATGATCTTGACGCCCATTATTCTTATGAGAATCCCATGATGTATTTTCTCACTCCGCCAACCCCCAAAGACGACGGACTCGAATTTGATTTCGAGTTTGACGCCGGGATTGAAGACTCCAGTCGGCCCAAGGAAATCATCCGAACTGTTTCCCCGTCCACTCTTGATGGTCTTAGAAAATACAAACCCAAGGACAAAATGGCAGACTGCGCTGTCTTAGATGACGATGAAAGTGACGATGATGACGAAGATTACATCCGATTTCATCCACACGGTCACACATCTCTACCATTTGGGTTTGAGAAATTCTTCGATCAGACGAGATCACCTTCCACCATAACATCTCAAACTACGGAGGCATTACTATCACCCGTCTCATTCCACGTCGGATCACCGAGCGGGCGTCCATCGAGACGTTTCGCACCCCCACGTCGATCTCTCCGAGGAAGATCGACATGTCAATCGCTTCAACGACGCCATTCGTGGCGTGAGCCAAGCCCCGATGTATACTCCATCGAGGAGGAGCCGGAAAAGGAAACGATGAGCGAAATGGGACTGAGCATCGAGGATATTATCGACGGCCACGAGAGAAAGACATTACCAATAGACATACCGGCTGCAAAGCCAAGGAAGAAGGTTCGGTTCGTGTTACCGGTTAAGGATTAATACTACCTAGCATGTTTCCTTCTAATTTACATCGTCTCCGAAAGGGGGGGATAAATCAGCATACGAGCATACATCATTGCATACAAGCGGCGTTGAGGTCTCTTGCATTTGCTTCATTTCCATTACAGTTATGGCTATGGCTGCATATCTATGGTGTTTGGGCATATCCAGCATTGGTATCTCGGGCAATTTAGGCCTTGGGGATAGCTTCAGGATGGCTTCGGGATGGAAGTTCATAAGGAGGTTCAAGCAGATAACAAACAAAGTTTACTTAATTTACATACGTACTATTCATCAATATTTGCCTTCCTTTATCGCGTGAAATGATTCATAATAGGTCCAGTCATTTTTTAGCTGCATGGTAATCGTGAGCACGAAAATCAGGGATCCCCTCATCTTGCTTACGCATGCTGCAACGTAAATCAGCGCCGATCGCGTAGCATCCCACCTCCATCAGAATTCGACGATTCCAACCTACTCGCAAGTTATCCCATCAGTATCACGTCCTCGCTGACGCATGTGAATGTTCCAAGCAAGGCGCAGAGCGCACCAGTATTCGTCCTCCACCCCGCGCCTCATCTATCCCGATATCACGTTTATTCATTCATTTATTCATGACTACTAGATACTAAATCCGGCATCTAAGCAACCGTACGAACCATCCAATCAAACCCACAAACTGCCCGAGCCGGGCGGTCGCGCCTATTCTCTTCTCGGCTCGAGCCTCGCCCGTGAGGTAAGATGCCCCCCCTAAAAGAGGTGTGGCGTGTCCTGAATTCGTCTACAGGCCAGGCTAGCTTAGCGAGCAACAGAGGCTGTGCTTTCTCCAGCGCGGCCCTACGCCCACGCTGACTTATTCCCCGACGCACGCAAGGTGGATGTACTATGTACATACCTACATACATACTGACACACATACATACCTACAATGTACATACGTACATGGCAAGGGAGGTCAGATTCCAACATCACACGATACCGGGTTCCGCGTCATGCAGGCGAGGGCTTTCCCATCGAGGTATCCCGACATCAGCACGCCCCATCGCGGCAAGCCTCTCGTTCCCAAAGCGGACGTTAGGGAGCAGCGGTAAGCCAATGGTGCGAGGGTGGGAGGCGAGGACGGGTATACACTAGTACATAGGACGGTGACTTGGCCTGACCGCTCATCCTGCATTGGGGGGGCCGCGGGCAAGGGCCTCTCTGCACGTGGGTTGCGTGTGTTTGAGTTCGGACGACCCGGGCTGCTGGGTCGGGTTACGTGAGAGGCGGAGGGAGAGAGGCTGGATGGATGGATGGGGTGAGCGCTAAGTTGGGTCGAACTTATATAAGATGGGCGTGGGATGCTGGGATAACTCTGCTCGATTGGGGTGATCGGCTCCAAGTCATCGCTCGAGCGGTTACTGATAATAGGGGAGGTTCTTTTGCGTCGATGTTAGCGTTGAGCGGTGGTGGCTAAGATCTGACTTCATCTTGGATAGGTGGGTGCTTGTCCTAATCTGGTCGGCGCTATGGTGTCTTGGTAATAAACCGAGGCTCACGATATCGCGGGAGGATTCGATTATTGGAGTTTGTTGGTCGAGATTCGAGGCGTGAGATACGACTTTTCGAAGCGCTTTCTTCCCGCCCTTTCTCCCTTGCGTCGGTGTTGGAAGGATGATATTCCCATATATGCTGACGCAGTGGCGCCTCTTTCAACTCGTATAAACATCCTATTGTTACGTTACTTTCTAAGATAAGTTTCAAGATCGTGGGAATTTAGGTGGAATCACAGCATGGCACTACACATATTCCTTGATACCTGTTAGCATATTTACGAAAATCAAAGTACTTTGATATTACCTAAGGACGTTAACTCACTCTCACGTTTAGTGGCTCTCATGTACCCCCTATTTAGTCTATTTTTGCTTCATTGACCCCTTTAAAGAAGACATTGTTCTTTCTCCCTCAATGTTGTAAGTCGAGAATAAAGTTCAAGGTAAATTGAATTACACTTCGTGTACGACTAAGCTCAATTAACGTGCTCGCGATTAGAGAGCTATATATGAATAGAACTAGGTGGAAGGTACTACTATGTGATGATATATTGACTCAGCTATCCTGAGAAAGAAATCCCTGGTTGGTCGAGGCTTCTCTAGCCTAATAGAAATACCCGTTCTATAACTCCCCCACATTGTGAGATAGTTTGAGCATCTTGCTTTGACATCCTGCCGGAATACTATTTATTGAATATGACCACATCAGCCAGTACCTACCTGGTTTAGAGTGGGTTTAGAGTACATGAGCTAGAATGAGAAGATTTCTCGACTTAGGTACCTAGTACGGGTAGCTAAGGCATGTTATATATTGGATTCTCATCTATGTCAACAAGTTGAACAAGACTTTCACCTTCGAATGAGCTCGTCAGCCAGAGCATATGGGTCTCCGTCCCATGGCTCCCATACTAGGCATACCAAAGATTGATCAAATCGATCAATTCGTATGCACTTGACTAAAATGGTCCGAGTCTCCCAACATACAAGATGCCAGAATGATCAAACTAAGGATGCCACGCAAAGTTCTGCGTTCGAAGGACAAGCCATTCGCAACATCACGCCGACGAAGACTTGTCGGAATTAGGCGACCATTAGGCGGAAGGGTCCAACGCCGCGCACTATGAGACCTATAGCATGGTAGCAGCTGACGAAATCATCAATGGCGATATTTCAAAACGTCAGGACGACCTCGCCACACATTTCGACCTCGCCACACATTTCGACCTCGCCATCATGGCCGCCTCTTACCTTGCAGAACTAGAGAAGTGGTCAGCACAAATCCAGGACTACTCAGAGAACCACTCATATACCCAGACACCTTACTACCTACATCATTCCGACAGATTCAACACCACCATTTTGGTAGCACCTCAAGTGGTTTGTCTAATTAACCCTCATTTTCAACCTCAACACTATTCTCCCTCAGTCCCTTAGGGATGCCCGATATATTCTCACAAGCTCACTTCACAAGTGACCGACCAGCACAGGCCCTCTTTGCAGAAGAAGCAAAGCGGCAGTTGCAGATTAGACATAGAAGGTTGGAAGAGGTCGCATCATCATCACCATCGATGTCACCCACAAAGAATCAGCAACTCCAACAACAAGAACAGCCATAACGATATAATTAGTCCGAATCCGGACCAACGAGAGGACCAGCTGATGAAGTGGAGGCGGTAATTCCATCTCCTCGGGCTGGAACATGACATCGACGAGATGAAAAGGAAACTGGATGGTACTCAAGTGGCGGCTATGTCGCAACATGTCCACGCATCCATATTTCTCTAGAACGTGTTAGGCGACCTGGAATCAAACGTGCCTGAGGTGCAAAAGCACTAACAAGTTCACTATCTATAAGACCTGCTGTAGGGCGATCAATCGAGTTTCAAGGAGAAGACAGGCGAAGTCTATCTTTCGCAATACATCGACGGATCTATGCAGGGACTCACCATACCTAGCAGCTAGCAGACACACAAGGTGGTGCTAGTCACTTCCCGGATCGAGGAAGAGCCTGATCATACTGTGGTGCGTTAAGGTAGAGAGAACTAGCTCGTTGGAAAGAGTGGCGGGACCATCAGTATGGGTGGGTGTTAGGGCATCGCCAATAAACTCCGATGACTCCAAGTTGTTCATGCCGGGATTGACTTTTTAATCAATGATACTTGCGTCATGTCCTGAAGTTCGTTTACCCATTCGAACCAAGAAACGAAGAGGAATTCGTCGTCGTGTAATCACCATAACACGAGTTGTCATACCAGCCCATACGTCTATGCCAGTCCCAGTCCATTACTATAACCTCCCAAAAGGAAGAGATTTTCTCTTTACGTCGACATGTCCAGGTGTACTCAACTCAGTCCATAACGCTGGTTCTGCTAAAGGCGTAGCCTTTGTCAATGATACGGATCACGAGATGATTATTCCCGAGAGAACTAAGGTTGGACTCATTGGTGAAGTAACCAATGAAGTTTTCCAAACCGCTCCTTGGGAAACAGCAGATATCATACGTGCTGTGGCTCTGCAAGCAGACGACTACGACGAGACACCTGACGACGATGATTGTGGCCATATAGCTGCAGAATTCACTATATCAGAGGATATGGATGTCGTGATGCAGTCGTCGGACGTAACCCCAGAGCAAGTGTGGGAATTGCTTCAAGACAAGCAAAAGACGGTGAACCATTCTCAATCATTCAATCATCAAGACTCCTAATATTCAGCCCTGTGGGGCCCTACCCGACCAAAACACAAACTCACTAAACGTGTAGCTTTGCTTACTGGTGCTGTCTACAATAACTCTCGACCGCACCCCCCGTAGGGGGGGTGCTGCGCATTGATTAGCGAAACGGGCAAGACTAGCGAAATACTTCAAAATAAGTAGGTTTTACATATAAAATCGAAGTATACTGGTTCAAGTACATATTCTTTTAATTGAATATAGCTATCGTTTTCAAGAATATATATGATTTTAAGCCATATTTAAAAGGGTTTAGGGTAATCTTCGGCTAGTTTCGCTAGTCTTGCCCGTTTCGCTAATCAATGCGCAGCACCCCCCCCACGGGGGGTGCGGTCGAGAGTTATTGTAGACAGCACCAGTAACTTTTAAAAAAAATCAACATGCTTCAACCCCACAAGGAAAAGGCATCATTCATTTTTAAGAGCTGCAGTCTTCTTTCTCTGTACGTTGTTTGCGGTCTCCTTATTGCGGTTCATATTTATTTAATTCCTTTATTGAGGGATGTAAGGTTGTTGAAGGATTAATGAGTGAAGCTGAAGGAACTTAAAACTAATTGAGTGAAGAGCTAGACGACGATTGTAACTCCGAGATGTTAGATGGCAGACGGGATACGCTATTAATATTGAGTGTTCTTTTTTATTAAACAGGAGACACCAGAAAAAGTTGGATTGATCGGGAGTGCATGTGTGTTATTCTCCCATTTATTTTCTCATATCTCTTCGGAAGGCAGGATCGTCTTAATTGGCCGAACCGGAGCCCCCATCAGCATGTTCAGCTTGAGCGATCTCGCCTTTCGAAATTCTGTACGGGCATCTGCCCATCGGAGCTTTCGAACAGGAGTACCCTCCTACTCATGTGCAGTCTCTCTTGTCGGCAATGAAATCTCCGGACTTTGCTCTACCCACCGATGAAGAGCTGCCAGACTTGGTGTTGAGTCATGTTGCCCGAATTCAACATTGTCGCGAAACTGTTCTGTCTGTTCAAGAGAGAAGACGCCTTGAGAGGACCCAGACCCAACAGGAGGGATTCGTGCCTTACTTAACCCAGGATAATTACCAATCCAGACCGTTCTGATTGGTAATTGTATAGGAATAAGAAACGTTTTATCTAAGATCATCATAGATAACTAAGAAGTTGAAGTAAATTATTAAACCTCTATAACAAACCCTATTGACCTAAACCCAACAGCCCCCACGGAAGCCTGCCAGAGGTTTGAAAACCAAGAAGACGTCATGGAAGCGCCACGCATCCTCGGAGATACGAAACATGGTTTGACAACAACGTCAAGTCCCCCTCAAGAAGCAAGTTGCACACTGTGGTTTAGTCTGGTTGATACCAGGGAAAGCATCGGTTCCTCGAAAACTCAAGGGACTTCTACTGAATGGATGCCCGGGCTTCGATTTGAAGATATTTTGTTAGCGTTGGGCGACCAGGCCGAGAAGAATTGGTGGCACTCTCTTCCGTTAGAGTCGCTACGCGACTATCAATGCCCTCAACTACCGCTCCGCGAGAGTGATGACCCTCCCAAAATCTCGCCACCTCCAATGAGGCTTCACTCAGCCTGATCAATCAGTACGACATCTCGAAGAGATGCAAGTATTTCACGCCAGCATCATATTCCTTACGGTCGAAGGGAAATAATCGAAGAAATCGATAGGTTGCTACGGGATGCATGATGTTTGTTAATATACCTGCCTAGGTACCTCTGGTCGGACTGAATTGTCCGTCCTCTTCACCCTGATATCAGGAAGGATGTCATTAGGCCGGTGGATATGGTAACCATTGAGAAGGAAACCCATTGGAACTCTGTGTACCTCGAGTCTATTTCATACAGATCGGTTTAGCTCCGCATAAAACAGTCTTGTTGCTAAGCTTCGAGATATCTGAGGGTTTCTTGAGACTGTCGGTGAAGTATAGAGAACAGTTTGCTCAGTGGACTTTGAAAGAGAGCCACCTTATAAACACTAACTAATTGTCAGAGTTTATGGTGGGTGTAAGATATAAGTAGTAGTTACAATTAGAGTAAAAGATTCAACTGGTGTTCTATTGTATCTTGGTATGTGAAGTCAATTGGGTTCAAGCTGGCGAAAGACACTTCTGATTTACCTCGGAATTCTGTGCAAGGGTGCTTTACCTTTCAAAACCACCAGTCGAAGCCTCTGTACACCAGGTTCCTGGCTGTCGGCATGCGGGCATGGTGGTGACACATTGTCCAACCACCCCTCAACTAGTCGTTTAATGAAAGCCAGTGACGGGACGGCCCAAGGCATAGTGGGTGGCAAATAAGCAAGTCCAACTCGACAGCAAGATGTGGCTTCAGACAGGTGACACACACTACCATGTCCTCATCCGAGCCTAGAGCGATGACGGACATATTGCGCTGCGTCGCGAGGTCATATCACGGACTTATACTAGGCAGACTAGACTATCACGGAAAGTCCCGAACACGCGCATAATTTAACGAACGTCTTTTTTTTAATTCTTAAGCAAAAAAAGCCCATAGATACCTAGGACCTAGGTAGGTTAGATAGCATCCCGCTATGAACAAGTCGCCTTTCCTCTCTCCGGAAACCCTATCGGGGCGACGATTTGTATCGTGCAAGCCTTCGCGTTATCAGTGCACTAATCCGACGCGTCAGCGATAGCTCTGTCTTTCTCACACATTGCCGTGATATCCGCGGGAGAAGCGGCATCGTAATTCAGCATGAGTTGAATTTAGGTAGAATTTCACTTACAGGAGCTTTAGACGAACAGGAGGCCTGCTCCGAGTTGTCTACGTTCGCATAGCACACATTGGTGGCCACATTGCAGGCCTGTGATTTTTGGTCAGTATAAAAAACCCCCCCCAAAAAAACTCGAGAGATGGGAAGAAGGGACGAAAAATTGTGCGAAATTAAAACACCGTTTCTAGCCACGGTGTAATTAATAGGACTTACTCCGACTATGTCGACCACGGCACCATAGACGAGACCGAGGAATATGGCGACGACGATGAAAACCTGCATCTTGACGCCTATAATATATATCCCTTCTCTTTTACGTATCTTTTTTTTTTCCCCGAATTTTCTTTAAATGGGCCGGAATGTCGAAAATTAATTTGTCAAACCGTCGGATGGTTTTTTGGGGGGGGGATCTTGGGGTCTTCATATGCGAATTCTCATCAATGGTACGAGGCGCAGCTGCGTTGCTTACCATTCCGCCCCCCCATCGTGAGGAATTGGAGGATGGATCCTTTTAGGGCTGGGCATCGTACATATAAGCCCGAACTAGGTAGGTATGTAGCCAAATGCCATATAATGACCCTTCTAAGTCTGGAAGTCCTCCAATCTAAAAATAGGTGGCGTTCAGGCTTGTCGCCTTGCCCTATGGTTTGAGAGTAAGTCCTACAGTTTCTATGTGCCGTGAAACAATGTGCCACAAACTTCGTGATTTGCGCCGTCTGAGGTGAATTTCTGGTGTTAGATATTACAATGTTACACGTCTGAAGTTGTTGGCGAATGAACACATGACCGATCCTCCTTCTAGATCTTCTTCTACTACTAGCTTGGTATTATGGATATTATTATGTGGTGAGTGAGTGAGATTGTCCGACGTTGGACATGGCCCATCGTGTGTTCTGGTAACAAAATGCCAACGTATCATAGACAGCTCACATCCGACATAGGATGCCCCGGCGAATACCAATTGAAGATGACTACATACCGTAAGCGGCAGATGTTCGCGTATCTCTTCGACACGCTAGAAAGCTCGGCAGCTTAGATCCGAATGTCAGAGCTATGTAATATGTATACCTAGGTCAGACCTAGGTCCTACATAGGTAGGCAATTTTAATCTCTCGTATTGCTCACGACCAAAAACCTCTAAACTACCTAGTTCCTGTTACTCTGTAGTACCATCACAAGTTTGAAAGCCCATTCAGGAAACATCATTCCCGCTAACTAGCGCATGTAACAACAGCTGCCAAGGTAGGTAATTTCATTCGAGGTAACAATGCCTCTCTATTCTGTCATCTTAGGGACGCTGGTATTTACTCGTCCAGAAAGACCAGAGAAAAAGTGCCCCATGTATTAATAGTACCGTGATACACTGTACATCTCCCGGTTCTTGATTGGTCAATCAGGACAGTACTATTACTACATGGGGCACTTTCTCTCTGGTCTTTCTGCTCGTCTCACGCGTTTGGAGTAGAGTTCAAAACGAAAAATATCGCTGATATCTACAATACTCGGCCAACACGACCAATGTTAGAGGGGCTATTCCTGGGTAATTATTCACGGTATAAAACCCTTATCGTACCAGATATGCATACCATTCAAATGTGTATTTTTAGGGACATGAAATTCCAACGCCACCAACGCCACCAACGCCTTGCCCCCGATGCAATTTCCCCTTGAATACAGAGCCGGGGAATATGACTCGGAAATGACCACATGTTTTTTATTCATCATCAGCGTCCTCTGCATCCTCGACAGTAGCAGCTCTAGCCTTACCCTTGGCTTCGTTACTAGTTGATATATCTTCCTCGTCGCCCGAGTTGTGGGGTTGAGGAGCTTCAGATGTTGAAGGCTCTTCAGTTCTGGCTTCAGGCTCATGCGCGGCAGCTGAGTTGTTAACCCCGCTATTCGCAAAGAGTTGTGCTCGACCGCCCCAGTTAGGCATCACAGGTGTTGGAGCAGCTACTTCTGGGGTTTCTCTTGGTGCCTGAGGAGTGGTATGGCTGGTGCCGCCTGGAAATCCACTAGGAAGCCCAAAATTCCTAGCGTTCGATTCGCCGGCTCTAGTGCTCGATGAACGGGGAATTCCAGTAGCGCTGCTCGCCGCTGCGTTCCCATTCGTCACATCATTTGACTGAGGCTGTTGATTGTTGGAGTCGACCTGTTGGACAGATTGCTGGGGAGCTTGCGATTGCGACGGCAAACCGTCCAGGCGTTGAAGGGGCAATAAAGACCAACCAGGAGGAATCACAACTCCTTCAGGTAAGTCTGGGCTACCTGCAGGAACAGATGCCGAGTAGGGAATGCCTCCATGTCTAACCATTGTTGGCGTAGACACGCGAGGGGGGAAAGGCGGCAACTGAGGAACGTGCGTCATAGCTTGGAGCTGTTCCTGTACGTTCAAGAAGTGCGGTACAGGTTGTTGTAGCACGGGTTGCTGTGGCACGGGTGGCTGGAAGGGACCCATATGAGCGTTGACACCCGGTTGTCCAAGTTGGGTGACCGGCGCAGGATAAGGTTCTCGTAGATTTTGACGAACGTGGTTTAGCTCCATCGACATAGCATACAAATACTGCAACTCGGCTTGGCTCGCATGTAAAGCTTGTATCTCCTGATTGATTCGTTGTGATATATCTTGAAGCTGAGTCTGAATGTCTGTAACGCTACCGCTACTGCCGGGTTGAGCAGTGCCAGCAGGAGGCGCTTGGGCAGGCATCGCTGGTATTGCAGGGGCATTGGGAGCATCAAGGGGAAATCGTAGCCGTTGAGCCATCTCATGGATATTCTGAGCATTTCCCTGAGCAAATCCTAACCTAATAGGTCCAAACTGGAATACTCTCATATCGCCGCCCCCGCGCGCCTGCGCAGGCTGACCGCCATTAGCGGCTCCATCGCCCGGTGCTTGTTGACCTGGGGCATTGGGCTGGCCGCCAGGATTCGCACCTGCAGCTGCAGCACCACCGTTAGGTGCGGTACCTTCGACAGTGACTGGGCGTCGGCAGGTTGGGCACATCTGTTGTCTTTCTAGCCAACTCCTCAGGCACCCAAAATGTAGTATATGACCGCAAGGTAATTTCTTTGGACGAAAACGTTCTACCGCGCCCACAGCGGATGGATCCCATGGCCGCATGTCTTCTCTGCATATTATGCACGTGTCCTCGCGTGCCAACTCCTCTGCGGTAGCGTCGGGATAACTGTTCATGCCTTGCAGGGCCTTGCGATACTGCATCAAAGCGCTCAGGCGCTTAACAAACGATCGCGCTGTCAAGAAGAGATCACGCATTATATGAATGGGCAAGCCATAAAACATCATGAGGATGGCGAAGAAGGCGGAATATATGCCGAGCTTCACGAAATCTAGGCGTATGTTAGACAAGAGCTACGTAATAGCCAACTACCAAGCAGTTACTTACCAGTAAATAGGTCCAAGCTCAACACCCATTGCCCTTTAGATTCCCATCCCTGTACTTCAATGTCGGTCTCGTCGATGTCGTTTTCGTCGGGTGGCAGCTCCTCTTGCGCCGCGGCTTCGGCCTCGGCGGCATCGCCAGATTCGCGGCGTCTGATGATTTCAGCGCGCTGTTCTCGGACCTGCCTGCGTCGCTCCTCTAGTCTCTGGTGAGTTTGTTTCTTCACGATGTTGGCTTCGACTAGAGATAATATATATCGGCAACCGGTACGGAAGGAACACGTCGCCAGAATAGCAAACTCGAACAGGAACATAACCATCATATTGGGGCGAGCCTGCTGAATGACGGCATTTACGGTGTAGGTAAAAAGCCAGGTATCGTAGACGATACTGAGCAGGAGGGATATGCTGAGTCTCGCATGGAAAAGTCGTGGGTTAACGGGTGGTTGCTGTTCGAGGACCTCGACACGACCTTCGCCTATCCATTCCCACACTTTGCCGGTAACCAAAGCCGTGAACATAACGAGGAACCAGGCTCCAACTTCTTCTCGGAAGATCGTCATAGCAAGGCATGTCTCCGTCACGGCAAACCAGGCCTTCTCGTATAATTGTTCGATCTCGACGGGTCGGAGAGGTCCATAACATAATCGCTGCAGGCCCCAAACGAAGGAGCCATATACTAATAGAACAAGATTTATGAGGATCTATGGTAGAATAAGTAGGGTTAGTAACTCAACATGAGAGTGAGGGTGAGTGCCGGAGTGGGTATGTGGGTATGGCAATAAGATTCGTGAAGCGCTTGTGCTCATACCATGAGACTAAGATTATTTTGCGATAGGTAGACCATAGCGGAGTAGAAGTTGGCACGTTGGTTGAAGGCATAAGCAACCACGCCGGCCGCGAGGGCCGTGGAAGACTGCGCATTGATGTTAGCAATGTCATGATATGACTTGGCACGACATGACATGGCATTAGCTTGAAGCTGCAGCGGCTACTACTCCAACTGCATCTACAAGTCAATGACTTCATCATGGTATAAAGAGCTCAACGTACCCCTGCGTACCAAAGAAGTCGCATCGTGGTAATCCTTGGTGATAATTAGGAAATGTAGAGAATGATTGGGAAATCTCATTAAAAAAAATTGGTTGAGGATCTCTAGGTGCCCATCATTCCCGACATAGGAGGAGGAAGGTCGTTTGAAGGCGATTGGAAGGTGAGAGTTTTTTGGTTTGGTGTTTGTAGATGGATAGCAGATGAGTAGATGAGTAGATGAGTAGATGGGTAGATGGGGTGGATTGCGGGTTATGGAAGGTTTCTGGGTTTGTAACTTCAAATGCTTAAAGAGCTGGCGGCGGATCGTTAATGCCACCTATTGGAGTTTCCAACTCACAATTAAGCGTGCCAGGTGCATTTTAGCTAACAGCTACACAGCTACCTTCATGGAAGTACCTAGACAGATCCATTTATGACGCGACCTGGACGGATTTGCCATATTTGATTGGCTCAACGGATTATTCGGCTCCGTAAAGACCGACGGTGTTTCAATTTAGCTGCGGTGGCTGCTTCCATTTCATCCGATTTATCAGACTATTCCTCGCTATTCCTCCATGGGGATCCATTAAAGTCTCCGAGCTACGAATAAACCTCTTAATAGTAATAATTACATCACTCTTTTCACTCTTAAAACAAGACACGTGTGACACAACGACAGTGCTAGATATGGTTCAGATGAGTGACGAAGTGCTTATAATATTATTATTTGGAAAACTTTTACCATTCATCACCATAGTTGTAGTTGAACAACTCCATGTGTTTGACAGAGCCTTATTAGATCAAGAGAGGCACGCGAGCGTCGCTTCAAGACCGCACGGGCAACACGCCTACCTCGGTAGTTGATGCACGTGCCAACCCGGGATAAAAGCCGTGGCATATGTTGGTCATAGCTTCGAGAACCGTTGGCCCTTGGGCATCTCTCTAGACCGGATCAAACCTTCCGAACTCTGGTCCTCTGCTGACGATAAAGTGCTTAACTTAATAGATGAGTCTGGCAGCACTGAGATGAACCTACGGCGAGCTCAAAAAGGATACCCTGGCTAGGCTAAGGTTGCGAAGAGTCTGCAGCTAAGCTGGTCCTTGGGTCTCTGCGGTGTTCGTTTCTTAGCTGACGGGACAGCATTCTCATTACTCGGCTGCGCAAGTTTGAAAAGTCTCAGCTAGAAAAGCGTACAAACGAGGCCACCCAGCGGATAAGACGTCGCAGCATCCGTCGCGGAGCGTCCGGTCACCACGGCGCTTCCCTCACCCAATGGGAATGGGTCATATGGTATTGTTGGTTAAAAAAAAAGTTGATTCGACTGGCGAGGGAATCGAACCCCCGAGCAAGTGTATACATTTTCGAAACCATGCCATAGCAATGGGATCTGATGCTCACACCACCACGCCACTCCAGCCTTTAGACGCGAATTTCTTCTTGGGAACTGGGAGCATCGTAAGGTATATATGTTCTCCTACGCGAATTGGTGGGTAAAGGTCAGGCGATACTTCTCAAATATTGAATAAGCGTCGTCCAGGAGACTGTGGTTCTTAAAAACCGCGGATTTGCAGATGGTGAAAGCGGAGGTATATCGAAATGACCTCTGTAACAAATCTCGAGACGCGTTACAGTTACCCGTATTCGAAGAAGAGATTTGATGCAACCAACTCAAAAAAAAAAAAACAGTCAGTTCTCTTCAATACCCAATCACGACACTAGGAGTACTGTTGGAAATTAATATTTACAAGCCTGGTTTGGTGCTGTAGGCCTTGGGACCTGTTCATGAGAAGACGTGAGGCTTCAGAGGACTAGGCGCCATACGATATCTGGCTAGTGTCCGCGAGAAATTACCGCGCCCTGAGCAGCGACGATGTGTCCTGACCACGGTAAGGGGTTGTGTTGGGTTTCCATGCCTATCTATAGATATTAGTTTAACAAAGCTGACCTTGGAGCCGTAAGTCTAGATGACGATATGTAGCTTATCACTAATCCTGGGAGCCGGATGTAAGGGTAAATAGAAGTTATATATTGTAACTTCCCGAAGATGAACTTGGCTCCTCTTATTGGTTACATAATCGACAACTAGTATTGAAGCAATGTGCCTATTCGGTTTCTATCCTGTAATAATTTAGCGAAAATGTAACTTTATCGGTAAACGTGCTTGAGTTGTTCGTAGTAGTAGGTAGGACTAAAGCAAGAAATCAATTCTATGAGCAGTCCAAACCGTAATAATTGTAGTTATCTGCCGACCAAATAATTCACCTGAAGGAACTACCTTAGATAGGAACTAATAGTTGTTGTTATTGTTTTAAGGTTCCCTTGTGTCAATGTAGATCCAGAACATGAATGGAAGGAAAGTGGTACACATTTGTTTGCCCCACTATTTTATAGCTTTACAGTGGATTGGCAAGCGCGGGTCGAACACAGTAGAAGTATGATAAATGGAACTTGCACACGGCTGTCATAAGACCAATAGAGGGTACATAATAATATATGTTCAAAACAAAACTTCTCAACTTTCTAATACTCTTTCGTTCTACCCACAACGGTCTGGCATACATACTTTACATGCTGAAGCATTGGCATTTGATAGCTCTTTTCGAGTTGGCATTCACTCTACAATACGCGGGGGCGGGGTCATTTCTACCTTACTTTACGGGATCTGATTGGTCGGCGCAAAGCAGAGCTCGTCGCTATTTTTCTATTTTTACCAAACCCAACGTCAGAGACAGACAAGACACAACCCACTAGGATCTCAATTTCGCCCTTCCCCATCGTCAACCTCAACTTTGTCTCGGCGTTCATCAACGATAAATCAATAGTCCGCAACGCTTCCTTTGTCTGTCGCCATCCAAGATGTCTCAGACAGCGCCCCGCAAATATCGCGGCCACCAGAGCCAATCCTCCTATTCTCAATCCCAATCTCCTCATTCCCACGCGCACACCCACAGCCATACCCAGAACTACCCGCAACAACAATACCAGCAGCAACAGCCTCAATACCACAGCCAGAACTGGCACTACTCCTCGCGCCCGCAAGGCCACGCGCGCAACCGCTCCCACCAGCTACGAGCCGAGTACTCAGAGCAAGGCGGCACGACGACGGGCTCGGAGTACGACTCAGACATGGCGACGTACGTCCCGGACAGCACGACGCGCGTCAACCACGCGACGCGCACCAACACGGAGCTGAACATGACGGTGCTGCGCCGCTACCGGCCTAGCATAACCGGGATCCTCTCCATCGCCGCCAACGCCGTGGTCTACAGCTTCAGCACCAAATGGGACAAGGCGAACATGGAAGGCACGCTATTCATCTGCGCGCAGTCGCCCGCCACGCCGCCCTCGGCCCCGCAATCCGAGACCACGGCCGCGCTCTCCAACGGCTGCGTCTTCATCCTCAACCGCAAGGGCCTGACCAACCTGATCGTCGACATGTCCGACGTCGAGCGCGTCGAGCTCTCCAACGAGACCCTCATCTTCAAGCTCGACAGGGAGGCCGTCGCCCTGCCGATGGAGAACGGCGAGAGCATCCGCACCAAGGCCCTGGGCATGTTCATCTACTTCGAGAACGCTAGGGAGCGCGAGATCACCGATGCCCTTGTCCACGAGATGTGGCAGCAGAGCCGCGCTGCGGCGCGCCGCAACGGACCTGCCGATGCGAGTGATGCCGAGCTCGCGAATAGCGAAGAGGAGGCCGAGATGACGCAGAGCATGCAGGAGGCTGGAAGGCAACTCAGTGTTACGGAACTGTTTGCCCGAAGCCAGAATGGAGGAGGGGCTGGGATCAGCGGGTTTTAGGCGAGAGGGGGTGGTGCCAGGGGTAGGGGAGTCAGGGTGCTGGAGAGAGCTTGGGTCCATCGCCTTAATAAGGAAACGGGGTTTCGGTGTTACTGTAGCAGAGACGGCTCGACGACTCTTACTGTTGTCCCCAAGATAACGCATATCCACCTGTTTCTACGGGGCACGTGAACGTTGAAGAGGGGCGAGTAAGAGAAGAAGTAGGAAGTAGGATGAGGGGGAACGTGATACTCTTGTCGTCGATCATCCGTCTACTTTCAGGGTGTAGACTTCACTAGGGCTCCATATCATTGGCGTTGGGAAAGATACCCGGAAAAACAGGCTGGCTTTGATTTTCTAAATCGATTTTCTTCGTCTAAAACCTACCTCGTCAGTCTGGATACTGTGGTGATGTGATATATAAATATGTGCTCTATGATTTCGGAATGATCCGGTTTTCTCTTGGATATCCGCGTGTGATGTTGTTCTCCTTTCCACGATATCTCACTTGATTTATCCTGCCCTTTTGCTACGCATTGCTTAGAACTTGAACGATGAAATACCAAAAAGCTAGGTACATTTTTACCCAGCCTTTATGATCGCTACCTCTTACCCCGTCGGAAAGATGCACGAGAACTTAAAGATGACCATGTAGGTGGACTTCGGTTTTGGGTTTCTGAATATATCAATATTCTATAGTGGATAGGTACCTATAGTAAGTGAGGTACTAACTAATCTCCAAGCTCCAAGACTTCGAGTCCTCCGGAATATTTGTATTATGTATCTCATTTTCAATCCATCTCCGTTGCCTTGTAAGCAGAGGCCCTTTCCTTGTACGTAAAAGATACAACAATTTAGTCGGGGATCGTGGTGTAACGTGATATCTCATCAACACGCTTAGAGCACACATCCAAAGCACCAGAGCACCTCATCTGGGCAGAAACCCGACACCCAATAGTATTGAAATTGCACCATATCATGTCATGTCATGTCATGTCGTATCTTTTCATTCCTTGATCCGAAGTGAGCTCTTTTTTTCTTTTCTCGGTACCCTCTCTGTGAACACCTTCTCTGTAATACAAAGTATGGCCATGGACCGCTCCCTGAAAACTCCGTTGCTGCCAGATAAACGGTCTCTGGCCTCTCGAAAAAATATGTCCATGTTCCCGCGCGACAGCCGTCTAAACCTTCTGCGCGTGTATGAGCCGTGGAACACCATCAAAAAAATCTTAGTCTTGAATCGTCCCCATTATGCAGTCTAGTGGCCCTTGGAATTTCCGGTATTTATTTCGGTGGGGTTATCCTCCGAGCCGGATTTCAGTTGGACCCTAGACCATCTAATAAATCGAGGTTGAAAAGCAGGTTAAACACACGTGTATTTCTTAATACACATCCCTAGGCCCGAGTGAGGCTACCTAAATCTCGCGAGTGTCATATGACTTCCTCACCCTCTTCCTCCTCTCTAAACTTTAGGCCTCCTTCGGTTTTGATTCCGCCGCGGATCCATTCGTGTTCTGCCACTTTCTCCATGGGCCAACGACTCCTAGCCCGCTTGAGCAAACCCTGTGTAATCTCCATCGCTCCCTTCAAGCCTTCGCTCTCGAACTTGGCCTCGTTCGCGTCGTGATCGCCATCGTCGCCTGCGTACTTGATCCACCTCCATTCAACACGAGCAATTCTGTGACTGGTCCTACTGCGCATTCTTTGCACATCGCTAGCGCCAGGAGGAGGATCAAAAGGAAGTCGTGATTCGAGAAGAGCGTAGAGCAAGACACCAAGAGACCAGGCGTCAATGGCGCGACCATCGTACGGTTGTCCTAATATGACCTCCGGCGCGGCATAGTCGTCGGACCCGCAACGAGTCTCCAGCTTTTCATCATCGGCTACTCGTCGTGACAAACCCAAGTCGGTAAGCGTGATCACGGAATACGGATACACGGCCCAATCTTGTTCGGACTTCGTAAGTTCGGCTGGAGGAATGTTGACCAACACGTCTGCACATAATAGTCAGCAAAACGATATACTGTAAAAAGGGGCGGGGGTGGGATATAAGGAAATGAAAACTTACTTTCGAGCTTGATATCTCGGTGAACGATCCGACGTTCGTGGAGATATGTAACAGCGCCTACTATCTCGGCGAAGATCCTCCTAAGTAGTAGTGGCGTCAAGGCATCGCGATATGTCGTTGCAACATCAAAGAGGTCGCCACCCGGGCAGTAACTTAAAACCAATAGCGCTCTTGTCGGTTCGATGTTAAAAGCCTTCAGATGGACTAAGGATGGGTGGTTTATCGATTGCATGATATCTAGCTCTCGTCTGAGGCTCATCTCGATACGATCTTCGGAGGCTCCTCCGCGGGGTCCATGTTCGCATACCTTGATAGCCACCAAAGTTTTACGATCTAATTGAGCAATCTTGCTTGGTGATAGCAGACCATTTGTGTTGTTCTGGGCTGTCTCGTTGGTGTCGTCTTCGTCAGAAGCAACTTGACTTGTTGCTAACATTACACGGCTGAATGTTCCTTGGCCTAGCTCCTTAATAGCACGCCACCGCCTGAGTACTTTGTCATGTCGACCATGAGCCTCAAAATACTCGTGGCGAGGTCGCTTAGAACCGGAGCCATCGCTACTCTGGGACGACTCGCTAGGAGGCGGGGTCGGCGGTTTGGAAGATGGTAGAAGTCCTCTTGCTTCTGATAGGTGTGGTTCTCGGCGTAAGTGGGGATCGGAGGTACCATCAACGTCGGTCCCTTTAACCTTTCCAGAAACAGTGTTTAATCGTTTAGGGATCCCCTTAGGATCTGGTATGTATTCGCTGATGCTTCGATTGCGGGTATGTTCGACTTTGCCGCTGCTAATTTCCGTAGCATGTCCGACGTTGAGCCCGGCGTAGACCTTTCGCTTAGACTGGTTCGCCAGCGCAGACGCCACAGATTCCCCGCTAGAAGTTATAAGCACCGAGTCTGGCATGACTGGTGGTAAGAGATCCCGCGCTTGCGATGGTCGACGGGAACCGAGACGTTTCCACGGACCTGGTGAATCACTGGCTAATAATGGCGATGGCAATGGCGTAAGATCGCCCATAGCAGAGATCACGGGGCTTGGATAGGTGGAACTCGCAGCGGATCCAATACTTCTCGAGTAATGCTGCTTGAAGCTGGGGGTTCTCGAAACGGGTTTCAAGTTCGGAGAGGAAGTCTTGCGCTGCAAACTTAGACTTGATCGGTAGGCCGGAAAGCTGCTGGGATTGCTGTTGAGGCTATCGGATCGTGCCGGCGTTGCGGGTGAAACGTCGGTTGCGATGTATAAAGGATCGGTATTCCTGCCTAGCGGCGAGGGTGAGTAAGGCGATACGTCAGGGAAGGAAGAATCCTCCTGCGCGTGTTGTGGCAAGGGCGGGGAGGGTGCTATCGTATGCGACTGGAATTGGATCTGACCATGCGAGACGATCGGGACTGGACCTATCGAGTTCTCGGGCTCTTCGCATATAATATTAGAGTTGTTGGTTAGGCTGTCGTAGAACTGTGATATGCGATTCTCTTGCACATTGTGTCGGTTAAGTGCGTCGGCAGCGGTTAGGAAGGTATGCGTCCTTCCTTGGGTGTTTAATTCGTGGGTGTGGGCGTGAATAGGGATAGAATGTGGTTGCGACGCGGTTAGACGGTCGTGGTCTGCGAGAATGCCCTCTGGCATGAAGTGAGACTGAGGTTGGGAGGGCTGGGACTGTCCACTGGTCATATTTGATTGCTGAATGGACTGGCAGGGACGGTTGACAGCGGTTAGTTCGACACGTTGAGACGGTGTGAAACGGTGAGACGGGATCTTGTTGTTAGAATGACTCGACCCGAGAGCAATATGTATGTCGGAGGGAGTCAAACTAACAAGGATTGGGAAAGCGTTTGTGTCAAGGGTGGTAACCTTTTTTTTTCCCTCTACAGGGAAGTACTGTATACCGAATGAAGGGCAGAGATCAGTAGCGAAATTGGAAATAATACGTACAGAATCTTAGCGGGGACTGCTCAACTGGCGGCGGCAGTCGGTCGGTCCAGACTCCACTATTAAGAAAGTAATGATTGGAATAAGTGTTTCTCTATTCGGCGCGGTACCCGGTCTCAGCACTATCCAGTTCGACAGACTAAACACCGTGGACACCGTGGACACCGTAGACCTTATTACTGTAGAGAACGGGGCTCCGGCGAGAGACAATTCCTGAGCTGAGAGGACCTGTCTCAACTTGATCGGACGGGGATGGCGAAGTATGGGCGAAGTATGGGCGAAGTCTTGCGAAGGGTATACGCGGCAAGTACAGGATACCACGACTTATGTTGTGGCTTGTGGCTTGTGTTGCGTGACAATGCGACTATGCGACTAGTTTTTTTTAGAGTTATATAAAAGGTGAGTGACTCTTAAGAAGTGAACCCTAAACTGCGGAAATTGTAGGGCGCAGTAAAGGAAAAAAAATTAGGCGCAAAAAGGCAAGAGGTAGGTAGAGGTAGGTAGAGGTAGGCGGATTTTCAACTGGAAAACAACTCGAACTCGGAACTAATACCACTCTCCGGAAAGCTGTTTATGTGGATTGTAACGTTGACCTCAGACTGCATTAGTTTGGGGGGTCGCGGGCGAGGTAGAGCGCAGCACGGGAGAACTTGGCTGCAACAAGGGTAGTATGCGCGTCGCCTCGTGGTCGAATGAGATTCTTGCTTTTTTGTTTTAAAGGTGATTGCATATAGTATTCTACTACAACAGTCTATGACATTGCGGCGGGGAGCATGAAAATCAGGTACGTAATGCGGTAAGGTATGGATAGGTTCGTAGGTTTATTTGTATGTATGTATGTATGTATGTAGGAATAAAGAAAGAATTTAGGAGCGTTCAGTGTGCCTGATACAATACACTTTGTGTGTACTGTCCCAAGAAGAAAGAAAGAAAGAGAGAAAAAAAGGTGACGGAGGACGATGTGATAGATGGATCACAGCAATATCGCGTGTGGGGTGACCTTGATAATTAAAAAATTAGTACTGTATCTATAGGTAATTAGAAAAATTAAGTAGAGCTGCTGGAAGACGGATGATTATGGATATTGATCATGATAAGGGCGTAGTTGTTGCACGACAGGAACAAGAATGAGCAAGCGAAAGATAGGCAGATTGCGAGTGATATGATGATGATGCCTACAGCCTCTTACAGCTATGACAGGCTACATAAGGCGAGGCGCCGCAAAGCTCTGGAGGTGTTGTTGAAAGAAGATTGATGGACGAAAGGTACGTACAAGAATAGTGGTTCAATATTAATCGTGGGATTTTAGAGGGAGGGATTGGAGGGATTGGATTGGCAGAACTGGGGTTCCAAGGTTGTTTGAATAATTTTGGGGGGGGGGGGGGGGGGGTGACTTGATTCTCATTTCGATTTACATTAAGTAGAGCGGTATTGTACAGTGGTACCTAGACCAGGTGGCAAAGGGAGGTCCAGGCAGCCCGTCAGATGGTCAGATGTCCAGTTAACAGGCGGCAACATCGACTTATTACTGAACTTATTACTGAGACTATCTGACGAAGTGCCAAAAAACAGCAGATACAAAAAAGGTCCATTCAAGCCACATTTTAATTGGTTCAAAAAGTCTTGGCGGAGCTTTTATAAAATTCAATTGGATGCATTCTTTGGTGGTTTGCTGGGTTTAAGTATCTGCTGTTTTTTGGCACTTCGTCAGATAGGTATTATACCTAGGTCTTACCTAGCAGCCTAGGTAGGTCCGTTCCCCTTTAAGATTCACTGGTACCTTGCTAAAACCGCAAGTGCCAGCCCTGGAGAACCTTACTTTGTATGTTTGTAGAACTGACAACTTCCAAGGTTGGACAATTGATAATAGTTCAACGATCATCCGGTAGGCGCTATACACGCGCTACCTCCATTAGGTACCTGAGATAGCGTGGCGCTAGGCCAAGTACAGATAGTCCGTAGGGACGGACACAAAAAAAAAGACGGGCAGAAGTTAGAACGAGCGAGAAAGATGGGGAGGAGTTAAAAAAGATACTTCAAGTATCCCTTGACTTATTGAGACCCCGGAATCTTATTTAAACTGATATCACTTCTCAAATTTTCAATCTCGTTTATTTTGATGCCGTTGCAGTCTGAACAGTCTAGTAACTTTGTAATACTACTTTCTCATCAAGACCAAGACCAAAACCATCCAAGTTGCCAGGTTCATGATAATGCAAGAATTCGCTGCCTACTATTAATAGACTACTATAATACATAGTACGTCTTTTCTGATAAGGCGATTCATTTTCCAATTTTCTAATCTTCCAATCTTCGAAGGTTCTAATCTTCCTGATTCCGCGCCTCGAGATAACATTATGCACGTCATCCAAACGTTGTCACCAAATTGCGAAAGAGCGGGAGGGGTTCATTCGAGGGGGCTCGAGTGTCTTTCGTCCAAAGATCCAAGGATTCAAAGATCCAAAGATAAGTACCCGGACAGTACCTACCTAGTAAGATCCCAAACTTAGGTACTAGTACGTGGCAGTACGTACCTAGTACTGGCTTACTGTCCACTCTGCCACTGAGCAGTGTCCACCTGCTGTCCAGGTACAAGTACAAAATAGCCCTAGACCCTCTAAATGATGTGCTTCGAGATCCCCGAATTTCGCCTCAGACACGCATCGCTGATGTCATTCCACGTTCGCAGTTATCGTCTGTCCATCGTGGACCAAGATATAAAAGAATATTTGTACACGTGTATATCGAATGACTGAATCAGAAATATCAGATACAACACATGCGCCGATCCCTCTAAACTCCCAGACTCCCTGCAGCGATCGCACGTCTTCGTCCGACCAGTCGACCAGTCTCGTCCTACGGCGTCGCCAAAGAACCACAGAGGACCACAGAGAACCACACCACTGGAATTGTATTACGGAACACGGTCCGCCATCTTGGTCCCCCATTGGCCCATTCCGTCTTCGAGCGGATTTTGGTCCTCAGGTCGCCAACCCCACAGCCCTGACTCAGACTAGGGGAACAGCTACTATTAATTAGCTTATTCAATCTTCATGCCCCTTAAGCGGGCTTGCTTAAGTAGCTGGTAAGCATCCATTATACCTAAGCGTCATATTTTTAGTGATGAGTTTTAAATTTTAATATGTCAACCTCAGTATGTCAACCTCAGTATGTCAACCTATGGTATGAACATACTGCGAAGACATGCGCACCATTGAATTAAGAACTCTATCATCTAACCTAGCTCATTTGGAAATCTACACATAAAAAGACTTTCGCACATCCTACAAATTGTGGCAATGCCACTCGTCGTCGAATCTTACAGAATTCAATTTATTTACATTACAGTACTGAATTCAACCGTATACGAATTAACATCATTAACATCTTGACCACTTTTTGAAAACGGCCAAAGGTGTCCATCGCTATATATACGCTACCTGCTCAAGAAAGTTTCTGCCTTGGTGCTTATGTGCATTTCCTTTATAATATATTTATCAGTCCCACCATTCAAGTGAATCACAGCTCATCTTTAGTCAGCAAGCCCATGTCAGATAGGTATATGATATCTTTCCCTTTCACACGCTCGAGATACTTCAAGTTCGACTCTAAATCTTCCCCGTGGACTCTCTCACATGGAACTTAATATATGAAGTATTTAGTTTAGCGATCAAGACGTTGCATATCAAGATATTTCATAATGTTTGTGTAATTTTCCTTATGCTATCTCTTAGTGGATTGAGGGTTTTGAAGTAAACAAACTGCCGGTGCGGGGAGATACAGTAGGTTAGTCCTCGACCTTCCAAAGCGATTCGGTAATGACTTCGTGTAGAAAACCCGAGGTCAGAAACCTCAAGCATTTGTTCAAGATGGACGACTAGTAACATCAATTGTACAGACATACCGACTTCCCTTACCCCCGACATTGCAAAAGGAGGTAGTCTTGGAGAGTTTGAGAGAGACCTCCCTATGCGACTCTTGATTTCACGGTAGTAGATGGTAACTTTGGAAATGTAACCAGCTAGCTGTTACCATCGTAGCAAATTGATTGAGAATCTAGTTGAAATGCAATAGCCTGTAGCTATCTATTTCAAAGCTAAGGCCGTGTGAGCAGTTTCCGAATGAGGAGTCGTGGGGAGTCTGAGGGAACATATTGTCCTAGTTATCTCAGGATCTTTCGGCAATATCGTATGTAGCCGTCATTGAGATTCAGATCGAGAAAGGGGTGGCGACGATCCAACCGGTTTTCCAGATCGTAAGCACCACATACGTACTAGTTTTGTTTATTTCCCCACGTATAATGCGCCGTTGAGGAACATAATTTCTTCGTTCGAGACCGGACGATATGTTACAAGTGCCGGCCGTCATACCCAAATTCGGGGTTAGTAAGGGTGCGGGGAAGCAGTATCGTAGGATTCGGAGGCGTCACGGCGCGGCACAACAACAAGATGTGAGAGATAGATTAACTGGAAGACCCGGTCTTTTAAATTGCTTCTTTTTCTTCCCGGATATCGATTACATTGGAATAGAGGTATATCTGCTACGATGGGCTCAACCGACTTCTCCACACCCGGCTTACGACTTAAAAGCACGCCCATAGAAGGCCAGCGCCCCATCAAGGTCCGGGTGATAGGGGCCGGCTATTCCGGGATCTACCTCGGCATCCGCATACCGCAGCGCATACGAAACGTCAATTTCCGGATCTACGAGAAGGAGGAATCTGTAGGTGGCACGTGGTGGGTGAATAGGTATCCTGGTAAGAAGCGATCATATATGGGGCAGAAATAGGTAGCCTCTTGCATTTCATTTAACTGACACATGCTAGGCTGCGCATGCGACGTTCCAGCACACTCGTACCAATACACTTTCAACCCGAATACTAATTGGTCCGCTTTCTACGCCCCTGCAAGCGAAATTTGTGCATATCTCCATAGCACAGCTGAGAAATATGGGGTGCTTAGACATGTGAAGCTGTTACATAAGGTAGAGTCATGTCGTTGGGATGATAGTAGAAAGAAATGGTCATTGACAATCCAACCATTCTGGAAATGCCCGCTGTCGAATACTAACTCCAGGCAGGATTTTGAATGTCCTCAGAACGGACACGAATGAGAGATTCGAAGATGATGCCGACGTGCTGGTCGCGGCTAGGGGAAACCTGAGTGACCCTGCTTGGCCCGATATCCCAGGCTTCAAGTCTTTTAAGGGGGAAGTTATGCACTCGGCAAGGTGGAATGAAAGGTTCGTTAAGAATTGTATAACACAGTGGTTTCATTTGCTCACCAATCATCAGCTACGACTTCAGGAATAAGAGGATCGGGGTCCTCGGCAACGGGTCTAGCGGCATACAAATCGTGCCCTGCCTCCAAAAAGTCGAGGGAGCGAAGCTATCGTGCTTCGTTAGAAATCAGGCATGGGTCATGAGCCCATTTGGAGAGAGTATATGTGCCCCTTTTTGAGATACTCGGGACCTCGGCGCTGACAATCATAGACGTGATGAGGAAACTTGGAATGGATCCAAACATTATTGACTGTAGGTGCCAATCATCCAGAACTCAAATTCGGAGTGAAGAATTGACAAATATTCGCAAGTCTCGCCTGAACAACGTGAAGAATGGGCCAAGAATCCGAAAATATATCACAAATTTCGAAAACTCATCGAGTTAGACGGTGGGACCATACACGAAGTCTCGATGAGGGGTCCGACTTACAGCGTATGGCTGTCAACGAGTCTAGGGCAGCAATGAAGGAGAGGCTATCTAAAAAGCCAGAAATCGCAGATTTCCTAATCCCCTCTTTCAGTGTCGGATGTCGACGTCCTTCGCCAGGGCCGGGCTATCTCGAGGCTTTGGTTGAAGACAATGTGGATTTCATCACGGATCCTGTGGAAGCCATAACATCTACAGGTGTGACCCTGAAATTCGGCCGCAAGGTCGAGCTCGATGCTCTTGTTTGTGCTACCGGGTTCAATGCTTCGTCCGCGCCACCTTTCCCTATCTACGGACGCGGTGGCCTGTCGTTAAAGTCGCGTTTTACGCCCTTCCCCACTGCTTACCTCTCAATGGCGGTGGACTCGTTCCCCAACTTCTTCATCATGCTAGGGCCTAATTCGGCGATTGGATCTGGGTCCCTTACGGCGATCCTGGAGAATGAAGGAGACTACATCATCAAGTGTATCCGGAAGTTGCAAAAGGAGGACTACGCAACGTTGTGCATCAAGCCTGAACGCATCAACGATTGGACTGAGTTTTGTCATGAGTATTTCAAGAAGACCGTTTACACAGACCCCTGCCACAGCTGGTATAAGAGCGAGGGCGGTTCGGGTGATCGAATTACAGGTCTATGGCCAGGAAGTACACTTCATGCGCTCGAAGCCTTAAGAGCACCGAGATGGGAAGACTTCGACTTCGAAAGCATCGAAGGTGCTGGGGAAAATAGGATGAGGTGGCTAGGTAATGGATCCAGCATTACTCACATGCAAGGAGAAGGAGATAATGAATGGGCTGGTGATCCAGCTTGGTACATCGAACCAAGGTTTATTGACTTTCCTCCTCTGAACCAACCGGAGGATGATGAGACTCTGAGGATGCGCCCCTTTTCCCACTGATCCGACTGGAGTTCTTCATTAAGAGAAGAGAATTTATATGTTCTAATACTTATAGTACCTAACTTGATTTACCTACCTTAGCTAGCAAAGGAGTTATTGCACTAGTTATGCTACTACTAATGACGTATTTTACGTCGTAGAGCGAAGTGCGTCTATCTAAACATCTATAGTTCTTCAGGTGCTTTAAGGCTTTAAGACGTCTGGAGTACTCTTGGACGGGAGCAGAGCTAGAGTGCCGTCTGACAAAAGAAAAACTCATACTACTGAGTAGGTAGTGAGGCGAGGCCGATACCTTACTCCGTTTCTTAGTATGGCGTAGCATTACTCTGAACGTCAATAACGCCAAATTGCTCCTGTTCAGAGTTCTTTTGTGACATCGATATTGAAGAGCTGAGACCGAGGTATTAGAAGAACTTCCCGATGTGGAAAGTTACATCAATTTGATTGGTGGATGGGAATGTGGAGAAAAACAGGGGTAGACCTTGAATTGACAAGATTCATGTAGTGTATGTGAGAGCTTATGTCGAGCAATGAGTCAAGTGTTCTGTCGCGATCGAGCAGGTCGAGCAAATTTCAAGAAAACCATTGATAAGCGTATGAAGATGTTTTAGAAAAGAAAAGGTGCATCGCATTTTGGGGATATCGAGGTATTTACTCCGAAAAACTCCGAGACCAAAGGAAAAGTAATTATATGCGAGGTTTGTGACCAAAGCTGAAAAAGGTTGTCATATTGCGCAGGAATATCATTCTCAACCCAGCAGCCCGGCACACGAACCTGATCAGTACATGGATTCTGCGTTCGGAGACTTAGAATGTCAGAATGTTATCGCACAATGTGATCACTCGGACTCGTTCCTGGAGTCATACAAAGCCTACCAAAAGGGCGATATATTGGTAAATGGCGCAATGGGGTGATTCATTTATAGGCGCCACACTTGGAGAGCTTTATGCCTCATTGTCTTCCGGATATAAGAGTTGTGAACTCCGGTGAAGAGAATGGCAATGAGTAAGCCAGTAATCTTCTACCAATATCACTCGGAGGTGGCGTAATAGTTCTATGGTCCTCTTTCTGTCAATGCTATCGCTTTGTCTGACGGAAAAGCGAGCTATTATGTACCTGGTCAATATTGTTCTATATTTTAGGATAGGTGATGTGGAAGAATTTCTTGAGGTTATCTAGGCGTATTGGAGGATTAAACGTGCGATCAATTGTCCCATGTCTTGGGCAAATATGCATATTTATGATTTGTAAGCAGCGTAGAAGTGTCGGGTAAGAGGAAATGGGGAAAAGTTTGACCTTAATTGCCTTTGTAATATGGGGAAATGTGAACCCATTAGCTAGTCCCGATCGTCACTATCGTCATCCACCGGCCATTTTGGCCATATTCGCAGTACCCAATCTCCTAGTCGGTGAAATTGCCGACTTTTAGCTCTTTCTACGGTGATCTTATCAACGTAATTTCGACATCAAGAGTCAATGCCGAAGTTGTCACCACCGCTAGATGTTCCAAAGTTCTATTACGGAGATACGTGGTTCTGACATTCCGATGAAAATCGGCGGTTTGGAGGTGGGGGTTGCTTAAAATTTCTATTCGTTTCGATGAGCAGAAGGCTGAATCTTGTCCGTAAGCTGTTGAGGGCCATTAACCCTTTCTATATTCACATGATAATAGTCGCAATGGAAGTTCCAGAGACCTGGACGGGGGTTTCCAAGATGCAGCTAGGTCTGGGTTTATAAGCGGCAATAGCAATTCCGCCCGATATCGTAGATTTAATTGGCCGCTAGATTCTTGAGCGGCCGAATGAAATTTGAGGGCTCAATGGGACTTACATGCAAGACCCACGATGACGGGGATCTAGGGCTTAAGTATAGTTGAGATGGGTCTTTTTGAACCGAAAGTTCCGAGATAATATACCTAGTGAGTCAGCCTTGCATAGCAGGGAGTTACCTATCTGCTGCCTATCTATGGATGTGGGTATACGTCCGGGATCTTTGCCGTCTTGGTGCCGTAAAGTCCATACTTTAACACCGATGTGGCCCCAACTTTTAGAAGGAAGTAGAGCATTCTTACTATGTAAAGCGAAGATGAATCATAGATTGCCCGCTAAGAGAAAAGTAGTTCAATACCAATATCGCCGATCTCGTGCTTCTGCGTACTTCTATTATGTACGGCGGGGTGCGCCACTTATGCCGGTGCTAGCCAAATAAAATATTCTCCAGGGGAGAGAGGGTGCCAATGTGCGCGGATCTAGCCCGTATACCCGGTTGACGTCTGTTGAGCGGTCTGACCCCCATCTCACCGACATGTCGGGAACGCATAAGGTATTGTTGTTATCAGTCAATTCCAACTCCCTAGCCGTCAAGGACAACCATACCGCACATTTTGACCTATCAACATTGCATGTACTGTACCATTAGGCCGCGCTGTCTTATCATACCCATTGGGTGAGGGATGGCAAGTGGAGAGCCCAAACGCTCGGTTCATCGCTCGTGTAACTGGAAGATGAATGAATTAGGGATCCCGGCCGGTTGAGGGTGTATTGGCGGATAATGGAACTAACGCAACGACTTTGACGGATTAACAATCAAGGGTAGTGGTGGATGGCGGTGGATGGCCGATGTGGATCGAGCTTCAATATGCTTCGTTCTCACATATCCCTATGCCCCCTTCGTATTCTTTGTTAACTTAATCTCCGCCAAAAAAAATTCCTTGATTAGCAATCAACCTTCACATGAAGGCAGGAAAAGTTTCTTAGGCTCCTAAATATCAATCAATCTCATCGACCGTCTCTTAAGATCAACCGTCACCCTGTAGTCAGGTTTTATCTCTCGTGGCGTTTGATCGCTGCTCTTCAACCCTATATTGCCACATTTGCGTTGCGTTACAAACGGCTTGCCAAACCTTTGTCATTTGCGATTGCGCCCGGTGTTGTGGGCAGGAACTGCTAGTGCCGCCCGTCCCTTTATTTAATCCATTGTACTTTCTCCGGGCCGTGACCAAATAACTTTCATTTTTGGGAGTCTTAATATCAACCAACTCTCAACGGCCATGTGGGCTGCCGCCGTGGGTGGGGATGCCCTCCGCCGAAGAGAGGTCGGGATGCAGACCAACCAGTGGCATCGTGATGCCACACATCCAGATGACATAACGCCCGTGGACGGAAGTGTAGGAGAACAAGGAGTGCGTAACGGACCCGATGGTCCTGCGACCGGGAACGAAGATGGCACTTGGGGTGAACGCGACGTCGGCGGCCTCGATGAAAATGAGGCTAGAGAGGAATTGGAAGTGTTGCGGCATAACCTCTCACAATTACACAAGACGAGGACCCAAGAAACCCAAGCTAGTAAGCCATTCGACCTGACCCAAGTTCGGAGTCGCCGTAGCGAGGCGGCCGGCAATTTATCCAGACGGCAGACGAAGCAAGATGAGGCTGGTGATATCCATTACGACGAGAAGTCTGAGACGGAAGAAGATGAATTTGAGCTGGGAAGATTCATGCGAGAGGGACACTTCGAAAAAAGAGCCGAAGATGGATCTGAAAAACGAGTAGGCGTCATCTATAAGAATCTGAACGTAAAGGGGGTTGAGAGCACGTCTTCCTTCGTACGTACTGTCCCGGATGCGATAATTGGAACATTTGGACCCGACTTGTACAAGATTCTCTCGCGTTATATCCCCGCTCTTCGATTTGGAAGAAAACCGCCAACTCGGACGTTGATCAACGATTTTACTGGTTGCGTACGAGACGGCGAGATGATGTTGGTCTTGGGTCGTCCAGGTTCAGGATGCAGCACGTTCCTCAAAGCCGTCAGCAACAACACCGAATCTTTCGCAGCCGTCGAGGGAGAAATATCGTACGGAGGTATACCGGCCGATAAACAGAAGCAGATGTATCGGGGTGAAGTCAATTACAACCCCGAAGACGACATCCATTTTGCCTCCCTCAACGTCTGGCAGACGTTCACATTCGCCCTCATGAACAAAACGAAGAAGGGAGCAAAAGAAGAGATTCCAATCATTGCTAACGCTTTGATGAAGATCTTTGGTATTAGCCACACGAAGTATACCCTTATCGGCGACGAGTATATCCGAGGTGTGTCTGGCGGCGAGCGCAAGCGAGTGTCAATTGCCGAGACATTGGCATCGAAGTCGACTGTCATGGCCTGGGATAATTCAACGCGCGGACTAGACGCATCGACTGCTCTTGATTACGCCAAATCCCTTCGTATCATGACCGACATCAGTAATCGCACCACCCTCGTGACATTGTACCAAGCTGGCGAGGGTATCTATGAGCTAATGGACAAAGTTCTGGTCATAGATCAAGGCCGGCAGATATTTTCTGGGCCAGCTAAGGATGCCAAACAGTACTTCATCGACCTAGGCTTCGAGTGTCCGGAGAGACAGACTACCGCGGACTTTTTGACTGCAGTCACCGACCCGAACGAAAGGAGGTTCAGACCTGGGTTTGAGGATAGAGCGCCTAAGACGGCTGAGGAACTGGAGAAGGCCTTCCGCAATTCGCCAAACTATCAAAAGCTACTGGCTGATGTTCGAGACTACGAGGAGCATCTGCAGCGTACCGATTACGCAGATGCGAAAAGGTTCGAGGGCGCGGTGCGGAATTCCAAGTCGAAACATGTCAGCAAAGAATCTCCCTATACCGTTTCATTCACTCGCCAAGTGTTAGCGTGTACAAAACGAGAATTCTGGCTGCTGTTTGGTGATAAAGCTACCCTCTGGACGAAATTCTTCATTATTGTGGCAAACGGGTTTATCGTCGGTTCGATATATTATAAGCAACCTGCTACGACTGCCGGCGCATTTACACGTGGCGGTGCATTGTTCTTCTCTATTGTTTTCCTTGGCTGGCTTCAATTGTCAGAGCTGGCGAGAGCGGTCTCAGGACGAACAGTCGTATCTCGTCATCGAGACTACGCCTTTTACCGACCATCTGCTGTTGTCGTTGCCCGAGTTATCCAGGACATCCCCGTAGTGTTTGTGCAGGTCTGTATATTTGGAGTAGCAATGTATTTCATGACCAATCTCGATGTCGACGTGAGCAAGTTCTGGATTTACATGCTATTCGTTTACACGACGACGATAATGATTACGGCTATGTATCGGATGTTTGCTAGCCTGTCGCCTGAGATCAACACAGCCGTCCGCTTTTCTAGTCTTGCTTTGAACCTGCTCGTCATTTATACAGGCTACGTTCTTCCAAAGACGCAGCTCTTGAATGACTATATCTGGTTTGGCTGGCTTTACTGGGTGAATCCAATATCCTACAGTTTCGAAGCGGTCTTGACGAACGAACTTTCCAACCGGATCATGGAGTGTGCTCCCCAACAGCTTGTGCCCCAGGGTCCTGGTGTGGTGCCTGAATATCAAGGATGCGCGCTCTCGGGATCCAAACCGAACTCTCGAGTTGTCGCAGGTAGCGATTATTTGGATACTGCATTGAGCTATAGCCGATCAAACCTTTGGCGCAACTTTGGTGTTGTTATTGCATTTATGGTTTTGTACATCATCATTACGGTCTTGGCGACCGAGATGTTCGATTTCTCATCCGAAGGAGGCGGCGCACTGATCTTTAAGAAAAGTAAGCGAGCTATGGAACTAGCACAGAAAGCTGCTGCGCCGTCTGATGTTGAGAAGAATGAGGGCGCCGATAGTAGCGGATCTTCAGCGACCAGAGTTGGCGATTCAAAGGCTACCGCAGAAGAGCAGAATGAGGCTTTGGAACAACTTACGAAGAGCGACTCGATTTTTACCTGGAGAGACGTGGAGTACACTGTGCCATACCTCGGAGGCCAGCGCAAGCTCTTGAATAAGGTCAGCGGCTATGCTAAACCCGGGATCATGGTTGCGCTTATGGGCGCATCTGGTGCTGGAAAGTCAACTCTGCTTAATACCCTGGCCCAGCGCCAACGGGTTGGCGTAATATCTGGCGAAATGTTCGTCGACGGCAAGCCTCTAGGACCTGAGTTTCAGCGTAACACAGGTTTTTGTCTTCAAGGGGATCTCCATGATAAGACGCAAACTATTCGTGAAGCGATTGAGTTCTCGGCACTTCTACGACAAGATGCATCCATCCCTCGAGCCGAAAAGATCGCGTACGTGGATAAGATTATCGATCTTCTGGAGCTCAATGACCTTCAAGATGCGATCATCGGTTCACTCGGCGTTGAGTTGCGCAAGCGACTTACTATCGGTGTTGAACTCGCTGCTAAGCCGTCCTTGCTCCTATTTCTCGACGAACCCACCTCTGGCCTTGACTCCCAATCTGCTTATTCCATTGTCTCTTTCCTGAAGAAACTCTGTGCCGCTGGCCAAGCAATTGTTTGCACCATTCACCAGCCTAGTTCAGTACTAATTCAACAGTTTGATATGGTGCTTGCCCTGAATCCCGGTGGAAACACATTCTACTTTGGCCCTATTGGAGAGAATGGGAAGGACGTGATAAAGTACTTCGCCGATCGTGGCGCTATTTGCCCTCCTGGCAAGAATGTCGCCGAGTTCATTCTCGAAACTGCCGCCCGACCGCACAAACGCCCTGACGGTACTAAAGTGGACTGGAATGAGGAATGGAGAAGCAGTGAACAGGCACAGAAGGTTCTCGAAGAAATTGACGGGTTGAAACGAGTTCGCAGCACGGTATCGCAAGGCGTTAAGCCCACTAAGGAACAGCAGAGAGAATACGCGGCGTCAACATGGCAGCAGACGGTGGAATTAACCAAGCGTATGTTCCGACAATATTGGCGCGACCCGCCTTACTTGTACGGCAAATTCTTCGTAGCGGTAATTGTCGGTATTTTCAACGGTTTCACTTTCTGGAAGCTCGGGTACACAGTCCAAGACATGCAGAACCGCATGTTCACGAGTTTCATGATCGTCACTATCCCCCCCACCGTCGTCAATGCCGTGGTTCCTAAATTTGACTCTAATATGGCTTTATGGGAAGCTCGTGAATACCCGTCCCGCATTTATGGTTGGGTTGCTTTCTGCACGGCTAACATCGTCGCCGAGCTTCCCGCAGCCGTCCTCTCTGGCGTCATTTACTGGGCGTTATGGTGCTGGCCTACTGGCCTTGCCAGCGATAGCTTCGTCGCAGGGTATTCGTTCTTGATGACGGTTCTCGTGTTTCTGTACATGAATAGCTGGGGCCAGTGGATTTGCGCTTTTGCCCCTAGTTTCACCGTCATCTCCAACGTTCTGCCGTTCTTTTTCGTCATGTTTGGCCTTTTTAATGGTGTGGTGCAGTCCTACTCCATGCTTAATATATTCTGGAGGTCATGGGTGTACTGGGCGAACCCGGCTACGTATTGGATTGGCGGTATGCTTGCTGCCACTCTTGACGGCGTTCCCGTTCAATGTGCCTCGTCAGAAACCGCACGATTTGATGTACCTCAAAACCAGACCTGCCAGTCATACGCAGGTGAATTCGCGCAAACTGCTGGGGGTTATTTACTCAATCCCGACGCCACTAGCGATTGCCACTATTGCCCTTATAGTAATGGTAACCAATATCTCACGACACTCAACATCAGTTCTGATGATAAATGGCGAAGTAAGTTCTTGCATCTATCATCAAAACCCCCGATTTTATGAGAGTACGATTCTAACATTGGGATTTACTTAGACTTTGGGATATTCCTAGCTTTCTGTTTCTCCAACTGGATGCTCGTGTACTTCTTCATCTACACGGTGCGTGTTCGCGGTTGGAGCTTCGGGCTTGGTCGTGTTTTTGGCACTCTAGGCAAGTTTGTGGGCGTTCTGAGGAAGCCATTCAAACGAACGGCTCCTTAAGGAGTGAAGGATTGGTACGGTCTGTACCTTGGCTAAGGATAATGATTTCTAGACATTATCTGTTGGTAATGGACCTGGCATCGGAAGGGCGTGGGGAGGCAATCGGGTAGATCACCCGACCGACTTAGATGGTAACGAGGACGGAAATGATGTTGAATAAGCATCCTTTACCTTAAGACGTAAAAGACGAGAGATGCGTAATGCGTAATGCGTTGATAGGAGAGTTACAAAGAATAAACGCCGTTTTTACTTCGTACATATCCATTAGGTTAGATAGAATATTCATTGAATACACTGAGGTAGTAAAATGTTAAAAATATTTCTTGCATTTTAATGATTACATAAGACTTTAAGTATTTAGTTCAGGGTGACTAATACGACGGATATCTTCGTAAGATGTTACATAATCAACTTTTATGTCCTGGCTGCTGGCTTGGCTGGGAATCTCATCTAATGTAATCCATTTGTAAGCACATGACACAATGATACGTACTCCTACTTTCTTCTATCATCGATGGACCTGACGATGTTTACGTAATACATACATGCGAGGTCTTTATTCTTCAATATTAGGTTTTATCGTTAATCTTTTGTTCCATTAAAATATCATGCTATGATATTATACCCAGTTAGGAGTATTATAAGCCATGAAAAGGTTAGTAAAGGTTAGTAAATATCAACGGTTGCATTTTGCCTTGAGAATCGGAGCTGGTCTCCGAGAAAGGATATCACAGGTAGTAAAGTCCTACCAAGAAACTCGACCGCTAAGCTATTCGAAAGAAAGAAGGGGTATTATTTGAAGTATGTACTAATACTTGCTGTTATCTTGAGAGTGGATCTTATCTAGAGATCTAGAGATAGGAGAATTATTCGATGTTTGAATCCTTGCAACCCATCGCGTGGGATTTAACCGATTTTGCGGATCCATGATAGGGGCAAATTTTCCTAAAAATAGAAAACCCTAGAAATTACGGCTTAGAATTGAGTAAGTTTCGATTCCTTTCTCTTTGCAAATTTCATAAAAATTGCGAAGGTATCAATTGTCTTCGGTTTTATTGGATGCGAAATTTATGCGTGCCAGACTACCCACGTGGCGGTCCAGGAAGTTGGGTTTGCATGTGATTAGCCTCATGAACCCTAATCCTGATTCTTCCCTGTGAGTACTAACCCTAACCTTTGATTCCCTACCATGAATGGGTTAGGGCTGGGGTTAGGGTTAGGGGTAAACTACCTACTAGTTACCCTAAGTCCTGGACGTCATCTTTGAATTCCTTCAGTTTTGACTACTACATCCTGAATAGCTCTTGCAACGTAGTCGATGTTGGATTTATTCAAACCAGCAACATTGATACGGCCACTTTCAGGCAAGTGGATGTGGTGTTTTTCCCTTAGTAATATGCACTGCTGAACAGTCAGGGGTAGAATGCTGTGACCATTAACGCATGCATAAAGACAAGTGCTCGATGGTTTCTTACCAGAATAGACCTTGCGTCGATGTTATCACTTCCCAGTTCCCAGGAACCTTCAAAAGTCAGCAAATTTCAATAAATTTCCTGGGGTGATAACCAGACCTTGAGCTCGTTTGCTACAACGTTGTAAAGTGTCCGTCGGTTGTATAGGAGCCTCTCTTTCATCGTATCCAACTCATCGCGCCTGTTTTTAATTCTCGCCCATTAGCTTCTCGATATAGCTCATTTACCCAATTAGAATACCAACCATATTTTGGTTAAACCAGCATCCTCCAATACTATCGTCACCAATCGAGATCCATACGCAGGCGACGAAGAAAACTCCCATCGTACTAGGCAACGCAACTGATCGCCAATATTCCTAGCATTTTCTTCGTCCCTGCCAACGATATGAAGAACACCGGCGCGCTCGCCGTACAGGCCGAAGTTTTTGGCGAACGATTGCGCTACTACGAACTCTAGGCCTAGCTCGGCAAAGCGTCGAATGCCATATGCATCCTCGTCAAGACCGGCTCCGAGACCTTGATACGCGATATCGAAGAAGGGGAGTACGCCATGCTCCTTGAAAGCGTCGGCTAACTCGTCCCACTGTTTCTTAGTGAGATCCGCTCCGGTAGGGTTGTGGCAGCAGCTTTGGAGAACGAAGATACTCTTCGCTTGAGCTGTTTTCACAAGATGAAGCATCTCCGGGAAGTAAACCCCATGCTGGATATCATAGTACTTGTACTTCACGACTTCAAGTCCCACAAGACGAAATATAGGGTCGTAGTTTCCCCAAGCTGGCATCCCGACATATACGGTCTTGCCGGAGAACTCGGCCGATCGGCTGAGAAAGAGCGCTCCTATGTGATTGGCACCCGTCCCGGAAACCGTCTGTACGGATGCTACCTAGTTTCAATATCAGTAGCTGTAATTTAAACAGATGGTCATAAAAGCGGACCTTTTTGTCCTGGAGTACCCGGCTAGAGGGACAGAAGATCAGTTCGGTGGCATGTTTTAGAAAAGTTGGATTCCCTATTGTAACTTCATAGTCATGGCCAGGGTTTTTCTCGTCCAGTATCTTCTTAGCCTAGTAACGCGTGGTTAGTCAAGCACAAACTAAGAGGCCCATAATCCCAACCTGTTTAATGGCCTCCAACTCGTGATAGCCAGCCTGCTCGTTTCTATAGACCCCAACGCCCAGATCAACCTTGTTTGGAGTTGTATCGCCGTCTGCCAGTTTTTTCAGTGTGAACATGGGGTCCGGGGGACCTGGACGTGCGCTCTTGAACATCACGGATAATTAATGTAGAATTCGATTAAATCCAGGCTCGTATAAATGAGCTTAGTTACTGAAAGTCTGTTGAGATGTCTATGCGAACTTTTGTTCCATTTAGTATATAGCCCATCCGCCCATTATACGTAGGTACCTAGCCATGGAATCGACACTCGGAGTCCAACCCGAGCTACTCCACAGTACATCGGCATACATTCCGGGCACAGCCATGATGGCGATCACTTAATATATCATACTCTAAAGTATCAGGCACTATTTTAGATGTCATATATTGTTACCTAATACCTAGAATCACATATGCTAGTGTTGTTTCGCGAAATTGTAACCCCGCTCGCTGGTACACCCACCCCTTTCCCGCCTTAACACCATGCACAGCGTAATGATCGGGAATCCCTCATCAAAGATCTTGCATAATACGCGTCCTGAGACATATGATCGACAGGGTCCATGAGATGGCTTTTTTCTAGGTGAAATTTTTGGTTCTTGAATGTACTCTTTAACAAGGAATTTCCTCAATTTGGCAGTATAACAAATAGACATCCATTTAGCATCACCTACAGGTGATTTATCAAGGAACTGTTGGACGAAAACATGCACACTAGAGAATAAAAAAAATGTTACGATGTGAGAGGTGGTATCTCCAAGGTCAAAAGGGGTTTAACCCAAACGGCGGATTCTCTCTATACAATGACTAATATCTAATCTAACAAATATTTTACAACTCGGCGCCAGAAGACGACGAATCGCTGGACACATTCTTTCTCCTGAACCCAAATATCTGCGCGATTTCCGTCCAGAAGCCAGGGGCATCTTCAGTGTAGGCGGCCTCATAAGCGTCAATGCTGGGCGCAATCCATACCAAATCCGCCTCTTCCGGCTTGATGAACTTGGTGCGGTGCCAGAGCTTCCATCCGATATAGAGAATAGGGTCAAGTAAAACCATGGCGTAGTAGGTGAAGAACGATTCGACATCCCATTTGCCAGGCAGAAACACGCTGTAGCCGTAGGTGCAAACCACAGTGGTCATGAAAATTACTCCGATCCAAGCAGAATACGGCTGGAAATAACCATAATACGGCAGGGTCTTTCGATCAATGCCCTGGGCCTTACAGGCGCGGTAAAAGAAGATGAAAGTAATACTGATGACAATGTAATCGACGATCTGAGCCGCGGTAAGAAGGTTCACGAACCAATTGAGCACCACGGAAGACCCACTAGATACGTTGAGGAAGGCCAAGCACGAGAAGCACATCGTGATGAAGAGGCAGTAAATAGGAACACCGGCCTTAGTACATTTGAGCAGGAACTTGGGGGCTTGTCCGTCGAGTGCGAGACCGTAAAGACTACGACTTCCGCAGTATGTGTAAGCATTTCCTGCCGAGAAGATGCTTGTAACGAGAAGCGCGTTGGTAATGTGAGGTAGCACTGAGATTCCTAGATTGCTCATAGCAATGACGTCTATTTCAACATATTTCGTTAGCACGTTGAATCATAAAGGAGGAGGATTGGAATTGATATGAAAATTCCATTAGGCTTTCCTGCAGGACTTACAAGGAGAAGCGGCAGCGGTTCCAGAACCCCCGGAAGATCCCGATAGAATGCCTACTAGAGTCTTATCATTGTATGGAACAACAATGCCGACACACAAGGCACTTCCTACGAAAAATAGGGTGAATCGGAAGTATGCTGTCTTGAAAGCGTTCTTCAAATATCGTCGAGGTAGTTTAGTCTCGCCTGCCACCATTCCGATATACTCGGGACCGACGAAGGTAAAGGCAGCACTCCACATTGCAGCTATTAACTGTTAGTGATACCCCATGAATTTCTGTTGTTTTGGGGCGAAAAAAGTACCTAGAAATCCCTCGAATCGACCGAGAGCGCCGGTAGTAATATGTTCGGCAAAAGCACCAGGGCTGTTCCAGTATCGGAAGCCGTAGGCGTCGTGTTTCGGATTACCGCCGACCATCGTAACGAAGGTGAAACAGAAGACGATTCCGAGTAGAACAATTTTACCGGTAGCCAACCAAAACTCGGTTTCTCCGTACCACTCGACCGCAAAAATGTTGATACAACTGAGGATCTAGTTAGCAAGATAATCGGACCCTATTTTTTTTTCTTTTAGAAATCTCACAAGTATAGGACGATGCAAACGGCGACCACTGCTACCACTGGAATATCGTCGCGCCAATAAGAGAGAACCAATGTCAAGGCTGTAATCTCAAAGGGAATCAAGATAGCCTCGTATAAGAAGAAATTCCAGCCAGTCATGAAACCCAAAGACTCGTCTACCCATTTAGTCGCCATTCTGATGAAACCACCGGCAACGGGCTGGAAAACAGCCATTTCAGCCATGGAGTTGTTCACGAGACCCATGACAAATGAGTAGATGGAGTAGGCAATAAACAAACTTCCCGGTCCACCAGCAACGAGTCCACTGGAGATACTGACGAAGACCGCCGTACCAATCGATCCTCCAATGGCGATCAGCTGGATCTGGCGGTTTCCAAGGTGCCGTTTGAGATCGTTATTGTCTTCGGTAGTCTCCATGAAGCTTCCCATGTGAACACTTTCGCCCTGAGTGACATTTCGAGTGAGTGACTTGTCACTCGTATCACCCTTCTCCTGGGAGGAATCCATTTTATAAAGATGGAGGGGATACTTGGAACGGTGGTAGGTATTACTCGAGGTCGTTATAGAGGTTGAACATGAAGTGAAATATGAGGCTAACACATAGCGTAGACGGCGTGAAGATGAAAGGTGAGAGTTGAAAGAAAAGGAAGAGGATCTAAGAAGGTTTGATCAGACATGTAAAAAAAAAAAAAAGCTCGAAGTTCAGCGTAGACAAGTTAACCAGGGTCCATGATAGCGCGGACTACTGGGTACCAGGGATTGCGTAGCTGGCTCAGATCAGGAATGTCCCCTTGTCTTGAGAATTCGACAAAGGTGCACTCACCGAGACATCGGTCGGCTGGACCGACATCTGCATTGATTCCACGGACGGCCAATTCCCCACTCTTATCGCAGGATGGCAGTGATCGCTGAGGTTCTAAGCACCTCGGCTAGCCGGGATGAGGACTAACTCCGTTTCTACCCCAGCTCATTACAACTTATCAAATGATAAGGCTATCATGTCCTAGATTCATAGGGTAAATATGATTACTGCTGTCATACGTTTTGTCGCGTCTGGTTGTTTCGTACAAGAGCTCATGAGGCTCACGGTATCCCTAGTCATGTAATCTAGCCATGTGGTCCATGTACGATACACGGGTAGAAGGATTAGATCCCTTCATGACCGGGTAAGGTAACGGAACCAAGCAGTTGGAGAAATAAAGTGACGGGCCGGACCCCGACAACACCATCGGTTCAGGTCCCGAGACCGTAAACGGCGCTGAATACAAGCACCCCGCACGAGCGATGGTAATTCATATGGACTATATGGCCATAGATAGCAGGCCGGACTTTATGAGAGTCAATAACTTCAACCTTTATGCTCACCTCATTATACTTGCTCTTGATTTGATAATTTTCTTGTAAGGTTTTACTTTAGCATCCTCAACAAGAGTCGCCATAGCGTTCCGCTCGGCTTGGTACATCATCGGCGTCCATTGCCGCGCGATCAGCTATGGCTAAGGGGCGCGTCGTGACATCCCTGCGCAACGCATCAACATCGGCAACCGTGCCGTCGACACCGCAAATTACTACTCGATTCCCCTTAGCACCACTACCCAATGGCATGTTGTTAAGATCCCTGCTTGTAGCCGGAATATCATCAAAACGATTACTCCTCATACCATCGTTGAAGATACTGTCTTTCCTCTCCAAACCTGATAGGAATGCTCTTCTTCACGTCGAAAAAAACCCCCTCATTTACGGGATATTGAAGAAGACATTCTACGATCAATTCTGTGCTGGGGAGACCGGGCCAGAGACTAGGCGTCGTGTTCGCCAGCTTAAGGATCTCGGACTTAAGGGGGTGATCTTAACTTATGCACGGGAAACCGTATTTGACCACAAAACTAACAAAGCGGACGTACAAGGAGTTGATTCTGGAGATATAAGCAGTTCTTCTGTGGCGGACTTATGTCCGCACCTGGAAGAATGGCGAGTTGGCACGCTTGAGACTGCCAATTTGATCGAGGAAGGCGATATTCTAGCTGTGAAGTAAGTATTCAACATCAGCATGTAAAATTCGGGAAGAAATAAGTTAAAGATGATTGCAGGTTGACCGGGGCTGGTCCTAAGGTAACTCAAGCTTTCGCCGAAGGCCGAGCGCCACCTCAGCGATTTTTGGACGCGATTGATGAGATTTGTGCTGCTTGCAAATCCCGCTCAATACAGGTGATTATCGATGCCGAGTCTCAACATTTCCAAAAGGGAATCGCGGCAGTCTGTCTAGACCTGATGCGAAAATTCAATCGCGACGGTTCTGCTGTCGTATATAACACATATCAAGCATACCTCAAGAAAACTCCGTCGGTCATCGCGGAGCATCTTGAAGCGGCGAGCAAAGACGGGTTTACCCTGGGTCTTAAACTGGTCCGTGGCGCGTACATTCTTTCCGATGATCGCCATTTGATCCACGACACGAAACAGGACACAGATGATGCGTATAACAGCATTGCGACCGGTGCCTTGAAGAAGCAGCTCGGCGAGTTTGGAAAGGAGGGCGGCAAACCCTTCCCTTCAGTCAACCTCTTCCTGGCTAGCCACAACAGGGAAAGCGTGATGAAAGCGAATAGACTACATCAAGAGAGGGTCAAGAACGGTCTACCTACCATACCGGTAGGATTCGGTCAACTTCACGGCATGTCGGATGAGGTCAGCTTTTCGCTGCTAGCCGAGAAAGACGAAAACCAGAGATCCCCAGATGTCTATAAATGCTCCACCTGGGGTAGCATGGGAGAGTGCTTGGCATACTTGCTAAGGAGGGCGGTGGAGAATCGTGATGCAGTGACGCGGACGACGGACGAATATTCAGCTTTGAAGACAGAAGTTTGGAGGAGATTCAAGTCGACATTTGGATTTTCGAGTTAGTGTTAGTAATATGGGTTCTTTTACGTACCTAGTAGCGGGGCTATTATGTAATCTCTATCTGTACTGCATAGAATTGCAGCATTCCGAAATATGAAATTTGTAGGCATATGCTGATTAAGGTTGAGCGGGTTAGTAAGACTAGTAAGATTAGTAAGGAAAGACTGAAGCCGGAATGACATAATCCACCCCCACAGGCGCTATGCTATGCTATGACAGGACTGACTCGTGACTCGTGAGGGGCAGGGGGGGACCCAAGTGCCAAGTCCTGGACTTCTACTTTATCCACAAATTTCAATTCTCTGAAATGAAGTCTACCAAATGTCGGCACCGGTAACTCACTCGGTAATTGATCCGAGACCCATGGCACAATCGAGCTTTCGGCTTTTCCGTTCTTCGCTCAGTCCCGAGTGAAGTTCGGAAGACAACCTTGGAACTAGGTACGTCATAAGAGCTGAACCGCGATGTTACTGCAATTGAGAAAGCAAGAAAGCATCATCTGCATCTGAAATCATGAATCTGCGGAAATACACTGGCTTGTTTCATAAAACTTTCACCCGAAATTTCAACTCCTAAAAGATGTCAACTCTATGCATACTAGGTTGTGGTATGCTATGCTACTGTTTAAGTATCTTCAACCTCGAAAGACTATCCACTAACATATAGGCAGGAAACCTCGGGACGGCTATCCTAGAAAGCTTGACAGGACCCAAGGATGAGAAAGCCTCCCGTTTGCCAGTGAGCCGTATTATTGCCTGCGTCCGTAGCGAGCGCTCTGTGAAGCGATTATCCGGAAAGCTTTCTGATTCACAAATTGCGTTGAAAATCTCAACGGGGAATAATGTACAGTCAGTAAAGCACTCCGACGTTGTTCTGCTCGGAGTCGACCCGGCAGATGTGCGTGAGACGCTGAGGGAACCTGGACTCGCGGATGCGCTTGCGGGGAAATTACTAATCAGCATCGTGGCTGGATGGACAAGAGAGCAGATCGAGGCACTCCTGGATGAGACAACTACTATTAGCGACAAAGACAGCGCTAGAATCTGGGTGATACGGACTCTCCCGAATATCGCTGCCACAGTCTCACAGTCTATCACGGCTATCGAGAAACCTGATCCCAAGCTACCTCCCGCATACCTAGAATTTACCGATACATTATTCAATCGCATCGGCAAGACAGTGCATCTAGCTCCTAGTCAGATGGATGCATTCACGGCCGTGGGAGGATCCACACCGGCATTCTTCGCCGTCATCGTCGACGCATTGGTAGACGCATCAGTCGCCGTAGGGATGCCGAGACAGGAAGCGACCGCCACGATAGTACAATCTATGCTAGGCACGGCTACTCTTCTGCAAAGCGGAATGCATGCCGGAGTCTTAAGGGATCAAGGCACATCGCCCGAAGGTTGTACAATTGGTGGACTTATGGTGCTCGAAGAAGCTGGAGTTCGTGGTCATCTCGGTAGAGGTCTTCGAGAAGCTGTGACAATTGCGCGATTGATGGGCAAGGTTCCCCACGTTAATGATACCAGACACTAGTCAGCAAAGTCACCAAGAGAATTATGAAAGCCTTTTCTAATTTTTTTTTCTATTTACGATATTTGCGCTTGGAGTTATCTCATTTCATGACCAGAATCAAAATCAATATTTGAGAGGTAAGCTAGCCTCAATCTTAGAAATCTCCTCGGTGCCACTTCTTACGGCTTCCTTAACAGCGTCCGTTGGCGCAATATAGGGGGTTCTAGGCTGCAATTTAGTGATCGCATCCGGAATGCCCGCCGCCGCCGCTGTCCGGATTGCAGCAGCATATTTGGTCGCACCAATTCCCGCCTTGATGTACTGCTCTGCCAATGCGGCCTTCTTGTGCAATTCTAAAGCCTCCTCGTATTTTCCTTGTCGGTAAAGGTCGTATATCCTCACAATGGTTTTCGGGGCCACATTTGCGAAGGCAGCAATGCAACCAACAGACCCAGAACTCAATCCACCAATAATGAAATCTGACTGGCCACCAAACGTCGCAAAGTTAGGAAGAGCAGCAGCTAGACGAGTGATCTTGGCCACGGAACCGCATGTTAGCTTCGTTCCCACGATATTCGAATGCTTGTTAGCCAGCTTGGTGATAATGTCCGATCCTAAGTCGACGCCATTACACACTCCCGGGAAGTTGTAGATAACAATGGGGAGCTTGCTGCCCTTAGACACATCGCCATAAAACCTCTCGATGACTTCTGGCGTCGTAGCTTTCCCGAAATATGCTGGCGGTAACACTAGGGTGGAATTGGCACCAGCTTCCGCCGCATCACTAATGAGTTCGAGCACCTGTTTTGTAGAATGCGCTCCGCATCCTGCCATGATAGGGAAATCAGGTCCAACTGCCTTTCGAGCTATAGCTACCAAGGCCTTGCGCTCTTCGCGTGTCAACAGAAACGCTTCAGCATTTGTGCCTAAAATCACTAGACCGGCTAGCCCCGTTCGCGATAGGTAGGAGTAATAGGCGGCTTGTGACTCTAAGTCCAGTTCATCAGTTTCTGGATTGAAGAAGGTGGCGGCAGGGCACCAGACGCCGCCGGGAGGAATATGTTCGGCCATATTGACGTCTGTCGAATTGAATAATTCAATCTGCTAGTCCTTTCGAATAACGAACGAAGCAAAGCGATGAACAATTATCTCTATTGAACTCAACACCACTCCTACATCGCGAACTGACTTACATGGATATAGTTGACCTTGAGCTCAAGTTGCCGGCTCGGTATCCGGACCGGACATGGATCGGAACTCGTCTAAACTAAGATAGTGCAGGCATTGATCGGGTGGACCGATTCTTACAACGCGGAGAAATGCGAACCCCTAATCTTGTGGTGGGGACACCGGAAAGCGATCCGAGATCTACGAAGGGGAGAACACCAGTTATGCCGCTATGAACCGATTGCCAGGCGTCACCGAGATACTCCTCCGTAGTAGTATAGCGACAGATGAAGTGAGGGATTGCCGCAATCGGCGTGATTCCCTATTCGCGGAGATGGCTTTTCTACTTGAAATAGTATCATCAACTCCTCTCCAACCGAAAGAGATTCTTAAACATATTCACGAAATATCTAATACCTAACCAGTCATCTTTGAGCCCGTGCTTATTCACTCTTAGCCACAGTCATCTCTAGATCATAGGTAATTAGCAACTCAGAAAATGAGAAGAACTGTTGCATCAAAGCCATTCCAGGCTTTCCAGGCACGAAGTGGCCTCGGTAGTGCAATTCCTAGACGAGGCAAAGCTACTGTTCCTTTTCGGTTGCCCGCCCCTCGCAATGAACCCAACGTGTGTTTCCCACATCCCATAGCGAATGAAGGGTTGCTTACTAATGCGACGGCCAGCCTGAATACAGAAAAGGGTCTCCTGAAAGGCAGAAGCTAGAAGAGGCAATAATCAGCTTACGAAAACAACTTCCGTTGAAGAGCGAAATTTTCGTAAATGGCAAAGTCCAAGCGCAATCACAATCCATAGATCAGCCACTTCCTAGCGAACACGCCACTACTTTCACCAACTTTCCTCTAGCAACTAAGGAACAAGTTACCAACGCTATCAACTCTGCGTTAAAGGCGAAGAAGTCATGGGAGCAAACCCCCTTCGTTGACCGAGCCGCTATTTTCTTGAAGGCAGCTGAACTTGTCACAACTAAATATCGATACGAGCTTATTGCGGCAACTATGCTCGGCCAGGGCAAGAACATCTGGCAGGGAGAAATTGACGCCGCTGCCGAGTTGGCTGACTTCTTCCGCCTTAACTGCAACTATGCCGCCGAGATCCTAGAGAGACAACCAGACCGTGGAAGCGACGGAATGTGGAGCCGATTGGACTACCGACCCCTAGAAGGTTTCGTCTACGCTATCTCACCTTTCAACTTCACGGCCATTGGCGGTAACCTCATCTCCGGCCCTGCATTGATGGGCAATGTGGTCCTATGGAAGCCCTCGGCATCCAACATCTATCCTAGCACCATCGTATACAAGATTCTCCTCGAGGCTGGTCTCCCCCCTGACGTTATCCAATTTATCCCAGGAGATGCCGAGGAGATCACCCAGACTATTCTTTCGCACCGCGAATTTGCTGGATTGAACTTCGTCGGTTCGTCCGATGTCTTCCGCTCCATATACGCTAAGATCGGCGAGGGTATCGGCAAGCAGGTGTACCGGGATTTCCCCCGCGTCGTCGGCGAGACGAGCGGGAAGAACTTCACTTTGATCCACCCTTCGGCCGATATCCAAAGCGCCGTCTACCACACCATCCGGGGCTCGTTTGAGTACCAAGGTCAGAAGTGCTCTGCTACATCGCGACTTTACCTTCCTGAGTCACGGTCGAAAGAGTTCCTAGATAGCTTACAAGCTAAAATTAAGGAGATCACCATCGGAAGTCCCGACAAGGATCTTAGCGCATTCATGGGACCCGTCATTCACCGACGGTCTTTCGATAAGATTAAGTCGATTATCGATGCCAGTAATAAGGATCCTTCACTGAAGCTATTAGCTGGTGGCAAATATGACGACTCAACCGGCTTCTACGTCAAGCCCACGGTATACGTTGCCGACTCGCCTACACATAGGCTATTCAACGAGGAGATCTTCGGTCCCGTTTTGGCAATCTACGTATACCCCGATAACCAATGGGCGTCTACTCTAGAGCAGGTTGACCAGAGCGGCGGTGGTTTCGCGCTAACCGGAGCCGTCTTCGCTAACGATCGAGCTGCTCTCCGAGAGGCAGAAGACACCCTGCGATACTCGGCGGGTAACTTGTACTTAAGTAAGTTAATAATCGACACCTGCCTACCATACTATCCTACGATTCATGGACAAGGAACTAATATACACTTCCAGACTGCAAAACCACAGCTGCCCTTATCGGCCAGCAGTCTTTCGGTGGTAGCCGGGCGAGCGGTACCAACGACAAGGCCGGTAGCTCCAACGTCTTGTTACGTTTCACTAGCCCCAGGTTGATCAAGGAGGAATTCTTTGGACAGGAGGGTTTTACGTACCCTAGCAATAGCTAGACTGTGAAAATATAAAAATGGTGAATTGTATAGTATATTATAGTATATTATAGTAAATGAAATGAAATATCAATCGCATACACAATATGGCACTACAAGTGACTCCTAATATCCCGACTTTTCCAACCTTACCCCTAATACCTATCTGAATATAATGCTTGAAACAGCTAAATGAGTTGTTGTTAGGGCAAAGTTCCAGTGTTAACACTGATTTTTGAATCACTAAATCCCCTGTAAGTTAGTGATGCTTAGGGTCTACTGCCAACCTCCAGGTAGATAATGCAGTATTGAGCCGCTGCTGGATAAAGCGGGCCTCCAATCTTTTCTCCGAGGGACTCCCTGTATTTGATCACTAAAACTCCCTACAATTAGCAGTTCCAAGCTCGTTCTAGGCCCTAATTCAATCCCCTCTGCCTCCCCCCCCCCTTCAGCTGTAACCTTAAGGCTTAGGTTGAGTCGCTCCTTCTACGGAAGGATTAGCGATCGGGGAAAGCCCTGGGAATTTAATCCATACCACTAACCCTAGAAGTCTCCTTCTGGAATGCCCTAACGCTCCAGTACAATACTAGGTACCTAGGTCCTAGGTAGGTAATTCCAGCGTAAGACTCCCCCCTAAATCATTTTATCCTCCGGCGGCTTCAAAGAGGCCTACCTATCACTATGAGAATGCCAAGAATAACCTTGGAACATTTAGTGTAATAACTACAATAAAAGATTTACTGAGACGTCTAAACATTTTCTATATTTTTATAAGAAAAAAGCTTCCATAAGTCTTCTAAAGTTACAAGCTGAAAGGACTCAGTAGGCATCCCATCCATACTTATGTAGATGGATCCTTTTAGTTATGGATCCATTATTTACCTACTAAAATCAGTGGATTAGCGACCCTCCCTCGCTGGACACGTACCTACGAACCGCTATTAGACGCCTTGAAAACGAAACATCTCACTAATTTATCCCACGGCGCACTGGTTTCAACATCTTTCATTTCATCTAAACCAAACTCTCCTCTAAGTCCCATGCCCATTTTCTTCCCTGTAAGTCGCCCTCAGATGGTTATTCAAGATAATCCCCACACCCCACGCGGGAATAAGTCTCGCCGCGCGCATCGTCATCGTAGACAACAACTTCCTGCGTGCCCCTCCGATGCGGTCCAAGAGCCCCGTAGTCTCTGGCCTGTTATACAGATCGAGTCCCAGTAAATGTGCGGGTGTGGCCACGATCTGCGTAGCAGCAGGTACTATCAACTGCGCCACGTCGGCTTTAGCTTGAGCTGTGTGGGCTATGCTGTCTGGGATGATAGCCGAGACATGAGGCGCGATGGCGAAAATCCCAAACACGGTGATGATGTCCCGGGCTAGGAAAGCCGCGCTGACTGATAGCGGTGTGCCTCGCGGAACCAGAGCACGGCCCGCCGCCGCCGCCGTCACCGCTGAGCTCCCGCTCTTACTTGTTTTCGGGTCTGAGCTTGTGGTGATGCGATTTCCGAAGTACTGGGCAAACTTGACATCTTTCCAGACGCCTAGTGGTGTATTCACGACGAACACGGCGGATGAGATCAGGAATCCGGTAAGGGCTTTGTGTTCCGGGTGTAGAAATCCGTCTATCAGAGTTTCGCTTGTGTTTGCTGTGAAATACGTCGTGGCGTAGAGTGTCCAGACGACAAACACTGGTCGCGATGCGAAGAAGCGCCGTGGGTTTGTGAAGGGGCATAGCAAATGCTTTGCGAGTGTCCGAATGAGGGGACGGCCAGTAGAGACATTCTCGACAACGGCTCTGTGAGAACTGTGAGCAAGTCTGCGCGTGGATTGAAGCCTAGAAGAGTCACCAACCTGTCGGCTGCTGTAATGATCGGTGATATTGAAGCCGCCGCCGTGGCGGCGGCCGCTAGGTCTACTAGAAGATGGCGATGTAAAGACTCTTTGCTCTGGGCGCCCAGTAAAGGGGCTTCAGAATCATTGGTCATACTAGTTCGATGTAAATAAATAACCGTACCACAGTAAATGCCCAAACAGTCTCGGTCAGTGCTTCCTTTACAACACGTAGTCAATGAGGAAGACGATGAGACTGCCGATATGGTGCTTAGAGCCGGAGTCCATTCATTTCATCAATCTCGGACATCCTGAAATGAAACCACGACCGTAGATAGGCCAACAATAACCCCCGCAAGACGTTGTTCCCATGACCGCGAACGATTTCACCGTGTATCAGATAATGGCAATTCTGGCTCTAGATATTTGTCACCTGAACAGCATGATACGGAACACCCGATAGCATCCTACCCATATAAAGAAAAAGGGCGTCGTAACTAGGGACGATGCCCCACTAGAGGCTCTCCAGGGTCACGGCAACCCAGGTATAAGGATCCAGGGAACTGATACGCGAGTTGCGTATAGCAACCTACATAGATGCTCCGGTGCCGGTCATCGGTAGATATTGAGATTTATTCCATTAGTCAAGCTATATTTAATCGTCAAATTGCGCCCTGGGAGGATATCTGCGCGTCCGGCCCCGCATCCGACTGTGGAGGATCTAGTCTCCTCTCGTCTTTATCTCTCGGTACTAGTTCCGGTCTAAGTGTCGGTCGGCTGAGTATGATTCCACCCAGCGACCTTCGTGGAGCCCAGAGCATTTTGTGTCGCTCATAGAAAATGGCGATGAATTGTCGATATTTTGACTGCCAGAGTTGAAGGTTTCACTATCGGAATCAGTGTTGGTAATTCAGAGTTATTTGACTCATTCTAATTTAAAATGGCGATTTCAAAGCAAGACCCTATAATTATTGTTGGCGCTGGAGCATTCGGCCTCTCAACCGCTTTGCATCTTTCCCAGAGTGGCTACTCCAATATCACGGTATTTGAACAGGATGATGAGATACCTTCAATCTACTCAGCAGCAAATGATCTAAACAAGATCATTCGTGCTGAATACGAAGATCCCTTTTATACCGAATTGACCATAGTAAGACTTTTAGACAATATTTTTCTGAATCCATTAGCTAACCACCTATTAGGAAGCTACGGAGGCGTGGAAAACGCCCCTTTTCCAGCCGTACTACCATAGAGTAGGCTTCTTACATTGCGTCTCTGGGAAAGCTGAGCCGAAGGCTGTGGATACCTTGGGTAGATTCCGAGCGACTGCCGAGGCACATCCTCTATTAGCTAAGCATGTCGTTCCGCTTAACTCGAGAGAAGACATCCAAGACGTATCTTGGCAGTTGACTGGTCCGCTTCCCGGTTGGAAAGGTTACTTCAACCGTTATGATGGTTACATGCACTCCGCCGATGCCCTTAGGGGTGTTCATAGAGCTACTCAGGCTCAAGGTGTCAAGTTCTTTCTTGGCAAAATCTCGGGTGCTGTAGAAGCCATTGTATATGACCAGACGCCAGATGGCAAGAAGACTCGAGGAGTTAGGACTAAGGACGGTAAAGTTCATGCTGCCGCGTTGGTCATCGTTGCGGCTGGAGCCACAGCCGCTTCACTGATACCCGAAATTGGTCAAAGCGTTGTTGCCAAATCTTGGTCTGTGGCTCACGTTCACCTGACCGATGAGGAGACATCGGCGCTTCGTGGTATTCCCGTCGTCTACGCTCGAGACCTTGGATTTTTCTTCGAGCCGGACCCGAAGACCAACTTGCTCAAGTTGTGCCCAATGGGCGCTGGATTCATCAATACCAACAAAGACACAGGCGTCTCGATTCCTCCGGAGTCGAGGGGCGCTAGCTTGGACTTCTTGCCTGAAGAGGATGAAGCCAAGCTTAGGGAGCTTCTCCGCCAAACCTTACCTTCGCTGGCAGACAGGCCTTTCGTCAAGACATCTCTGTGCTGGTTTGCTGACACTGAGAACTCTGACTTTATCGTGGATTATCTGCCGGGAACATCGGATTCTGTTGTCGTATTTTCCGGCGATTCAGGACACAGTTTCAAGATGTTTCCCATCGTAGGAAAGTGGATTGTGGATCTCTTGGCTTCTTCGACTGGTCAGAGTAACGCGAGGTGGCGATGGAAGACTCCTAAGCCCAAGAGCGGGGGTGATTGGGGTGCCGATGTGAGCTGGCGTATCGGCCACACCACGGAGTTCCGCGATATAAAGCGGGCGAGAGAGCACAAGTTGTAACCGTAATCTTAGATATGGGAGCATAATTATAGGCATTGTAGTGTTAAGTTGTTATCAGTTTTAGTCAATGACAGTATTAATTCTCGCTTGTGAATCCGAAATTGGAATTTAGGGGTATTGCATGGTTGATTGAATCATATCGACAAGCTAGGAAGACCTTATGATGAGAGTTAGTACACCAAACTGATGATACTAAAGGCAGTGCTTGCTTCTCTACCAGATGCTATTCTCTGCTATGGCACGGTCCATCCATGCCACATCCTCATCCTGGATAGAACTTGCAATTGCCAAGAGTTGATCTGCAGAGAGATCATCACCGCTGTGAATACCGTGCATGGGAAGAGGTAGCAAGGGTAATGGATCCTGATTGATAGGAATATTTGCTGGGGCTGGATTGCTGTGAGGTTGTAGTCTGTCGTCCGAGCATGAAGTATAGGCAACGTTGCTGCGGGCAAGCAAAATTTCATTCATCATCTGGTCAAGTTGTTGCAATTCCGTTTTTCGCCAGCTAGCGACTAAATTTCCGGCCGATATCAGGCAATCGAGTAATCCTAGAGACCTCTGTACCCAGGCAGGACAGTCGCTCACACGATTCTCATCAATGACTGGTGCGATCGCTAGTATTACTGACGATGCGTACAAAGAGTCGAGATCAAGCGATAAGAAGGTTTCTGGGCATAGAGTGAGTTACGAATGTTCGGTATGAATTGGAATTATTACTCACCAAGGAGTCCTTGGGCATGCAGGCTCTCGAGGATGATGATAATTGATTGAGATGACTCTACGCACATTTGTAAGAGTGTACCAAAACGATCTTGAGTAGTAGTGTTCCAACAAGTTGCGGACTCAAATTTCATCTTTAGGTCGCAAAACATCAAAGGACGGGTCGCCAACACGATACACTATCACGAAGTTAACTTGGAAGTTTTCTTGAAAAGGGACCTTGATTCTTACTTGGTGGTAAAGAAGATGCAGCGATGCCGACATTCTCGAAACGCCGTAGCCGGGGTGATCTAATTTTAGGGGTAAAGTATGCCCCAGCTCTGTCGCTAAACCCGCTAAAGTTTGTAGAGATGCCTTCGTGCTCATCAAAAATTTCCCTTTGAGTCGGCCATTGATACCATAGATACCTAAACAGAGTAGATTTCATGTTATTTTATGAGAAATAATTAAATGAGCAGATTCAAACTTACTGTTGTTTATTTCGGCTATAATGCGTGCCAATTTGATGTGTAAGTCAAGGGTAGTGGTACGATGGCCAGATTCGGGGAATATTGGCAATTGACATTGGATCTCGGAATCTCGAATATTCTGGGGTAATCCCATCATAGATGTCATATGTCGATCTAATATGAAGATAGTCCACCAAATCTTGCGACACCTGTGAACATGCTTCTCGCCGAGTTGAGATTCCGGCATATCCGTATGCATCCCATAAGCCAGAGCTACACTCATTGCTTGACCTATCTTTACTGGCTGTTAGCTCCTAAATCCAAACCGGTCCACATAGAAAGACAGGAAAGATGCAAGGTAGGCCTTACGTATGTGTGTGCAGAGCTTCGATGGTCAACACATTGGAGGTATAGCGCTATGCAGCACAAGATTTCTGTAGAAGCGATCGGATCATGAGGGAAAACATAAGCGGGAGGTAATAATTGCATGGCTCTAACGAAGAATTCCGCGCCAGACGGCCGCTTGCCGCCACATTTTTGCATTATAAAGATTTTCCCAAAGGCTAGAATAAGGAGAAAGTGGATGTACCATAGGCTAGATTTCCCAGTGGGGTTGTCGGGCTCCGAGTAAAATTGTTGAAGGCGCTGGTGAAACTCATCGTCGTCGAATAGGTGATACATTTGGCCACAGTGGAATTTTACTGCGTTCACCAGGTATATGGAGTAATCAGGGCTGGGTATAGCGAGGGGTTCTGGATCTGTATGGTCCATAGGCCCATCCCATCCTAAATCGTACGCTGAACCATCGAAAAGCAAAACGTTTAGTGGTAATGGTGCATGATGGAGATTTTCATAGGTTATCTTGAGAACCTTTCCTGCGAAGGACCAATTTGATGATGTTCCTAAATAAACTAACGAGCGAGTTTAGCTCATATGGAGTTATGGGATAGGGTAAGTACAAACATTGCTGTCCATTCGGCGCTGGCATGAATGTAGAGGGTGAAGCCGCTAGAAGATTTGTCACATTTGGGGGGGTTACGCCGTGCTCTGGCGAAGTGGCTTGGTCATCGTCGCTGTGCTGTGAAGCACTCGGATCATGACCTGGGTTGGATATTAGTCATTTTAACCCTTACAGCCTTTGAAAACGATCGAGGAAGATTGCATACTATCTTCGCGCATTACATCGCCATCCTGTCCAAACATGGACGGCCCCGATACGCTTCCCTCGGTGGTCGGAGGATGTTGTTCATTGCGAGCTGCCTTCTGTTGAAGCTCTAGAAGGAACCTGAGTGTTTCGTCAGCGCTATGGAGTAAGGAGGTAATGATTTTTTTCTTGGTCAGAACCATTGACGCGTACGCTCTCTTTACAACCACTCTGTCACCCGCATCGTCGAACACGCAGTTCGCTTTTCGTTTCATACAACCTTCGCATGGTTGTAAACCGGAACATTTTATTTTTTGCTTACGACAACGAATACATCTATGTCGCGCGTTAGCAACTTCCAAGGCAGTCATTCAGATTCATGATGATGATGATGATGATTGTATTTGTTTGATGTGGGGTTTTGATAAGAAACAACTCACGCGTTGGAAGATCGCTTAGATGTTCTCTTCGGCGGGCTACTCGCCGTTGTCCCCTCCATCTTTAGTGACCTCGACCCCGACGTTTCTGTGGTACAAGGACTATAATGTGCGATCATTGATGGCTGAATTCTGAATACTGAATATTAACTTTGGCACTCGACGTCATTACCTTTTTCTTTCCATCCTCTTCCTACTCCCCAGCTAAACTTCGCCTTATCTTTACAGTTACATACTCAATGTGTTATCTGTACTACAACTAGTACAGTACTGCTATCCATGGAAACCTTAACTGATTAGGGGCTAGGCCGTATCCGCCAGCAGCCCCATCTAAGCTTCCCCCGCAATTTCCTAATTTGGTACCTTATAGGAAATACCAGGGGACCAGGGGTATGTGAAATGGTAGTGTAGTCGAGACTCGAGCACTGGAGATTCATTATCAACTGGCCATCACATGCCTCTTCTCTAGTGTAGGTAGCTGGTGACGTACAACATTCTACTAGGTAGGCTTGGCTCCCCTAATTTTCAAAATTTGGTAGCCTTTCGAATCTCACTCAAAAAGTTCATATCTGGATTCATGGACATTTACCTACATATCTTGGTACCAAAAGACCCTAACTAAACCGCAAAGTTCCTATCTGATGAGGGGACCACTTACTACTAAGTTCTAGGTGGTCGAGATATGGATGCCATACTACCTACCTACCTACCTACCTACCTATGACATATGAATCCTACCTATTCTCCGGATTGCCGAGTCTTCCCCCGTCGTATTGGTGACTAGAAACCATCTTCTAACTACTACCTATACCCTACATATCTAGTTCTTTCTTATCGGCGACAACACTGGAATTATGATCGCCCTAGTGAAACTGGAGGACGAGCAAGTGCCGCCGACACACGCAGAGGATGCTAGATGCCTAGATCTGAGCTGCGGGGTGACTCAGCTGCAAGGTCGGTTAGCCCGAGGTCTTCATCGGCTTCCCAGCCGGTCGTCTCATGATCAGATACCCCAGATTTTCAATCGACTACTGCAGGATGCCAGGAGCTTCCCCGGGAAATGCGAACACAGCCCTATACTTAGTAGTGATCAAAGAAAACCATGTTCCATGTTTCGGTCTCGTGCTCCCCTTGTGGTCCTCGGCATCCCAGCATAGATCAGCATCTACAAGATACGACGCTAGGGGTTCAAGCTTCAGGGGTTCTAACGATAGTGAGTTCAGTGAGCCACAGTGTGGGTTAGTGGGGTTGATGGGGTCATCGGGACCTACACCCGACCTACACTAGATATCGGGCGTGCCGAGTCACTTTCCTCGCCCATTATTCCAAGGTTCCCAGTAGATATGAACTCCGGTTCGCCTCTTCCATTCCGATCGAATAGTTCGCCAAGAGATAATGTTATGAAGCCATCACGATAACACTAGTGATAGAGTGATAGAGTGATAGAGAGACCAGCTGCCCAGTGCCCAGTGCTTGCAGTGATGCCAGATTTAGCCCTATCTTGATATTGATAAGGTCAGGCATGGGAGCTGAGTCTCGAAACGTAAAGGAGCCCTAACGTGAAAGTAATTTGATTAGGTGACCTAATCTACGAATACTTTATTATATACATGATGTTATAACCATTCCCCGAATAACCATTTAATAAAAGGCCCGTTGATAGGTGAAATCTTGGAAGTTCTAGTGTGGCTAGGTGTAAGAAAATCTATAATGAGAGACAATCTACTCGAGTAAAAAGAAAAGTAGAGTCTATCGAAGTACTCGTAAAGAGCGATGTCCAGCGCGAAACTGCGCTAACACACGATTTGTGCTAAAATATTCTGATAAAATTTAGGGCTTCTTAGAAATTAGCTGTTTAGCTTTCTCGATAGCATTCCAGCTAGAGTTCTTGGGAACTCGAGCAACCCAGTAGATGAACAGAGCAGCGCCGACGTTGAAAACAATATACGCCCATATTAGGCCGAGGTTGCGCCATCTTTCACCATAGTATGAGTCGACCGTCGCAAGGAAAATGTTCGTATTCGATAGAGAACAGAATTGGCAGTTGGAAGTCGCGTCCGGGTTATAGACGGCTCCGAATGCGACCGAGTTATAAGGGGTCATGTAGTCGCCACATGTCTGTCCTGGTGGGGGTTGGAAGCTCAAGAGCTCGATCTCATCGCATTGGACGCTATGGTTCGCAACACCGACAGATAACATAGCGCTGATGATATATGTAAGCGGTGAGACGCGGTACATAAAGATCCAAAATCCAGGAAGGGAACTCTTGGGCACCATGACACTGCGAGAATAATTAGCAACCGGTTCCCAGGTAGGTAGGGATTGATGTCGACAGCATTTAACTCACCCTGAAAATATCAAAGACATGGCGAACAGGAACAGCGCGAGGACGGCACCAACTTCGGACGTTTCGCAGCCAGAGATAACCATGTCCGCAAAGGTGGACTCAAAAATCAAGAATGACCATGTGAGTAGGAACATAAGCCCGCCTCGCTCAGTAACAGCATCCGTCTCGATTGCGTTGTTGTTCATGCCAACGAGGTAATAGAACGGAATAAAGACTAAGAGCGATGCGATCGTGCTCCATGGTAGCTCGACAACCATATTGGCCAGGAGGAAAGTGTACCACGAGTAGATTCGAGACGATCGTTCGCGTCCTTCGTATTGTTGTCGCTGGAGGAGGAATTGAGGCATGGTCTGATATACGAGGAAGGCGAAGATGACGAGCAACATGAAAATGGCGAACATTTGGTTTTGGAGACCAGAGAGTGACAAGTGAGATTTGTAAAAGGATACTCCGATGAAAAGAGACTATCATCTACGTTAGTATGGTATCAAATAGTCGAGGCTTTTATTCTAGGTACTTACCGTGCCACCACAGAGGATCAACTTAGCGTAGATGTATGACGGAGTGCGCCAGTATTGTTCAAACACCCGCTTCGTGCATAGGAAGAATTGGTAGTAGAAGGGAGTCGCGTAATATGCGCTGGTTGTTTCGACATCCCGATGCACGCTTTCAGTGCTTGGCTGACCTAATTCCATGACTCTAAGTTCCTTCTTCACGGCTTCGTATTCTTGGCTATTGCGCCAAACTTCGTGCCAGTTTCGGTCAGCATGAGCTCCGGGCGCGGCTCCGATCACTCGTAGCATCCATTCAGCAGGGTTTTCGCTTTTACCGCAAAGGCTGCCTCCGTTTCGCTCGAAGTAACTAGTGAGTGTCTCAGCATTAGGCCCGATGTCCCCGAAGTACACCGTCTTGCCCCCGAAGCTTAGCAGTAATAGCCGATCGAACTGTTGGAATAGCATTGCCGAAGGTTGGTGAATCGTACACAGGATCGCTTGGCCATTATCAGATAGCTTCCTTAAAAGGCTTGTGATCGACCATGCCGTCTGGCTATCTAATCCTGAAGTCGGCTCATCAAAGAAGACGAGAAGTTCTGGTTTGGCAGCAAGCTCGACTCCAATAGTCAGACGTTTACGTTGCTCGACGTTCAAACCTAAGATCCATGTTAGCTAGGTACTACTAATAATAATTAATTGGTTTGAGAGGAGGGTCATACCTTCGCCAGGAACTCCAATGATTGCGTCTGCATATGCTTCCATGTCTAGGAGTTTGATAACTTCCTCAACGTAAGCATTCTTTTCTTCTATCGGAACGCTGAAGGGTTGTCGAAGAGCTGCACTGAACCGCAAGGCTTCTCGAATGGTTGCCGTTTCAAGATGGATATCCTGTTGCTGAACATAACCGGTTTGCCTCTGGAAAGAATTGCCGCGAGGAATTCCATTGACCATGATATCGCCGCTGACAACACCCATGGTTACACGGTTGGCCAATACATCAAGAAGGGTTGTTTTCCCGGCTCCAGTAGCTCCCTACATCCAAGTTAGCAATTGCATGAGGGCATCGGCAGGGTTATCAAAAACATACCATTAGTGCTGTTAACGTTCCGGGTTTAATCCACCCATCGACGTGGTCCAAGATGCGTCTAGGTTGGCCCTTTATGGTGATATCGTAACAGACATCAGACCAATGGAAGATCGAGTTTTGATTTTGAATTTGGGCGCCAATAGTACCAGAAACATCGCTATCTCTCTGTCTCTTGCTGCCTGGAACACCGGAAGGTCCAGACTCTTCATCGCCCCGTCCTTTCACGGTTTCGGATGATTTATGGTTTCGACGAAAGACAAGGACTTCACCCTTAGAAACCTCAAGTGAGAAATATTCCGCGGCAATCATGTAGACAGCTGTAAAGAAGATGATGTATCCAATGAGAATTCCAAAATTCCTATGAAAGCGTGAGTAAATAGGCACTTTCCTTTTGGCTGAGACTTCCGATAATTGGCTTACCTCCAGATGTGCGAATGGTAAAATCCAAAGTTCCCATTCATGAATACATCACCACTGACGAAATCTTCTCCAGGTAAGGCGCCCGCAATTGAGCATGTCCTTTCCAATGGAGTAGCATTTGCATACGGACCTCCCATTGGCACGAACATAGTACATGGGAAATTACGGTTAGAAAATTCATTGGCGACAAGACTCTCATATGCGTAGGAGATCGGGTCCAAATAATTGATCCATCTAAGCCAACCCTGCATGTATCGTGTCGGAAGAACAAATCCGGTATAGATAACCAAACCCAATATGAAGATAGCCGCAGGGGTGATCGCTTGTTGGATGGTTCGAGAGGTTTGCGCGATAGTCCGAAGAATCATGGACATGGTGAACGTCGCAGTGAATGCAAATAGCAAGAATATGAAGAATGCACCTGCCTCCTGCCTCAATTGAGCCATGAAGTACAAGGGGATATTGAAACAGAGGACGGAGATGATCTTAACGGGCAGTTCGCATATTGTGGAAGACACTGCTTCAGCGAAAGGATGGTATAGCGCGTAGCGAGACTGTTTCTCTACTATGGGTCGTTGGGCGTAGAGGGAGAATATCTGAAATCGTCAATTTTCCAACTCCAACACGCGTATCAAGGGGGTACATTACCTCCAGGGCACTGCTCAGGGCATTGAAGACGATAGCGAAATAGATGAGGACGCATCTACTATTCATGCTCTCCGCGACAGGGGCCAGCTTGTAGTAAATGCTTCCAAGCACCAGAGATATTACCAAATTAGCCAGGACAGTAGCGACAACGAAAGTTTTATCTCCCATCATGCGCTGGAACCCTCGGGTCATGCACAAACGAATTTGCATGGGGGTGGAGATAGTGAAAGGACTCTTGTTCCTCCTATGGATACGTTGGTGAGTTGCTGCATCCACGAGCGTGATAGATAGTTTCCAGGAAGACTTACGTGAATGCTGCCTGTTTCGCCTTTCTAGATTTCTTTAATATCTCGTAATACTGGCCATTTGTTGGGTATTCCTGTTCGAAGGCCTCAATCTCCCTTAGGAGATTAGCTCGTGACTCGCTAGACTTCCATACTTCTGCAAACTCATTGGGGGTACGCGGAACTCTATCTTCAAAGCCAGGTTGGACTACTCGTTCGGACGGGTTTGTGAGAGAGGTCAGAAAATCGGCTGTCGTTTGACGGTCGGGGCAGTGATATCCAAGATCGGTGAAGTATTTCTTAGCCTCGTCTTTATGACCAAAGTATATCTGTCTTCCTTCATATAGAACGGCGACTTTATCAAAAACCTGCTGATGTGTGAGATATGTAATATCAAATGTTGGCACAAGTTTCATGCACTTACATCGTAAGCTGGCTGCGAGGCTTGATACATTGCGACAATGGCTGCGGTCTCCCCAAGCTCGGTTGACAATCTGAGAGTTTTCGCGAACCCAAGACTAGTCGCAGAATCAAGTCCTCGAGTACTGTTATCCCAGCACTGGATAGCGCTTTGGTTCAAGGTAACTTCAGCGATACTAACTCTCTTTCGCTCGCCGCCACTCACTCCTCTGATGAAGTCGTTGCCCAACCTCGTGTTGATGGTGTGCGATATGCCAAATACTGCCATCACCACATCCCTCAAATGCTGTGCGTACATCTGCCGACTGACTCCTGGCAGACGGTTCTCAGGCGTGCGAGCCAAGGCGGCAAACTGAAGTGTTTGACCAACGGTCAATTGAGGGAAATGGATGTCAGTCTCTGCTTGATAGATGACCTCTCCTCGGAAACGGCTGTGCATGACATCGAATGGTATGCCTTGGTAGTTGATATGAGATTGTTGATCGAGGTACAGGCCATGAGTATGTCCAGCAATGGTCTTGAGCAAGGTTGACACGCCACTATCGTCAGAATGATTAGTATTTTTATCTAGATACTAGATGACAAGATGACAGGGGAGCTCAATGGAAGGCCAATGTTTGCTTACCTTCCCGGTCGACCGAGCACCAAGACCATTTCACCACTCTTAACTAATCCATCGAACCGGTCTAGGATCTGGATCTTCTGCTGCCTGCTTGAGATCCATTCTCGAGCGATTAATGGTGCTCTCCAGAGGACATTCAGTATGTCTTTCTGATAGTCGGTATCTTTTCCAAACCCGTGTACACATAGGTTACGCCAGGAGACACCGACAGGGGGTCGAGGGAATTTGTCAGGTTCCTGAGCGAAGGCGTGCAAGAGAGTTTTCGCCCACTTTCTCGCGTCGAACTGGGGAGAGTTTGGATCGAGCTCCGGTCTTTTATCTAGAAAGGGGTTGACGCCTTGGAAGTGAGTAGTCTCACGAGTAAGGGTCCTTGCCAGCGTAGCTACCCGCGTGTCATCATCTTCAACAGAAGACGCGTCGGATGAGAAGGAAGCTTGTCCAGCTCCCTTTTCAGCCATGGTTAGGTCTATGTCTTGTAGAGGCTGGGCCACTTTCGAATCCTCTCCGTGACTGTCTTTGCCTGGGGTAGGCATGATGACAACGAAAATTAGTTCATTAAAATATCTATCATAAGACAAAACAAGATAAATACAGCCCGATTATTGGGAGAATAGATATAAATATGAATTTGCCTCAAGTGTACAGCCTACCCCTAGAGGTGCCGGCGTCGAGGCTCAAGGCTCGGCAAGCCGAGCTGAGAAGCATCTCGCACGCACATCTCGGTAAACATCTCGGACCCTATGGGTGTGTAGTTCAATACACTAACTGTCAGGTACCCATACATCTTCGATCTAGAATCTTAGTACATCAAACGGGGTTTGTGTGAAAATTATGAATTGAGAATTTTAATCGTGCAATTTCGTAGTACAATCGCACTCTTCGGCGATTATCATGTGAGTTCTGTGCTAAGATCTAGTGCGCTGGTCTAAGCGTTTCGGCGCCGAGATTCCCTAGACGGTTAGCTTCAACGAAAAAGTCTGAGATCACACCGGCGTCATACATACAAACAAATGTGGCTCCCAGGCTCTTTCCCCGAGTGATATTCTTTCGCATTCTTCCAAGACAGAAGAATGCGCAAGATTACTACATTAAGCTTTGGGAAAGAGGATGGAGATTCTCAAAAGTTGTGATTCTTGCAAAGCACGGAAAGTTCGATGTAACGGTAAGTGTTTGTTATCCTTCAATGTTGTTACCCACGACCTGGATGCCCCTTGCCCCCGATGACATTCCATAGGCTCAACTCAAATTAGGATACCCCGGTCCCTGCGAAAACTGCATTGTAAGTGCCGGTATATGTAAATACTAAAGCCTAGGCGGTCTAGCCTCGATTTTATTGGCGGCATGTCTATTTTACTAACAACAACATTACGAAGCGCCGCAAATCACAATGTCACTTCAGCCGTAGGAAGATCCCTCAAAGGCGGAATGGTAAGTAACCTTAGTCTTTAGAGGCTTAGACTCCACCAGCTTGAACACGACACATCTAACATAATTCAACATCGTAGTGAATACTATCCTCACATCACCGCCGTCCCCGCGTGATGAATCTCCGAGTACCTCCCACGTCACGGAGAATGTCAGTTCTCATTTCACATCAAAGATACCTCTAGTAACAGCGAGTCTAATATGTGTTAGAAGCCTCGACGACCACTACCCGAACTTTATGTCGATCGTCTATTGACTGAGGCCCGGACGGCCGGGGCTCTCAAAAATGAGAAACCGTTTGCCGTGAAGGTATACTCTATCATCCATCTTGTCCCGAATGTTATGAATCCGTGCTGACGATCTCAGGGGATCGGACTCGTTAGTACGCCTGAACTGCATCTCCTGGTAACTAAACCAACGATTTAGGAACTAACTTGGCATCGATCAGTTGGGAACGCTAGCTTGACGTTCTTCTCCGACAATCGACTGCTGTACTTGTCGTCCCGTCTCCGCAATGACAGAGTAAGAGACCTAATTCAACGGATATCGGCCTTGATCGGTTCTCGACTTGGTCAACACCGTAAGTACCTGTTTTGGATTGTGTGTTGTGTATATTCCAAGGCGTGATATTTCCCAGACTTCATCTATATGAGTTTATCAGTTCCAATGCCTATCAACTAATTTGGGAATATACTAATTTTTTGTAGCCAACGTAATGCCATCAAATTCCCTATGGGGTGCCAAGGGGAACCATAAAGACATGTTCACATTCCCGGATCGAACTGAAGCGAATGCTCACATAAAATGTCCTCCCCCTATATCTCTAGCGAATAATTACTTGTCTAATTCCGGGAACAGTATATTTCGAGCGGATTCACCCATTCTATCCTTTCCTTGACCAGAGCGAATTCGAAACTATGGCATTCAGCCCCAGCTTTCCAGGTCGTTTTGCGCAGAATAAAGCAATGTATGCTTTATACCACGCCATCGTTGCTCTAGGATGTCAAGCAGGTACTGGAGGAAGATTTGAACCGGGAAAGGGAAAGGCTTGGCAATACTTGTCAAGGGCACTTGCGATTTTCCCGGATCTTTTTGCGCTTCCCGACTCTCTAGAGGTTCTCCAGGCAATGACTGCCATGACCATATATTCACTAAAGTAAGCCTACGACAAGTCTCCATTGACACTCGGCCCCATGCTCGGGGGATCAAGCTGCATAGATCGAGTAATCGTGAGAAATTACCTACTTATGTTTAATGCGATAGTATATCTTGCATAGCAATCGAGCACTTCATATTGTCCGAAGCATCGAGAAGGGCGCAGAACCTTGGTCGCGCAAACCTAAGCGGCAAAGCCCGCGCTAGCTATCACAGAGCCTTTTGGGTCCTGTACACCATCGAGAAGATAACCAATTTCCATTTCGGAAGAAACTCTGTACGTTTTCACCTATTCAATCTCTCGACATAACCATTTCTTTTTCAAGGTCTTCTTATGCATTTATATACTAATAGTAATTGAAGATATTTGTAGACCATGATATCGTCATTCCTATTCCATCCGTACCGGACGCGATGATGGGGGAATTGGACTGGTTCCTTGCGACCGCGAGGTATGCTCGCCTGCTATCGAAGGCTATGGCATCTCTCTTCTCAATTGCCGGGACGGACGACCCAAAAGCGTATTACTTGTCCATCATAGATCAATGCGAAACAGAATTGGAACAATGGCGGATGTCGATACCCGACGAAATCAGGCCTGGAAAACCATATCAGACACATGGGATGCAAGGTGCGCTGCTTCGGTTAGCCGCCCTCCGGATTCACCTATTTTACAATAGTTTTAAGTTGAGCCTTTGCCGAGCGACAGTACATCTAGCTGCGAACACAAGCCATGTTGTGAGCCAAGCCCGCCAATCTGAGGCCACGCGAACAATGATGGATACGTCGCGACAAGTGTTGGAATTGACAACGTTTATCGACGTGGAGCCAAATACACCGTTGTGGTAAGCAAAATCCTCTTCTACATAGTATCAGCACACATATGTAGTGAAACCGTTCGTTTTTCAGCTTCGCTCATCATTTCCCTTGCTACAGGATCATGGCGGGCATTCCGGTTGTGGCTCTGTTCATATTATTTGATTTGGTGGTCACAAATCCGAAGCACACCGGAACGGGAACAAATCTAGCCCTGCTCGACATGGCCGGGGGGCACTTTAGCAGAATCGAATACGCAAGTGGCGGCAGTCTACCGGGCTCACTTATTGGGGAGTTTGCGCACATTGCTCGAGAATATGTGAATACTGTGAAGAATGAAGAGTCGTCGAATGTATCCGCCGACAAACATTCCTTAACATTATTGAAGTCACCCCCTACAGCCTTCAGCACCATTAACCGGTCTGGACCTCAAACACTCAGTGACGGCAAGCTTACCTCTCCTCTTGGCCCCCCTCCCCCGCTCGGACCCGCGCAGGTAAGTACAGCCAGCCAGCCATCATCTTATGTGACATGAACACAATTGACTTTTGACAGATGTCCGATAGTCTTGCCTTTGATGGTGACATCACTCTGCCGCTCGACGATACTTTACTTTTTCCGATAAATGACAGGTACTTCGAAATGGATGACGAAGTCCCTATGGGAACGGACATCATGGATCTATTCAACTCCGCTATAGATCCGTTTTTCAATCAAATAATGGATCCCGACCTCCAAAATTAGGACCAAATCTACCTATCTTTCGTTATATCTACCTTAGACTTAAGACTTAAGTACCTGTGTATACTTATATACGATGGTTCATGAGAGACGAAGGCTATCGGCTATACTGATACTTCTCTTTGGGATATGTATAACTAGATCTATTGCAGACATAATACTAGTTGATTAGACTTGTTTTTCAAGGGGAAGACTCTCTCTTCCGTACTTCCCCACCTTACCCCGGCTTACCTAAAATGAGCCCTTACACATTTGCCAGAGTAAGATAGTCCGTGTCGTACTACATCTCAATGTACCTAACCGTACCAAATTGCGAGCGGAGTAAATATTTCACACCTTACACCAATCTAAGGAATGCCTATACAATGGAGACAACTCCTGCTATCGGATAGGGCTAGTAGACATCTAGCTCAGTGCGTCGACCCCCAGCGCCGATAAAGCCACTGTTCTCTGTGGACCGACCGGACATGGCATAAGAAGAAACTTCCCAAATTCGCTCTGGGGGCCATAGGCAGCTTTATCCCGGCTATTGGCGTAGTCACTGTAGGTCGTGACAGCTGCCTCTAGACTCTCTATCTTTTTCTTCCATTCACTGTGATTTTGGGCATCCCAGGGAGCGTCGCTCGAGGTAAAAGGCATGTCGGCCAAGTTCGGTACATACGAGCACACGCCAAACTTGGCCATCTCATAAATGCCCTGCGCCATCATCGTCGTCATGGCTGTGCGCCGGGCGCTTTCTATCATGATCCACCAATCCCATGTCTGAGCGTTGGCTGTCTCATGCTCCTTCGATGCCTCCACTGCGCGCATATGCAGCTGCAGTGCCCAACTTTCAAGGATATAGGAATGCATCTCGGCTTGTACGCGCTGCCTAGTGTCACCATCCCAGAGTTGGATAATGTGAAGGATGAGAAATGCTTGCAATGATGCGGTATGCGTCTCAAGTGACATATCAGATGGGTCTAAGTTAATCAGTTGTGCTACCCTCCTTTCAATGATATTCATCACTATGTCCCTGGTGACCTCTTCTCTAGAGGCGTAGCTGGCGCATGCGCTAAACGCCTCTTCGAGGGGAGGAGGGAACGACAGCGTTTTTCGCAACGACGAGTGTATGAAAGGTATCTCTAGCTTTCGTAGAAACTTCCCCGGCCAACTCATCACAATGCGAGTTAAAATAGGGACGGACCGAGTATTCATCATTGACACCGGCAATACAAAAGGGCAGGTGGGATGGAAGCCCGGCATCCGGACTTGTTTAGAGTCAAGAACGGATAATTCTGGGATGAAGAGCTCGCCGGTTGTCTCAGCTAGCTCTCCCTGTCGGAACCCTCGCGTGGGTGAGTCATTGTCGAAGAGGGAGTCCCGGCCTCGAGAACTGATCCCAGGGGTTTGGCCCTTAGCGTATGGTCGAAAGTGAGGAGTGTCATGTGTTCCGCTTATGTTTTTGACCGGTTGGTTCTTGTAAAAGCAATTGATGCCCCTCCGTAAACAGCGAGGACATTTCGGAGTTTGAGGTTCACATCGGCGTTTTGCCCTGGCGCATGGAACACATGATCTCTGGCGCGAAATCATAATAGAGCTTCAGAGTGTTCGATTCGAACTAGTTCCCGCCTCTCTCCGCTGTCTAGGCGATAATATAAAAGTGTAAAAGTAGAACGTTCGGAATACGCGACGTTGAATAATCCAATGCTGACACGGAGAAATTGTCAAGCCATACCAAAAAAGGTTTAGATTCCACTGCATTCATTTTCCGACGCCGCATCGGTGAAAACCCCGGCGATATGATTGGTGTACGGGGAATAAGACTACCGCGTACATACCGCTATTACCAATAGCTAACGCAAGCCATTGTGTAGACGTCGCTCAACGGATAATAATGGTGACAGGGGTCGAAAGGGTGTTAAGGGAGGCAAACTACATCACAATGGACTGGCACAACAAGCCAAATATGTCTCGCTCAAAAATATACCTATAAAACTCTGGGCAAGGTGAACTTCCGGCGGGTCTCCACTCCTTGCCTTATACCACACAGCCTTTTCTCAGTAAAAGCCCACCCTACCGCGGACAATACTAATCACAATTACCCGCTCAAGGAAGTTTGAAAGACACCCCACCCAAGATGGCCATCGTCGAATTCGTCTTCCCTCAAATCACGAAGGACCCGGTACTGTTGAAGGAAGCATCTGAAAAGGCTCCGTCGCTCGCATTCCAGGCCTTCACTAAGGCAGGTGTCATAAGAGCATCCCAAGGAATGATAAACTTGGAGAACGGGAAAGATGTCACAGCCGATGTCAAGGAACTCGTCGTTCTCGGTAAAGAGTTCACGATTAACACTTCTGATCAAACTTTGCTAATTATGTCTAGAATGGAAGGACGCCGCTGACTTCCACGCGTTTGTCAAGTCTAAGGAGTTTGCAGATTACATGGTGCTCATGAAGCCCTACATGACTGGACCACCAGAGCTGGATCTCTTCGAGACTAATACCTCGTCGTCGCTCTTTACGGGTCGGAATTTCTTGGAGATCTTGCTTATCCGCCCTAACAAAGAGGAAGATATTGAGGCCATTGAAACAACAGTGAAGTCGAGTTTGGAGAAGGCCGGTGAGACCGATACGATTTACGGAACCAGCACCAACCTCCCTAAGAAGGTGACTACTGTTATCAGGTCGTTTTCCAGCGCAGACGTAAGATCCCGAATATAATTAATGAGGGGAAGATATCTAATCTCACTTCGATAGGAACGTGCCGCCGCGAAACAATCCCATGAAGGGCTTGTGAATGAACTCAGCAAGTTGGCGAACGTGACTCTGCTATATTCTGAGAACACGCAATTCATTTGAGGATAATAAGAATCCTGGATGATTCGTGATATTCACTGTATAGATATTCAAAGAACTTTAGAAATTGGCTCATTCTCTCCTCTGCATCAATCGCATCTAATTAAGTAGTCTCTTGCGCCGAGATTCCTCTATGATCACCTATGTAGATTCTACTGTTATAAACGTACTCACACTCAATATGACTGTTACCATGTGTTGACCATCGTTTATTGGAAACCGCTATGCGATAAATCCTAAGAAAAGGCAGGTATGGAAGAGTTTATTTCAACAATCGAACGGCATGCGGGCCCACTAAATCCGGATCGATGTGGGTCTATGGACCGGCTTCCGGGATCGTGATCATATTCCACTTCGGTGGCGTAGGTCTAATATATGATGAAGTCTCAGGATGAAATAACTCCATACCAAGCTTATGCTTAGGGTTAAGACACAATCAGCGATCAAAGAATATTTGACACCGTGGAGTTTTACGTAAATTGGGGGTTGCACATCACCGGTTGGCTTTGTGGAATTTCTCTATATAAGTACTTCCACGTACCTACCTAGGTACCTACTCTACCTCTAAAAGCAATAAAATACCAGCTTTAGAACTCCCCAATAGATATCCGTCTCATTTCCATGATCCCACATCACTATCAAGAAATCATAGAAATCATGTCACCAGAGGAAATCGAATCTTTCGGGCCGTTGCTAAATATTCCACACGCATCACTTGAGGCCCTTGCTATCAGGATTTATGAACGTGCTTTTCATAAACCATGTGAGGGTGCTCAGTTTAAAGGTCGCGCTGTAGGCTGTTACAACCTCGTTCATTTCGTCGACGCGAATAATGATACCAGACTTGTGATCCGCGTCTCTGTCGCGGCCTGGGGCTCAGGCAAGACCGAGACAGCAGCACGCGCCCTTGAGTCAACGGTTGCGACGATGCGTTTCGTCGCTAGGAACTCATTCATCCCGGTACCTCAGGTATATGATTTCGATACAACTGACAATAACGAGATCGGAGCTCCGTACATGTGCATAAGCTTTATCTCTGGAAGCCCTGTATCTTATACCTGGCGTGAAGGATCTGAATATATGCCATTATTCTAGGTCCGCCGAAATATTCTACGCAGTCTTGCCCAAGTCATGGCTCAATTTTCATCTTTCAGTTTCGACAGAATAGGGTCTATTACAAGTGATGAGGCTAACACGCAAGCACTGGTACCTTGCTACGACTGGAAGCAATCCGAAGATGGTACGTTCCAAGTTGTGTCCTACGGTCCTTTCGATTCCGCATCCGAAGATGGTACGTTCCAAGTTGTGTCCTACGGTCCTTTCGATTCCGCATCCGATTACCTCGTACATCGTTACAAGGAACGTCCCGATGGAGATACGGATGGTAGAGGAGCAGAGTCCGTGTTGCAGTCATTAATCATCCCCTGCTGGATTCAAGAACTGGCAAACAACGCCTCGGAAGGCTTTGTCCTTCGTCCTCCTGACTTCGACGCTCAAAATATTATGGTTGATAAAGCAGGTAATGTTACGGGGCTTCTCGATTGGGATCACGCCCATACGCTTCCACGGTCGCTTGGATATGCCAAAGTCCCCGCCTGGCTGTCGAGAGACTGGGACCCTTCGACGCGTCACTTACTTGGATCTTCAGCGATAGAATTAGAGAACCAGACCTTGGTTCTGGAAGCTTACCGGAAGCGGTATAGTGATATGATGAAGTATGCCCTTGAATATAGAGGAGACTGGACATTCACATTGGATTCTCACCTGTCTGATGCACTATGGGCAGCCATCATTCATTATGATTATCGTATAGAAATATGTGGGGAGTTGATTGAGGGAGCTATGAGGACCATGAACAGGTATCACGTTGATGGCATGGATTTCCTCTCGCGTATCGAAAATAATTCCCTTTACCCAACTGAGCAGATTATGTTGACCATTGGATTCAAACGCTTATTCTCAACCATCTAGTCGCTCATTACTGAGACATATTATCTTATTAGTTAGTAACAGTATAGGTACATGCAATATTGATACTTTCATAGAATACTCATGAGTTACTAGAACTATCCATTATCTATTAGAAAGATACGCATTATGTGGTCGTGTGAATGATTAAGACGATACAGGCAATATTCTAAACAAAGAGGTGTAAACCGACTTTCCTCGAGGTCTTCATGGTCAAGTGAGGCATTCCGTACAAGAGGCACCTACCTTGGACATCGCAAAGACGACGAATTCTATGTGAAACCTTGAGTACCGTTTGCTAAAGTGTGCTAAAGATTAATAAGATATTCAGTGTATTAGGAATAAAAGTAGGTGTAGTGATAATTAAGCTCCGTGTCAGAAGACAGGATTTACCCCTCGTATCGCAGAAAGAGCGCAGCGTCTTTTGAATACACTTTACTTCTTGAAGCTACTTAGCTACTACCTATCAATCTGTTGACGCAAACCCCCTGACACTATGTCCTTGAATGCAAGAACAGGGAAGCCTGAGATTGTATGATTATCCAACCGTGTCAACATGATACCTATGGAACCTAGGTTCTAGTATGTCTCGGATAATACCAGAAATTTCAATAAGATACCGTACGAAACCGCAAGCGATATTAAGGGCGGGGGACCCGAGGAGAGTAGGTAAAGTGTTTGTGGTCACAGAAGTCCCGTGACAATACAACTGTGAGACCGGGCGCTGCTAGGAAACTCTTAGAAAGTTTGATTGCACATACATCCTAAGTAGAACGTTTCTATGCATAAGATAGGAACGCTATATCAACCCAGGTATAAACAAGAGCTAGATGAGACTAACGTTCGACAGGTCTGTATCGAGATACTCTCCAGGTTTACGAGAACGCCCCGATTCTGGCGGCTGACGTCGTTGTCTTGAAACGATTATGCTACCGAACCCACAAGCCGGAAATATACCTACATCAATAGGAAATGACCCGAGAAACCGGAACTCTTACGGGGCTAGGGTCAACCTGGGGGCGAACTCGCATCATCAAGTCGATGTTTGATATCAAGTAAAGCACACCACTAGGATCGTCAGCTTTAATAAGACGAAGGGAATCACATTTAAAAACGATGAGTATACATGTTCGTAGCGGTTCGTAAGTTTGAAATTAAGATAAACGAATAGATTCTCAGGGGATATTCACGCGGACTTGAGTGTTCTTTGATAGCCTTAGGTTTGCACGCCTAAAGCACGATACTGATGCCTCTCGACCTCGACGTTACCTAACTACAGTTACTAAGCTGCGGCTGGATATCATTCTAGAAGACCGGGGTGGGCAAAAACAGGCTAGACCATCGCTAGTCAAAGTTCTTATCCGGGGTTGTTAACTTCTTTAGTTGGGTCATTTAAAGGCTTAATCAAGATTAAGGCGACGCCGCGTGGGCGGCGATAACTTACACAATTTGTTCGTGTCACAAATAAAACCACGCGGCGGGCGAGTCTCGGTATAAGTGCGTCCGTCTTTGGTTTCGTAATATGCAGCCTGAAGCGCCTGCTATGTAGTTCCCTAGAAATGATAGTAATATCATCCCAGCGTCAATACTATATCTTGGAATGTTGGCGTTCTTGGTGTCAAATGAAGGCGACAGAATTACCTGACGATGCGCTAGAAAGGGGTTCTGCGCCGCGTCTCGGCCAGTCAGCTTAGCTGGACTTCCAAGACAGCTTCCGGTCTAAGACAGCGCCGAGACAATAGAGGTGAAGATCGGTTGGAGGTTCCCTTTCCCATATTGGAAACAATATTCTTGTGTGAATGCGCCAAGGTGTTTCGTAGCGAAAGGCAGTAAGTTTCTACATACTATGTGCGTAGGACGTATTAGGACATAGACGCTATGCGCCATGCGCCACGCTGAATGAAGACTGCCCGGGTGAGGTGCTGAAGCTGAAAAGTAACTGGAGCGATATGGTGTGGTCAGTGGTCATATGGGGATTAGAAGGGCGCTCCAGCTCGGTGGGTAAGACCCCTGATTAGCAGCCCTGGCCCTACCGTTAGCTCCAGATATGAGGGACAAGGGTCGCAGGGGTCGTGAATCCGTTTGAAGGAAAAGGCTTCCTCGCTATTGGACAGCGCATTCTCCTTATCTCTCGGCACGACAGACTCCACTGCTTGGCATGCCTTGGCTCGATCCAATGCCTGTCCAACTTGTTCCTTCGAACGTCGGGTCATCAGTCGTAGCTAAGTTAGAAATCAAGCTGACTTCTACTTCGAGAGTTGACTGGTCGAAAGAGTGAGCAAAAATCATGAAAAAGAATACGCTAACGGAAACAATTCTCATTCGAGAGACACCCGATATATATGATACGATGTTTATGACGAACCTTTGAGGCGATCGTTAGCAGATGTTGTAAGCAGATGTTGTGGTCTCGAGTCTGGAGCTTGGGGCTGCGGTCGTCCTTTAGATAAGACACTGAACATCCAACATCCAACGGATCTTCTTTTACGGCCTGCAGCAGCCAAGGAATGATTAGCCCATGATCGACTCGACATCACCAATTGCTACATGGAATCATTCTTAGAATTTGACGTAGGTAGTCTTGCCGCCGTTATGTATGTCATCGGAGAGACGATGAGAAGGACAACCTTGAATTGTTTGCTTGAAGTCGGAGCTCTAACCACTAAATGGTATATGGAACCGAGATTTCGGCCGATTCGCAACGTTGCTCAAAAAATATAAGGTTAAAATAGTTAGCTATCATAGGCCACCTAATAGCACGCGTTCCCATTATGTCGATGCGTTAATACTTGGTATTGGTGTAGGTACTGATGCGACTAATGCGACTGATGCAATCAAGTCTCATCCATCTCCTAACCTACCTAGTACCCAGACTGCCAGACTGCCAGATTGCCGCGACGTCGACCCCGACCTCGAGGTACTACTGAACCACGTGTGGATCGTTGAACAGCGCCATCAAATAATACGTTCAGTTGCGCGGGTCTGCAGCAAGGCTTTTCCCGTCTTCCCCGGAGTTTCCAGAGGTGGCTGCAAGATATCGAGTGAGTCCATTCAGGAAACATTCCCGCGTAGTAGGGTGGTAGGACCGACTTCCTGTGGGACTCCTGATGGGATTGGGATGGTGAGATACATTGCGGTTCATTGCAGTTCGCTGCAGTTCGGCCGCGAGATTTAGGAATGTCATCTCAAGTAACCGCCCTGCTGGGAATTCCCCAAGACTTTAATCAACATCAGCATATGCAAAAGGTAGGACCCAAGAATTTAAGTAAGGGTAATACGATATAGGTAATACGTGAGTTCATAAATATCCGAGAAGAATTTTTACCAACATTAAACCTCGCAAGAGTGCAAGAGTAACTGCCCAGTGAATCGATCGATGTATCCATTTGCTGGTAACACCAGCACCAACACCGTACGGCCAGGGCAATCACTACCTACCAGTACCTATGTAATCAATAGGTACCTAGCCTGGAGCCCTGGTCCTAGCTGGAGGTGAGTACTTAACGAGCTCCAGTGGACTTGCCTGGTAGTACAGCGTAGACGAGTAACTGTAATTTTTTTTCCTTGTCTGACCGCCGCTCGCCATTGTTTATCAATTTCTGGGTAATCGCATCCCACCAACCCAAACAACAAAACCATATACCACACAAAATATCTAAAGATACTTTGTAGATGTAGAAAATGGTATATAATATACATCATGTTATCCTAAAACACCCTGCAGAATGCATATATGAATCCTTCTCCTACTCTGTCGTCTCTTTTTAGTGGTGGTGCTCCGGCCCATAAAACGTGTCTGTCTTTTAATCAAGGTCGTGCCGCGCATGAGGCGTATGTACTGTACTATGTACATCTGTCCAGGGCTATCTCTAACGAATCGTATTGCCATTCGCTGCAAGTTGTTAAAAATCCACCGCGTTCTCGGGTCCTTATCAGCAAGATCCACTCTAAAATGTCAACGGTCTTTTTTCCATTTTTAAAATTATGAGATTTGTTTGACCGGGGTACTGATACGCAGGTATGTATTTATTTGTACGAAGTATGCGTATCTAATATCTAATATCTATTATCCTTTTAGCACTGGGTAAGTAGCAACCTTGGATAAAGGAAACCCTTCCAAGTTGGAAGGAGAGTACAACCGACGCTGCGGCTTCCCTTGTAACTCCCGCGCTCTCATAATAAGTAATAATAAGTAAGGGGTACCGACAGTGACCAAGGAAGGCATGTACTCTCCATATTCCAAGTTGTACAACACGTAGATACCCGCTTTGCACTTACCTGTATGTACGACAAGTACAATAGGTAAGTACTACCAATGTATGTCTCGCCTTGCAGGTAGGCTGGCTAGCTGGCAGGTCATGCCAATGGAAGCAACGCCCAGAACGCCCCGAGCTGGATATGTTAGCACCTAGGTCCTAGGTCCTACCTACCCTACCTGCTACCTGCTACTAGGTACCTGTTGTGCTCTTCATATTTAGGCACAGACACCCGCCCCCGGTATCGTTGGAACCTTCATTTTTACTTCTCTCTTCCCCTTGTTGTACGCGCTCACCATTCCTTCGCCAAAAGTAAAAATCGCGACGTCCGCTTTTTTCCCCGGGACGAGTGTCTCACACACGCCCCCCTAATAGAAGAAGCAATCCGTCAACCGCTCTTATCCGAAAGGACGGGCATAAAGGATTGTCATCCGAGTTCTCGTCTTAGCACCCGTTCCCGCAACCAGACCGCCGGCTTCTTAATTCGCGGCTAAGAACGTCGTCGACATAATGTCCGCCAGCTTGTACGTCACGCCGTACAATGGCACCAAGGGCGATGCTGACGCCGGTTATTCTACCGGTGTCACCGATCTGAATCAGTTCTACGAGGTACGACCAGAAGAAAGATATGTGAAGCTGTTGAAGCTGTTGAAGCTACGAAGATGTGAAGATGTGAAGATGTGTATTAGTTGTCGGAGAGGAATTTGGAGAAAAGAGAAGAAGAGCAGAACAGCAGAACAGCGCTAAAAATATGTTTTTATTATAGAGTGGTGATTTCGCCTGGATCATAACCGCCGCCGCCCTCGTCCTACTCATGATTCCCGGCGTCGGCTTCTTCTACTCGGGTCTTGCCCGGCGCAAGTCCGCCCTCTCGCTCATCATGCTGGCCATGTTATCCACCGCCGTTGTCGATTTCCAGTGGTTTTTCTGGGGTTACAGTTTAACCTTCTCTCACACCGGTAGCAGCTTCATCGGCGACCTTTCTAACTTCGGCCTCATGAAGACCCTCGCTCAGCCCTCCGTCGGCAGCAACAAGATCCCCGATATCCTCTTCTGTCTGTACCAGGGCATGTTCGCCGCCATCACGTAAGCTTCCTTCGAGTTCAACTCTCACTGCACACCATATCATCTTCACTCATTCTTTCTCCTTACTCTAAAATTCCTGTTTTTGAACTAACACTTGACCCAGGCCCGCCCTTGCCATCGGCGCAGCCGTCGACCGCGCCCGTGTGCTTCCTTGCATCGTCTTTATGTTCATCTGGGCCACCATCGTGTACGATCCCATCGCGTACTGGACCTGGAACGCCAACGGCTGGTCCTTCAAGATGGGTGGTCTCGATTTTGCCGGCGGTACCCCCGTCCACATTTCGTCCGGTGCTGCTGCCCTCGCCTTCTCCGTCATGATTGGCAAGCGAGCCGGCTATGCCAAGAACGCCGGTCTGCCTTACCGTCCCCACAATGTCACCCACATCGTCCTCGGAACCGTGTTCCTCTGGGTTGGTTGGTTCGGTTTCAACGGAGGTTCCGCTCTCGCCGCTAACCTCCGCGCTGTTATGGCCTGCATCGTCACTCACTTGGCCGCTTCAGTTGGAGGTATTACTTGGACTCTACTCGACTACCGCCTTGAGAAGAAGTGGTCCGTGGTTGGTTTCTGCTCCGGCGCTATCTGCGGTCTTGTCGCTATCACCCCCGCCTCCGGTTTTGTTACTCCTTGGGCCGCCGTGATCTTCGGAATCGTGGGCAGCATCGGCTGCAACTTTGCGACTAAGCTGAAGTTCTACATGGGTGTTGACGAGGCCCTCGATATTTTCGCCGTCCACGCCGTCGGTGGTATCATTGGCAACCTCCTCACCGGTATCTTTGCAGCGTAAGCTTCCTATTCCCCCTTTTCTCTCCAACTCCCTACAAATTTACTAAACAAATCTTAACTAGTAACTACATTGCCGCTCTCGACGGTTCCACCACGATCCCCGGTGGCTGGATCAACCGCAATTACATCCAGCTCGGCTACCAAATCGCGGACTGCGTGGCAGGCTTCTCCTACTCCTTCGTGCTAACCTGCGTGATCCTGTTCCTCATGAACCTGATCCCCGGTCTCAACCTCCGTGTCTCGGCCGAAAACGAAGAACTCGGTGTCGACGACGACCAACTTGGCGAATTCGCGTACGACTACGTCGAGCTACAGCGCCACACCACCGACGTTCTGACTGGCGCTCCCGAGGCCAGCGGACGCGCGGGCTCCTCGAAGAGCAGCGACGGTCCCGAGAAGATGGTTTAATTGGTGATGCATAGCTCAGATAAATAGATAGATGGAAGTCGGTCGCGCCGTACGGATTAGTTACGGTTGCGAATGAGTGAAGTGAAGTGAATATACAAAACCCGCCTTGGTCCAAACGCGTCAGCGGGATATTAAATAACTGGAAGCTACATATGTGGATATGCATGATGTGGCATCGTTATAAAAAAAATTCAGGGATTGCGCACTACATAGCGATGTTGCATAGCTTTCCTGTTACTGACTTGGAAGATATCCTTCCGTCTTAATCAGTTTTAGATATTATACCCCCATTCTATTGTAATGAACCTTTTCTATTCTATGTGAACGAGGATATCCCTCAGCTGACTGCATTTTTACTTTAGAAATGAACGTTATGCCGGCATGAGACTCATATAACCCCATTCAACATGATGACCAGGTATAATCTCTTATGCCCTTGTCCATAGTCCAAATGTATTAAGCAAACAAAGCAAGCCGTTTCGCGATCTTCAGGAGGGCATGTATGTACTAGGAGATTCAATCAATGCGGTATGTTGGCGTTGTAACAACCATCGGGCCGTGGGCGAGAACGAAGTAGGCGAGAGGATCATGCAATAAAAACGACAAAAAAAGAAGAAACATCCAAAGAAATTGAACTTCTCTTGTAGGCCCAGCCCAGGATCTGTTGATCGGCTCCTGGCTACTGCGCCCCCGCTATTAGGTATTTCTTTGCCTACCATTTTTCAAGGGCCCAAAGGTGCACGCCGCGGTGTGCGATGCGGGTGCACTCTTTGAGACTCGAACCCTAAACCACCCGTTGCAGAGCAGTTGTTAGGACAGGAACGAGAAGGTGTCTGTGGAAACGTACACCTTGACCATCGGAACGTTACGGTACAAGGTGTTAAGATCCGCCGATGGAAAACTAACACAGTATTTTGGTATATATATCTGCTGTACTTGGGTCGGTGACGAGTGGTTGGGCCACCTGACTGGTGGGCTATCGGACTGACAGCACTGTGCCGACTACCTGAAATTCAAGGTCGTCGTATTCTAACTGCAAGCGCATTGTTCTTTGGACGTCACAAAGAGAGGCCCCGCGATACGCACAAAGGCGACGGTCTCGGTTTCTATACAAAGTTCCTTTGATCCCGCGAAATCGCAGCCGGGTACAAAGAACAGTCGGATGCGGTACTATGGTGACCATCGTAGCATTGGGAATAGCTGCTAATTATGGAATCACCTCCATCATCCGGTAATGCCCGTATGTTGGAGACGGGCACATGGTGACAAGTACCTAACCACCAGCATCGTCGGCGGCAAAGCGCTCATACTCCCAGGATGGACATCGATGCGCCGGAGGGTTTCTCGCATACGGTAAGGAACATCCAATATGACCACACCTTCACACACCTTCCATGTAATCCACTCAAATAGACCTACATCACTACTTGCACCGTCTTCAGACTACCTAACAACCGCTTACCCTCACAGCACGAACCAAAAACACAAAGCGTGCCTCAAACACCCAGACACAATGCCCTCCAACCTATACCACATACGCGAACCCTCCACACACCAACGCCGCACCGGCGCATAGGCGGCGGCCTCGCACTGCAAGGCCCCTTCCCACAAACCCCGAGCCCGACGCCGTCCCCGACCTCGTCACCGCACCCCCGGCCCCTAACCTGGCGGGACTCCGCGAGCGCGCTGCAGGAGGACATCGCGGCGCAGTTCGAGGCGGAAGACCGGCTAGGAGCGCCCACGCTGAAGCGGAAGAGGGGAGACGTCGATACCGGCGACGTCAGCAGCAGCGCTAAGGATGGAGAGGAAGGGGGTATGGGCATGGTGCAAAGCGATGTAGATCGGTTATTGGATGATCTGGTGTCCTGGTTAGCCGAGAGGGAGAGGAAGCGGAGGGAAATCTAGACGATTGTTAGACAGTCCCTGGGTGGGTAGTTTTGGAAGCAGTGGCAAGTCATCCAGGGATAAGCGACAAAATTAGCCATTAGCGACGATCATCTATCCAGGGGTATTCTTCCAATATCTAAGCTGCTAACAAATCCGAGGTATAAGTCCGAAATGACAATGTAGATCACGCGTGTTCGTCGAACGGAACCTCATTGTGCTCCTACCCATGTATATAAGCTCTGTACCTCAAATCCAATCCAATCCAATTCGCCATTCCACCCATCCCATCTTAAGCAACCGAAGACTCGCCCATAACATAGTTCACCTTCTCAAATTCCCCAAGAGCATTAGGCAAGACCTTCGAATACTCAACATGCATCTGCTGTTTCTCGAAGTCCCAGAAGACGTTCGTCCACATATATCTCGCCTTCGCAGGCACGACATTTTCCGCGCTCGCCATGTCCAGCTGGCCCTCGATCTTCATAATCCCGCTCACGGCATTCGCCAAGCTCCAGCTATCCCACGGGCCTTCTCGCCAGTCGGACGCCCTCAGCAACTCCACAACCTCCGACCTTAGCCTCGCGTTCCGGCACTTGGCGCCTATGTGGGCCAGTAAAGGGAGCCTGCCAGCGTCGTTGGTAAATCCGACCTTCACCGCAATGTCCGCCGGGAATTCCATGAAGAGCCTACAGCGCTGCACCACGTCCTCGAACTCGGAGAGAAATTCGTCGTACATCATCTCCGTCGGATCGAGACAGCACGTAATAGACACTACGGCTACTTTGTGGTGCAATCTTAACAACTCGAGACCTTTGCTTTCGCGGATATCTATAGTACTAAAAAGTAGCGAATCGAGTCCGATTCCCAAGTCGTGCAGTTGCGATAAGTAGATCGCTTGTTCACGGTATGCGGCTGCTTCGTCAAAGTCGAATTCAGGATTGAGGTTGTGCCATGCAACTTTGCTTTGGAAATTCGCCAGCTTGATCATTAAATAGTCCCATATTTGCCGCGCCTGGTCGAGTGTTTGCGGGATGGTAAACGTGAAAGGGCTACATAGTCCCAAGTCGCCATCATCATACTCTTCACCTTCGGTGAAAAGAATATGATACGCGTATTTACCATGCGCAAACGGGAGACACGCAGATGTGATGCTGTGTCGCGCAAACATATCAGTCATTTCGTCAACTTCATCCCGCGGAGTTGTTAGATATCGATCCCACTGGCGACGTAATATCGATCGGAAATCGGGGCTCGTGTTTCGTATATTCGTTAAGACCTTGATACCGCTGCGGATAAGACTTCCAGAGCTATGATAATTCCCCTGCATGTTTTCAAATACTATGAATAAAAGAGTCGCCGCCATTGTTAGACGACCGTCGAGACCGTATAAGCCGATATTAGACCGTAAATGTGAAAGTGCTTTGGAATGATGCATAAGGGCCGCCTGGTGATGTCTATTATTCTTCGACGGTGGCCACCATGTTCGAGGCCCTTTACCATTAGCGGAGTACTCATTGCGGAGCTCCATAAGAGCACGGCCGTAGGCACCTATGCCAAGAATAGAGTGATAAATGCATCGGTTCACCATGCTGTCTCGGAGGGACGTTTGGGTCCAGAAATTGGTTAAATAATAGGGCGATAGCTCATGAGATATCTGATCTCTAAAGAGGGTAAAGTACCACATATCATCTTCGTTCAATTCAAACCCGTAACTAGGCATTAGAGGAACAGAAGGTTGATGATTTGCTGGTCGAGGTGACGGAGAGAGTTTGCTAGATGAGCCTGCTAAGGGCCTCAGCTTTGGCTTTGGGAGTAATAACCGTTCAGGCCGGGAAGCTGGGGCTTTGGCTTTAGGAAGAGCGTAGCCCTCGCACATAAGTCCAAGGCGCTCGCATTCTGCGCAAGATGGCTTGCCTTCGTCACATTTTACCTACGGACGTCTAAGTTAGTAGTTTGTTGCCATATCGAGAAACGAGGGTTTTTTTTTTAGCGCATCGAGAAAGAGGCGCGTTCCAGTTCCACTCGACAACCCCTTCAATGAAGATAATAGGATAATCGAAAGCTTTAGATATAAACTGACATGTCTTCTTTTACAACTGATGCAACCTATAAGTTGACACAAAATCAATTAGTTGGCAGGTCACGTCGCAATATGATTGAAGTTGATGACTTACCCGTCCGAACCTTAGGCTTGCTCGCCCTCTTCCGTGTCGGCCTCGACTCGATACGCTGTTGGTCGCTCGTGCAGCCTTTATCCGACGAATCAGACGTCAAGGACCGTTGGCTACGGCTACTTGGGCTATTCCTTCGCGACTTTTTCGCCTCGGGCGCCATTACGTGCATGTTCCCCCTTGAAAATAAGGGATTTTTGTTGTTTCTCCTCTGGTTTGCTTATTTGGTTCGTTCTTGATAGTTTGGGAAAGCCGTGGTACTATCCTTAAAAATCTTATGATGACTTGATCGATAGAAGTGAGCAACTAATAATTAGGTATTTGCGTGGTCAAATAAGAAATTCTCTAGGTAGGGGTCTGGTTGCCGTAAGCGCGCTGAATGCAAGGGCTCACTACCTGGGTCCTGGGTATCAAGTTCATAGGTACATAGCCGCAGGTGTTGAAGACAATATTGTGTACATAGGTAAGCATCTTATTTATCGCAGAGTCAACCCATAAACCATAGTAGCCCTAAAATTCTCCACAGATGATGGCCGGTTTGTAACGCAACGAGACAGAGTTCTTATTGAGTCTATCGTCATATGGACGCCCCGCAAATGCGGTGAGATGAGATCCAACAGCCAAGGCTCATTTATGTCGACCAGGTGCTGGAAAGCATGTGGATGGCATGTGGGTAACATTAATAGTATCAAGTTCGGGTAGCGTCCAGGCTCAGCGAATTATCTTGGACGACGATCGAAAAAAAAAAGCGTTGCCTAATCGATCCAGGGAGTTGTCATAATACATGAGAGCCGAGTGCAATGATTATTGCAAATATCCATGTGGCAAGGACCATTGGAGAGAGGCTCAGATGAAAGTGTTTCAATGCCTGTGCCTGTATGTGCCTCAAGCCTGCATAAGCAGAAGGAACCCTGTGGTCAGATTTGCCTTGGATAATTTCGAGATCATCTTCAGCTACCTTAGGCAACGAGATTCAAGCATGTAAACTAGTCTGCTAGTCAAGGGTCAGTAGTGGCTTTATTTGAACCAAGCCATCGCTCCATCTGATTTAGTGCTGTCGAGTTCGCAACAATCCATAAATGTTTCGCAGTGTCCAAGCCTCCACGCGGGACACGCGGGATTCTTCGGCCGACGATCTAATACGAGACCCGATCGCTCTCGGGTTTTAAGACCCACGTTTCCGCCAAGATGTGATGGTAGCGGTCAACTAGTAAATACAGTGGGTATCATACCATCTTCAGACTTCAGCCTTAAAAAAGGGGGATCGCTGGTTCGTCGAGTTGCCCGTTGCATTGGACAAGAGCCGACAACCGTCTGACTTGGTCGGTCAGGCTTACGTTAGACTCATAACCACCCGCATTTCCCACGTTGGTATGCCAGTAATAATATGCTAGTTGGTATGTTGGTATGCTGGTGTGTTGAGATAAAGGTTCACTATCTCGGGAATCGATGTAGCTGGTTCAATAGGTTGTTTTTTTCTTGCATAAGCCTCGGTCAATAAGGGAAATGATGGTATATGTCATAACGATAGTGTTCATTCCCATCCTTGAGAGTGTGTCAGATATGATGATGATATGCGACCCAAGACTGGTTGAGCTTGACGGAGAGTTCCATTCGTCCCAATTACAAGAGTCTCAAGGTTGTTGATGAAAAGTGAAAAGTTGGAAGAGATAATAGGGTAAAAGAAGTAAGGTGGTAGTAGGATTCTTCTAGAAGCAGTAGAACCACTAGTGAACCCTGGAACGTGGCAATTGCGTGTTGCGTCCTAAACCTTGGGTAACCTTGGAACCTTTACGGGTGCATTAGGGCGCAATTTCAGGGAAGGCACGCGTAATTATGGTATGGATGCTAACTATGCTGACTCTGTTGTATTGTACAGTGTACACACTTACCAGGTGTAGTCTTGTACAGTCGAATCCTTCAATGTATTGGATGCTGTATCGGTTGCTGACGGTTACATCCAGAACTGCGTACCGGTTTGCGGCATGATATTTCGGTATTACCTCCACTCAATGGAACGTTTTAATAGAACTCACTGCTTTCCTTTTCCTATAATATATATTAACGGTTTTATAGGTTCGGAAACGCCCCATAGTGCCGGGTACCGCGTACCAAAGTCAAGCTGTTTACAACTTTACGTATCGTCCTAGCGGCCCTAGCATCCATGGATCCCGCCTTAAACAGCTCGGAACCCTACTGCGGTAGAAGTCCCCCAACCCCCCACCGGTCCATAGATTCCCGAGCTATTAGCGCCCTCCACATGTCGACTCTATCCGTCCTTAGATCCATGGATAGGTGGATAGGTGGATAGGTATTTCTTTATGTCAACATACTATGTAGTAGGAGCATCAATTGATATAGTAGATACATGATAAAAGCAATAGTATTATGAATGTAAGATATTAATCCACGAGTCATGAAAAGTGCCGGATGCAGCGGAGGTTATTTGAACCTCGCCCAAATATAGAAATCAAATTCAATTTAATGGTGTGTTTGACGTAGAAGCCCGCCAATGAAATCAATGCAAAGTAGGGGTTAACCGGGGCTAACTGGTGCTAGTGGTGGAGGTCTACCCATGTTGGCTTATCTTCAGTGAGACTCTCTGTAACCTCAAAGTAGGAACTTTTCTTCAGCCCTACCTATTACACTTCGAGGTTTCCTACAAGGTTTCCTACCTTCGACAGCCCTTTCCCCTTGGATAATAGAGCAATATCTGACATCATACAGATACCAATTCGGTATAATTCACTATCGCTTATCACCTAGGACCTAGGTCCTACACAGGTCACAGGTATCCCGATAATCGTGTCCACGCACTCCGCAGTCTCATTTCTTCCTCAGCTACATATATATGTCACAGGTGTACATATTGAGGCCATGCAATCTTTAGACTTCTCTCTCAACGCCCGCCTCCTTCTCGTCGTGGTGGAATATTCCACTGATGTTACCCTTCAATTTACTTAGCTTGCCGCCGAGGTGGCTAGCCTCCCTCGCGGGCCGAAACTGCATGATCCCCCGGTGTTTGCGATGAAGCTGTCTATGGTGGTCCTTGTAATCGCGCAGCTGGTTTCGCACACCTCGCGATCCATTATCAGGATCGTTGTGGCCAGGAGCTACCATCGCAGTAGCTGCTTCGGCCGTTCCCCCAACAGGGTTGCGGAATATATTCTTGATCTTCTTGAAATCCCGTAGAGACAAATTAGATGAGCTTGATCCCGGACCACCGTCTTCGTCATCCGAGCTAGAGCGTGACGAGTCATCGTTGGTATGGACGCGAAGTTTTCTGCGAGTCTCCTCGTCCTCTGAGTCATCGTCGTTTGACATATCGACTTCGTTTCCAGATTCATCCTCCTCGTCGAGCCTCTCGTCGGTGATTGTATCCAAACATTCCATAACATCTCTCATATCAGTATTGTTGGCCTGCGAAGCATAATTCTTGTGATATCCGGATAGACCATGCCAGAATTTCAGATCCAGTTCGATCTCACCCAGGGGTTGTTCGTTGCCTTCTAAACCATCGTAATCGCAACAGGATCGAGCTTTCTCGAGGCCATCCTTTGATCCTTTCCACACCTTCACACATTTCGTATCACTTTCTTCGTCGACTAGGTCGTGAAGCCACAGAACCGCGAAGGCAGCAGTTTTGTCGTGCCCGAGAATGGATTCGCGGAGTTTGATCACCATGGCTGAAGCATATCGCTTACGTACAGCTAGGAACACAGCCTCATTCTCCTTCCTATTTTTGCAGACCCACTGACCATTTTCGGGATACATCTTGGCCTTCCCTAGATTGGTACGTATCTTCATCTTATATTCCGTTAGCGATTTTGGCAGGCCTTCTTTTGCCTTGATAGCCCCGCGGATCTCTAAGGTTCCGTAGTCCCATCCACGGAGATTGGGGGGTAGATGGATTTCCACGCTGCGCCAGACCATGCTAATACGGACTCTGCCAAAACCAATGCCACCAACCACTGCCGAAGTCAGAATGGACACCTCAGACAATAATAGGCAATTCGAAGATTCTGTGCGGATAGTGTGTACTTACAAGGGAAGTTTTCCATTATTTGGCTCCTGTTCGCAAAGACTTTTGCAAGAGGAAGGTAGACAATTCCTATCAACGGGTCGTCTTCTCTCTCTCGTGAATCCCGCACGCTCACAACTATCTCGGCGTCTCTCCAATCGCGAACAAATCTCTCTGTCCCGGCATTGAAGAATGGCTTCGAGTTCTTCGGTTTAGTTCTCGTTCTGTAGATCTTCTTGTGATTTAGTATAATGGTACAGTAACTGTCAGGCATGTCATCTTGTTGCTCCGCCTCGTCCTCGTCGTCACCGCTGTCTCCTTTATCGGCTTTTTGAAGCTTCTGCACTTCAAGACCGGTGATGTTGTGTATTTGCACACTCAGAATGCCTGAGACTAGATCGGTAGATGGAGGAGCTGAAATAATCATGGATTCTTCAATTTCCCTGTAATCCTGAGCTTTCTGCTGCCTCAGCTCTTCATCGTCCGAAGCCTTGCCCGCTTCTCGAAGCTTGCGCTCAGATACCTTGGAGACATGCTGCTTCAACTCGTCGTGGGTTCGTATTTCTTCGTTGATAGTCTGCTGTTCGAGTTCCTTTGATGTGATTCTCATCTTCGAGAAATATCCTACAGACCATACTATTGACCCCGGCATTGTCTCATCGGGATCCTGACCGGAAAATCGGTCTTCGCGATCGTGCATCCTGTTTGGACTTTTCATGAGATTTTTCAAGTCTACCTCTACGCGACCTAGATCGTCATCCGCGGACCATTTATCCGAGTCCCAAAGTTGCAACCTGAGCTTTTCTTCAGCATTCACCTCTTCCGGAGTCACCAGGATAGACGCCCACTCGTTCCAATCCGGCTCGTCGTCTTTCGTGATAATACGCGTCGAGGTAACTGGCTTGCCAAATTTACCCCAAACCACGGTGACGTAGGAGTCGCTGGATCCCTCTATGGGGCCAATGCCTCCATCGCCCTGTTTGAAGCCGCGGGCACGTTTGATGAAAATCCAGACAACGCCCAAACTAGTCGTGTCCTTCTTAAAATCTTCTCCAACGAGCATATCCTTGAGATTTAGAGTCAAACTTTTCGGTGCGACATATTCCGCGAGAGCAGCATCGATGGCAGAGTTGACAAAAGAAGATATCAGTGGCATGTCAGTAAGACTGGACATGTGCTTCGAAAGAGGGATGCATGAGATGCTGGCTTTGGGTTGTCCAAGGAACGTCATGGTGCATAATGAGATGAAGGGAGGGTCCGGTGTCAATTGGAGACGAAGCCGTACAGTCATGATAAGACCCCTAAGTTCAACCCAAACAGGAACAGCTACACCTCCAGGAAGATAGAATTTCAGATAGAGGTGAGCGTTTTTAGCCTTCGCTTTCAACGAATCTCCGGATGAGCGGCTTCGATAGGCGAGCGCAAGTTCCATATTTACGAAATCTCCTTCTTCAGCCTCCATTCCCTCTTTCACGGATACTTGTTCCTGCGCTTCTTGTTTCGAACCGTTGCCCTTAGTATCACCATGCCCGAAAGTCCCGTCCTCACGACTTTCTCGATTGTCAGAATTTGCTTGTGGATTTTGCGGATCTGTTCGGTCGCTTCCAGTGCCATTGTCTTCTCCACGAAGTTGTCCGTCGGAACCGACAGTTTGACTAGCTGCACCAGTTGGTAGCCACCGAACCCCAAGGATGCGAATTGCTTCACTGCCTTGTCCCATATCATCAACACTGACCATTTTGATAACTTTAGGAAGAGACGCCTGCATGATATCTTCGATTTGATCCACAAGTGAAGCGAAGAGATCAGGGTTTACGAGCGGCCAGATTGATGAGAACAGACTATTCAGCCATTGTGTCGATTCTGGTAGTTCCTCGTTGTCACTCAGAATAGCTTGTTCCTCTCGTCTCGCTGCATCCCATGTCTCGTCCTCGAATATCTCGCTAGTTTTCTTGCCTACCCACTTTCCCATTCCGACAACAGTTGCCGCCCCTAGGAGAACAAAAATGCTCGTGTTCAGTAGAACTGACCGACTCGGGCTAGCCAATATCGCTGGGGTAGGTAGTAGAACGGCAGCGAGAGAGCCGATTGCGGCCAAGCCTATGGATACGGTGCGTTGGTAGACGGTAGCTAGCTCCTGTTTTGTGTGTTCGAAATTGGGCGGCGGGAATACCCTTTGCATGCCGTTGTATGTCTTTTGTAGCTTTTCCCGTTCTAACCTCAGCTCTCCATCTGACTTAGTTGCGCCTTGAGGGCCGGTAGCGGTTTGATGGCGGAGACCTGGCTCTGGTAGATTCTGAGGTGCTGAGTCGAGATCCTTATCTGTCTGATCGTGTATAATTATTGGGAGGTGAGTGACTGGATCTGTAACTTCGCGTCCTTCCCCGTGCCTTTTAGTCTTCTTCATCGCCTTGCGTTTCTCTTTTGGATCCACAGCGCTTGCGACGGCCTCTGTTGCCGATTTCTGTTGTTCGCTCTTCTTCTTGTTGGGATTCCCCCGTTGTTCTTCGGGCTCATCTCGCTCATCTCGCCCATCTCGCCCATCTTGCTCCCCATTCTCCACGCTCTCCGTTGTAGATCCTTCGCTCTGGCCATCCGTGCCTTCTTCGGAATGGTGTTGTGGGTTGTTGGCATAATTACGGTTCACGGAAGGGTACGGATCGTGTCGGGTCTTTGGAATATCTTCGCCTTTAATGACCGCTTTAGCCGACTCAAAGGCTCGTCTGGGTTTCGAAACGTCTTCTGGTCCTTTTTGGGCCTGCTCCTCACCCTCTAGCTGGCCAGCGAGTTCTTTCCTATGTTGTCTGTATCCTTGTATGGTAGGTATCGGGTGCTTGGCGTTATGAGGTTTCCCGTACTCTCTTCCGACCGTGTCCTGGTCGAAGTCCGCCTGGTTTGCCATCTTGTGTCAGCCAATAGGCATTTGACGGGTCCTGCAAGGTAAGTAGGTAATTCTCAAATGATGGTATTATAATCCATGAGGGAAGCATATGATAAATACTATTCGGGCAGGCAATCGTGATCCGTGATTATTGAAGAATAGGAATTGGCATTACTGTTATTGCTATCACAAAGTAAGATACAGAAGAAAAGTTGAAATTGTGAGACCTAACGAGACCTGACGAGACCTAATGATGCTGGCAAAGTAACATTATACAGCGACACACAAAGGACGAGGAATTCGCTGGGCGTTGATTGCACTTGCATACCTAGGTACCTAGTGATGCAAGAATCACGGAAATGCATTGGATGTCACGCACGTTTAAGCATTTTAAATCAGTAGTAAGACTAAACATACGTCACTTTTTAACTAAATATACGACATTTCTTATTTGAGCTTAGCGAAAACACTTACTTATTTAAAGGTTAAAACTTAAACGTTAAGTATAAAAAACATACTTTAACTTTTTTTACTTTTTTAAAAAAAAAATATTTTAAATATATTAATTTATAACTTAAACAGGAGGCAACACCGTTAGGTTGCATAAAAGCCTTAAGTTTACTCGCCGATTAGTGTGTCGAACACCCCTGTAGCGTTGATTGGCCCTTAGGTCTTTTCAATTCTTTATCAATTAGCTAGCGTCGCGCTAGATAAGGGCCCCTTATCGACGATTGGGTGCATCCCGTTTTAGCTCCAGACCAATTGGCTCGCAGTTGTATTTGCAACTGTATATGCAGCTGTATGTACGTACGTGTGTATATTATAAGATCTAATACAGCTGTACTAAAACCCGTATTTGAACTTGTATTAGAACCTGTACTAAAGGCTGTATTAAAGGTGTACAGCTGTACAGCTGTACAGTCGTATTTAAAGCTGTGCTGTTGTATTTGAAGCCGTACAGCTGTATTGAAAGCTGTACAACTGTGTAGGTGGATTTTAGGCTAGGCCGTTCCCGGTTTTGCCGTAAATTAGCCGATACACCCGTTGTGCCACACCTACACAGTTGTACGACAATCCGTACAGCTAGGTGTTGCACCATTCTTTATTTCAGCCTCAATGCTAGCGGGAACCACCGCACCTGGGGGTACCTAGCCATGTATGTTACGGTGTTACCAAGCCTCAAGGTGATCAAGGTACATAAAGGAGAAAAGCATTGGATCATGTCGTGACCAAAGTTACCTGGGCCCTGGGGTACACTTCAAGTAATCTCGCTTAAGCAGGACCCCGAGGAGGGGGTAAGAATCGAGTCAACAGGCCGTATTTATGGCCTCGATGATCAGAAATATCTATTGTGTAGGTAGCCCGGCAGATAGATGCCCTCAGATTTTACTCGGATGCAGGCACGAGAGAAACGAGAGCTGCTGTTGCCCGAAGAAAGAGCTTCTTCCCAAGCCAGTAGAATCGTCCACATGTTGTGACCTTTTCCTTAATATTCTCATCTTGGGTCTTGAGACGTGGTAACCCCACCATAACGGGTTGAGGCATCGAACACAACAGTTGGTAACAGATATTTTCAAGCGACGTTCTTCCAAATATGGTCTTTGATCTAGCTACATCTTGTAGATCTCTCCTGTAGGCAATTCGAGATGTAACAGAGGTTTGTGTTCAATCGAAGACATATCATGTATCTCGGGGAACTTAGAGATCAAGGCAACTGTTTTCGGGTATCTTTGGTTCTAAGAGAAAAAAAAACCTTCAACGAGGTAATCTAGTAATCTTTTAAATCCAACATACTTGTATCTGTCAGGGAATAAGATGCACAGGAACCAGTTGAGACCTCCGGGCTACCCACGGGCTACCCCATGGGCCGGAGATCTCCAACACATTTAAGGTTATAGAGCTATGAGGCTATGGCGAAGCAGCTGAGAGGAGGTTGACGCGTTTAGCGCTTCTAGGTTTGAGAAGAGAGTCTTTTGAGAGTTTGCTGTTAGGTCTTTGCGAGGCATTTGAGATTAATAGAGTAGGAGTTCACCTTTGAGTTGAGTTAGAGCAGCGTAATCGATACATCTTTACCATCCCCATACTAGCAGCTACCTAGCCGTCACCTTGCAGTCACTCTACGTGTGAGCACTTCGGGTTCCAGCACTGACAGTATCCCAGCGAACCTACTGACTTATTCACTGGAAAATTGCAATCCCCACCATCTCCTCCCCGGAGGCTCCTTTCATACTAGAAGGATCATCCTCTCTTGTCTCACGGAGCCCTGGTATACCATGTTCCGATAGCTCTGTTACTCAGAGATGTAACGGTTACTCAACCTTGAGATTTTGTGCTTTGTGCTCAGATTTATTGTGACCATCGTGATGGGAATCTCTTGCTTTGGTATTTGTTAGTGTAACAAGATTCACCCCCCTCCCCCCCCTTCCCGTCGCCGAGGGGCTATCTCCGCCGTGGCTAGAAGACTGTCTCGGCAGTTCTAGGTGTTGTCGTCTTCCTTGTTGTGATTGCGATCATGACGAGGTAGTTAAAAAGAGCCATATGGTCGGGCCATATGTAAGATATTTTATCCCAATATTTTATTACCACTGCCCTCAGCTACTACTCCACAATATTCTGCTCCGTCGTCAAAGAGCCTTGATCATACAATCGTGCACTATTTCAATCAGCTGTTGCAATGAACAAAACCAAGCACCCTAGACCGGCTTCACATGGCTTTCGCCCTGGGAAGCTGGTGATCGTCGGGTCGGGGATTCGAAGCATCTCGCAGTTTACCCTGGAAGCCGTGGCTCATATCGAGCACGCGGATAAGGTGTTTTACTGTGTAGCAGACCCCGGGACCGATGCCTTCATCGAACGCCACAACAAGAACGCCGTCGACCTCTACAACTTGTACGACGATGGCAAGCCGCGCAATCAAACGTACACTCAGATGGCAGAGACCATACTTCGCGAGGTGCGCAAGGGCTTCTACGTAGTCGGGGTCTTCTACGGACACCCAGGCGTCTTCGTGAATCCTTCGCACCGTGCGGTCAGAATTGCCATTAGAGAGGGCTACGATGCCACCATGCTGCCTGGCGTGTCCGCAGAGGACTGTCTCTATGCCGACCTCCTCATTGACCCCTCTCGTCCAGGATGCCAAACCCTAGAGGCAACGGATGTGCTCTTGCGGAAACGCCCCATTGCAAAGGACTGCCACGTCATCATCTTCCAGGTGGGCGCGGTCGGCGACCTGGGCTTCAACTTCAAAGGTTTCAAGAACACCAAATTCCAAGTTCTCGTCCGGCGCCTGCGGGAGATCTATGGTCCTGACCACACTGTGGTGCATTACGTGGCATCCCAGCTGACGTTTGCCTCCCCGATCAAAGATCGACTTACGATCAAGGACTTGGAGAAGCCGCAGGTGGCCAAGAGTATCACCGGCATCTCCACCTTCTATCTGCCACCTAAGGCACTACTACAGCCGGACGAGGCAGTAGCCAAGTCTCTCGGGCTAATCACGAGGCCGACGACCAGTGCCTCTTTCGGCCCCTTTCCTATCGATCAGCCCTACGGCCCACGCGAGATAGCGGCCGTTAAGGCCCTCGACAGCCACAAGCAACCTGTTAATTATAATAAGACCCGAGCATCACCAGCCATGTATCAAGCCCTCGAATCGCTGGCTCTGAATCCGAAGGAGGTCTCCAAGTTCCGCTCCTCAAGAGAGAAATTCATCGCACGTATCGACGGCCTCACAAAGTCGGAAGAAAAGGCTCTTCGGTATGGCAGCACCGGGCTGATCCGCCTAGCCCTGAAGAGCTCGGTGGATGAAATCGCGACGCAGTTCGTCCAGGCGGAGTTCCGCGACCCCAAGTTGGCTACACAATACGCGCAGGTTCTGAAGGAAAACAGCGACAAACTCGATGGCTTCGATAGGATTACCGAGTGGCTGCAGGGCCAAGGCTACGACACAACCCCGCAGGCAATCGGGGACGCCTACCAGCGGGAGCTAGCACGCAATTTGGACAGCTACGACGGGAAGTATGTCACTAATGTGGATGGTAAAGCCGGACCGCAGATTCTTATTCAGGACGGAGTCGTCAAGGTTGACGGCGTCTCGATCGAGGATTTCACGTATACCTCAAGCCAGCTGAGCTGGGAAGCTGACGATAAAATCCCCTCGTCTGCCATGCTTCACTTCCAGCTGCTTACCAACGACGATGGCAAGCCCTTGCCCACCGACGCGTACATCGGTCCACAGTTCTACGGCCTGTACTGGCTTAAAGGCGCCTCGAAGCCTACAAAGAATAACGCCCTTGGCAAGACCGGAGAAATATCGCCGCCTGACCCAACGCCCCCAGCCAAGCCAACGCCGATTTCCAATTGGAAGGATACCTACCATACCTATCTTAAATCCTCCTCGGGCACCTGGTCCAAGGCCGGAAACGTAGCGATTACCGGGGACGACCTCAGCCCGACGGTGACGTACGACGGCACGACGATCAAGAACTACACGTACCAGGACGAGACGATCAGCTGGTCGTCGGCCGACGGCAACGCGAACAGCGCCTGCCTCTTGTTCTACTACAACGCGGCGCCGACCGACAAGAACCCGACGACCGGGAACCAGTTCTCGGGGAAGTTTTGGAAGAGGGACCAGTCGACGCCCGCCGCGGCCAACTTCTTCGGCCAGATCGGCAACTCGGACTCGCCGGGCACGGCGTCGGCGGACGCGGCGACGGCGGCGATGTGGAAGGCGCTGGCCAGCAACCTAGCGGTCGGCGTCGCGACGTTCGTGCTGGGCGACTTGGTGGTCAAGTCCATCAACGCGCTGATCAAGTGGTTCAAAAACCCCACGCCGGAGAACAAAGAGGCGCTGGAGAAGGCCCGCGAGGACGTCGAGAGCGGCACGGCCGAGCAGGAGGCCGTGGAGGCCGAAGGCTCGGAGCTGAACCCAAGCGGAGAAGTTGTCGAGCCCGGTGAGATACCCGCGCAGACCTCGGAAGCTGCAGAGGCCGCGGAGGCCGCAGAGGCCGCAGAGGCCGCAGAGGCCGCAGAGGCCGCAGAAGCTGCTGAAGTTGCTGAAGCTGCTGAAGCCGCAGAAGCCGCAGAAGCCGCAGAGGTTGCCGAGGTTGCCGAGGTTGCGGAAGTGGCAGAAGTCGTTGCAGAAGTTGCAGAAGTTGTAGAAGTTGCTGACGTTGTTGTTGAAGTTATCATCTAAGACAGATATGAGAGACACGCAGCGTGTGCCGACACGATTGATATGGCTCTGGTTAGCAGCCTTGGTTCCATCACAAATCTTGGGTTTGCGCTTCGTTTCATGAATCTTAACGAGGAAGGTAGGTGTGCGTTTACAGACGTTGATATGTGCTAGTATGAGGCAGGGAAGGGTGATGACAGTCTAATGAATATTTCTTTACTCTCTATCTGAAATTTCTAATAAAACAGAATCTTCAATTGTGTTCGAGGATCGCCTTGACGTAAATCATATCTACCTACATAGTGTAGGTAATTCATTAACGCTTGTCGTTTATATCTGCGAAGGCGATGTGAAACACTCCTTACCAGGTACCTGGTAGGTACTAAGGTATCTCGGTCTCGGGCTGGTTGATGGATGCCGGCATCGTTAGCGAGCGTGCAGACTACTGGTGCTGTCTACGATAACTCTCATCAGCACCTCCCATAGGGGGGTGCTACGCATTCATTAGCAAAACGGGTAAGACAAGCGAAATATTTTAAAATAAATAAGTTTTATATATAAAATTGAAATATATTAGCTTAAGTATATATCTTTTTAAGTAAATATAACTTTTATTTTAAGAATATATATGATTTTAAACCATTAATACGCAACACCCCCCCTACGGGAGGTGCTAATGAGAGTTATTATACTTCGTAGACAGCACCAGTACAGGCGTAAGTGGGAGGCGGCACATGATATTAAATGGAGCCCATCTTTTAGCACTCGTAGCACCTATAACGGTGTTATAGCACTACCCCACTCCCACTAATGATCTGAAAAGCTCCTCATAATGTTCTCAATACATACATCATTCATGAGATGATAGTGGCTATGACTTTTAAATAAACAGACTAACCCAAAATCACCACTCAATCATTTAGGTCGAAGAAGATAGCAATAGTGATAAACGTCCGGGTTGCCATCTTTCAACTTCGGGGTCAGAATGCGAGCGATAACCTCGACGTCAAACGGCAATCCCTCGACGTCGAACCGGCTCGACGAGTAGCTGAGCGAGATCCAGACGCCGCCATCAGCAAGGCGTTTCCTCACCCCGTCAGCCATACGCAAGAGGGCCGCCGCGCCGCCGCAGGAGACGGCGTCGGCGGTGCTCTTGTCGAGGACGACGTCGAAGACGTAGCGGGGCGGTAGGTCGCTGTCGAGCTGCGTAGCGTCGGCGACGACGTAGGCGAGCGTCGCCTCGCCGAACGCGGCCTCCTCCAGCCGGCGCCCGCGCTCGATAGCCAGCGGCTCGAAGTCGACGTTGGTCACGTCCAGGTACCCGGCCCCGCGGAGACGGTTCTGCAGGTCGCTCGTGCCGGAGCCCAGCTGGAGGATCCTGGCCTGCGTCCCGCGACCGCACAGGTGCGGCGCTACGATGGCCATGAAACACTCCGACGATGCCAACCACTCGTGGGACGTCTCCGACTTGAAGCGCTCGCGCCAATAGCTCTGTTTCTCGAAGTCGACGGGCATCGCGTATTCGAAATGAGGATGTTGTTGTTGTTGTTTACCGTCGGAATACCTACTAATACTTAAGTCTTAGGTGTATAGGTGGGTAATTTCTCGTTGTATAGCCCGGGGCTCGTACCTAGGCGCGTCTCTATATTGTTTATACGTCATATTCAGGATATTGGTTGGGTGTGTTAGATTCTTATGTTCTTTGCCCGCCCCACGACACCACCACCACAAAAAAAAAAAAAAAAAAAAAAAAGCCTAGTCAGCCGCAGTATCTCGACTTTCCGAATTTAGTAGCGCTAGAAAATAATCGACACAGTGCATTGAGAAAAAGAGACGAAAAAGAAAGACTTGTTGAAGGCGTCCTCAACAAATATGAATTAATCGAAAATTTTCATCAGCATTAAATCAAGATCAAGATATTGAAACATGTTATATAAATACTGTGGCGCCTCGGGGCTAGCGATTGCGACTCCAATACACGACATCCACATCGTAATACTACCAGGTACGCACACACCAAAGCCCCTTCGACCCCCTTCTCAGCCTCCTATATAAATCAAATTGAAAAACAAAACAGTGCTGAGAGAAGCAGAAAAGGAAAAGTCGTCCTTCGTATACCGATGACAATCATTTCGTGATATTTCTACCACAATATTCAGTGATACTCTGTTCTGGAAAGCCTCCGCTTCCTCTTCAGGTTGGACGTATCATCAAGGTCCTCATCAGCCTTTCGCTTTATGGAGTCTTTAGTCGATAGCCCGGCCGACGACCGAGCTGGGAGAGAATGTTGCTTAGGTCGACGATCGAAGTCATTGGTAATATTTTGGTACAAGTCAGCAAGTGGCGTTGGCTCGGGCTCTGAGTCGTCCTCGGAGGATAGCGATTCATCGAATGATATGGCTAAGCTCTTATTGGCTCTTGGGAATCTTGGTAGCCCCATAGGTGATTGAAAGAGATATTGCTTAGTCGCCGGGGTGAACTCCGTCAGGTGTGAAGCCCACCCGTAACGGGCTAAGGGTGCATCATGATCTACGCCGGAGTGGGACCAAAAGTAGTCGGGATGCCGGAGTTGAGGACGGACCCTGACTGTAGGAATCATTGGAGGGTTCCTATCTAATTGCAAACTTGGAGCTGGAGGAAGAGCTCGAGTTCTGGAAAAGCGGATTAGTGTATCTATTTTATCCGGCCACTTGGCAAATGGAACATCGCCGCGCCACCTGGCACATACCCAATCATATAACTGTTGATTCATTATGCTCCATTGGTATTCCCTGATGTTAGCAATGAACTCGGATGCTCTTTCTCGCATTGGCAATACCTCACTTGCCAGAACCTTTATGCGGCGGCGTCGCCACTGTATCAATTGTATGAGGTCGAAGACTGTGTCAAGAAACCCTTGGAAGAGTAGGTCGCACCGTAGACCCCCGGTATTACCCCAATGCTCGCTGATGGCCTGGCCCCCCCTATGTTGGGCGACCGCCTCAAATACGAAGTATCTATAGCTAGCCCAGTCGTTTACAAACCAGTATACCCAACGGAATATGTCAGCTACTTGCCGATTTCCTCTCTGTGTAGCCCAGAACCCTATACATCTTGTTAGTTACCGAAACATGTCATGAGAGGGTCAAGGAGGGTACTTTTTGCATACAAATTGCTTTAGCCTCTCTGACTCGTATGGAATAGGTGATTTCGAATTGAGGTTCATAAAATTCTCTGATGGTGGGAAAACGATTACTGTTTAGCGTCTCCAAGTGCCCTCTTGATTCCGATTCAATCCACACCAGATCATGTACCATCGACACGCGGTGTACTAGATTGTTTAACATACTACGTACGCACGACAAGTCCGTATATTTCTGTCCAGACAAATGAACAGCACCGTCCCTAGCAACGCAATGAGATAATTCACGCTGTCTCACTTGGATGGTATTGTAGGCCATAGAGACCATCATCTCCATTAATTCTTGCCATCTCGGGTACCTTAAAAGGAAATCCTGGCCAAAGTAATTCCGAACTAAGTTCCTGAAATACCGACGGCAGCCCACATTTTCGGGTTCGGGGGGTGAGTCTTCGTAGTCGTCTGCAAGCATTTCCGCGGGTACGTTTCGGGGTTCGAAGCTGCTATCCGGATAGATGCCATCATTGCTTATAGTCGAGTCTAAAAAATTAAATACACTGTACAGATCCTGAGGGTCGTACGTGAGGATCTCAGGCCAAATTGTGAAAGGAGTCGTGGGGTCTCGAGGAGGACGAGGGGGGGTTGGAGGGGGTTGGGGGGTGGTGCCCTGAGTGGTGCCCCCCGTGTATGGGTCCATGACGGCGCTGCTATGTAGTTAAGCGAGTCTGTAGTTGCGATTGGTCCGGGGTCCCGTCGTCGCGTGAAGCGTATGGGTGATATTATGTAGGTAATATACTAGCGCCCACTTGCGATGTCTTCTCGTGTCTTAACCTCTGCGTATATATCCAGATATATTTGGATTTAACTAATTTCAGTATGGTAACTTCGATATGTTTAGAATGTGTTGCCGGAGGTGCGCGGACACGTTTGTGGAATCTATTGCCAGTGGTATAAGTTGCGCTAAGTACCTACTTATATAAGTTCGGTTGCGGGAACTATTCAATTTGGAGAAGACAAAGCAGCTAACAATGTATTCCAGCTGGGATGAACCTGAACCAACTTGCTTTACGATCCAAAGCGTTGTCCTAAACCCGATTGGATTCATACAAAGACATGGATAGAACTCGGGACTCTTGTACTGCCTCTACGACAAGGCGGTAGTTTCAGACACGGCAGCATGACTATCGAGCTTAGTTTCCTAGAACTCAGAACTGTACTATGTAAACGGTGTACTAGGTCTAGGTCATGTGGCCGAATACGGTTGCACAGCTTGGTATAGACGTACAGGTATCCAGTACACAGTAATATTACTGCTCACATCGAAAGCCTGATAGACAGTCGAATGCTACTAGGTACTATCATGTTTGACTGGCGGCAGGGGTTTCTGTCCATTGTATCATTCACATCACTTCGAAAAACCCTCTGGAAACCAAACTACGTCCGAGAGCGAAATAATGCTCTTTATGCACACGATTTAGCCATGACGAAGGTCGTCCCCTCTTCCCCGTAGTTTGGTAAAATTCGTTCACGACGATTGCTTCATTCGCATTTCCGGTTAATCAAAGTAATTAATCGTGATGAGACCAGCTACCGGTCCAGAGTACGAAGAATATGACCAAGCCATCATCGGCTATGGCCCATTAGAATGGACGAACTAGAGTACAGAAGGCGGCTGGGATCCATGGCGAACAGCAATTAGTGCAAACATCTCTTTCTAGACCCAGGTCCTCGCCCAGCGTATCGATTCGCAGTGACAAGAAACCATGACAAAACATGGCCTTGTTCGCGCTGACCTGTATCGATTTTCTGTACTATGTTCTCGACCTTGGTGTATTGGTTCGACAAAATATATCAGTCCAGTCTGTGCCAGCCATGTTCATGAACCACCGTTAAATCGCTTGGCGCGCATTTCCGCCTTGGCCTTCTCAGCCGGATCGCTGAGGATGCCAGACCTGCCCTTTTGGCCGGCAGGACTATCCTCCTTTCGGTGAGGGCCGCCTTGTCTTCCGCGGAAGCGGCCCTTGTTTCGATGTCGGCCTCCGGGGTTTTGGCGCTTTGCGCCTCGCTCACCCTCTGCATTACCTCCTTCCCGGCCCCGCTTCGGTGTTCTCTTTTCGGGCAATGCAGAATCTAATCCCCTAGTCAGAGAGGATTGATCTATGCCGAAGCGCTCGGCACGCGCGTTCTTCTTTTCATCTTCTTCGGTTTCAACAATACCAAATCGCTTGGCCCGCTCGGCACGCTTGCGCGCCTCTTCGTCAGCGTTCGAGGCAGGGAGGTGTGCAGAGAAGTCGGCCTTATCTGTTTCGTTAGTTCTGGGCCCGTTCTCGTCGTTCTCGGTGGGTTTATCTGCTGCTGCAGAATGCTCGGCTGATTCCTTGGTCGGCTCCGCACCAGTACTCGAGCTCACAGGCTTCTCTTCAGTCGCAGCCGGGACAGACTCAACGGGCTTCGCAGGCTCTGCAGGCTTTGTCGTGGTAGGAACATCGTCATCACTGTAATCGATCTCGTCCTCATTCTCGCGGGTTGGCTCTGCCATCCGTATCAGTATGGTGCGCATATTGCAGAGAGAAGGTAGAGAACACTGCGCAGTAATTACCTTTAGATTTATCATGCTCTTGAAGGCGCGCAATCAGATCGGCCTTGTTGCCGCTAATGGGAAGACGCTGTTCCAAAAGCAGTTTCTTGAGCTCGGGGACCTTTAGAGAAGTGTAGTCGGACATGACGAGAGACGCGCGACGCGACTGGAGTGATGGAAGAGAGAGTGACCGTGTCGAGATATGAAAACGAGGTGAGGCTGAACTGATCTATTAATCTCGATTGCGATATAAAGGTTATCACGGTAGGCGGTGTTGCGATGTTGTGATGTAGTGATGTTATAGTGTTGCAGTGTTAGGGTGTTGTGAGATTCTTGATAAATCCCGTGTTGTTCACTTTGCAGTTGGTGGTAATAATAAATGGTAAAATGGTAAAATGGAGGAAGAGGATTAAGATTGAGCAGAAGAAACAACTGGGGAAAGCTGAGACGATCGCAGCGGCGCGGGTGCAAGGTCCACCGTACGTGTATCTAGCAGGTAGTGCAACGGGACGCGTCGCTGGGCGACTTCAATGTCACTACTAGTTGTAGGTACATGTAGATGACGGGCTTCGTAGTATGTATTCTACCAGGTACTTCGTACTTCGTAGGTAATTATATGTACTAGATACTTCGTACATCCATGGATACTACTATCAGGTACCTATGTAGGTGGGTACTTACCTAATACCTACATACCTAGTACTAGTATGCTGTACCTACTACCTACTTCGCGCTATCCCTGGTGGGTAAATCTGCACGGACCACTTCATCAACATGCTGCATGCATGTGGTTGAACACGGAATATGGATGCGTTACACAACAGTGATAGGTCGAAGTTAAAACCTACTAGGAGAAAACAGCAGAAGAGAAAGCGATGTTGTATTCTTTAAGAAAACGTATAGAAATCCACTTGTGTGGAAAACAACTAATTAAACCCTTCGGGTGCCAGTAATAGCTTCCCTCTTTACTACACCATCACAGGTAGGTAAGTCTTAAGAATTGAAACAACGTTATTATCGAAGTATCTATCCTATGTCACTTACAACTTGGAAACTCACAAAACTCACACACTTACACACTTCAAATTCGCATATAGATCTTTTCAATATTCATCTTTCCATAGATAACTTCCAAACATTCCTCAAATGTACGTATCTATTACTCGTTTCTCTCGTTTCTCTCCCTTTTAAATGAGAGAAAATAAAAATAAAATAAAAATTAAAAACAAAAACCCAGAAAACTCGCAACTATTGCTGAGCCTCAATCATTTCGATGACCTTATGGTCAACCCAAGCCGCAATGGTACGCTCCGCGAACGCGTCTACCCTTTCCTTAGGCTGTAAATCATACCCGCATACTGGCCAGATGATGTTCGTCATGTACGAGCGTTTGTACTCTGTCATGAGTTCCTCGTCGTTGCGATCCAGTTTCGGACCCCCAAGGCGGTGGAGAGTCAGGAGGTAGTGGTCCAACACTTCCATCTCATGAGCGCGACGGTCCTCCACAGTCAATATGCTGGATACGAAGTAAACAAGATCGTGAAAGCACGAAGCGAAGTGAATGGCCGACCAGTCCAAGAATCGCGTCTGTCCTTCGGGCGAGAAGTACACGTTGCCCAAGTGCGTGTCGCCGTGCAGTAACGTGCGAAATCGAGGGTCACGACGAGCATAGTATTTTTTCTGTGCCCTCTTAATGCGTGCGCCGTCCATTAGGTATTCTGGTAGCTTAGGTCGCCCAGGTTCTCGAACGACCCTGCTCCACGGCTCGGTGATAAAAGTCATGGCCACGTCGTAATCGTTAGAAATCCCTATTGCTGTCATCAGCTCTGTTAAGTCTCCCTCCAAACTGGACTGGTCGGGCTATTCCGCCTCCCACCTACAAGGATAATCATCCTGGCTCTTGCCCCAGAATTGGGCGTGCAGACCGGCTATCTGCGCAGCACCATCCAGCGCCTTCTCGACCGAGTAAGAGGCGGCTTCGGATGGAAAGGTGCAGCCTTCCCGCGTCAGATCGGACATGATGGCAATGCCCTGCCTATCGCTCGTCCCACCCCACCAACCTCTCGGATAGCTCATGTGCTTGATTCTTGGCGCGATTTTGGCAAAGAAGTTGGCCTCGCGCTGTGCTAGGCTTAGAGTCCATGGTTGAGATTCTACCATCGCAGGGTCGAACACGCCCTTGACGCAGATATCCGTCGGTCGGGAGAGAGGATCAGCTACCTCCTCCGCGTACTCAATGGAGAAGAACAGTTTGCTACCTGTCCCAAATATAGATCGTGTCAACGAGGCCGACTTGATCTTATATCCTAACTTGGACTCTAGCCATTGTATTGTCACCTCGGCTGGAACAGCTGGTAGTTTCTCAACCGGTGACTCAGTCTCGGACGCCATTTTGAAACTTTCAATGAATAGAAAGGGAGAATAAGTGTTGTCCGCAAAATCAAAGCAGGTGACCTACTTTGAAGTCGCCAGGTCAAAGACAGTCGACAAGTACAGCCCCGTCGACCACCAGCACATTTTCCTTACAACATAAGCTCTCTATATAGTAGTTGAGCTGATTAACGACTAGGTACGTTGCGCTCTGCAAATCTCGCATAGCCAAGCTTCAGATGCCGAGAGGCAGCGTGATACATGCCCCGCATGTAAGCCCAATAGCTTCACTAACTCACATTCTCGCCATATCACTGGACAATTGGACCCTGCGGGTGGGTTATAATTGTCACCCTATTTATAGACCTGAACACCGAACTAGGTCGGAATTTCAACCGGCATGTCATTCTCACCGTCTCTATGTATGACATAAGCATAGGTAAGTAGTCATCGAAAGCTACTGTAGGAAGTAAGACAGAGTATTATATGCTTACGATCATGATGTCTACACGAATGGTCCAATACCATCACGTAGGTAGGTATCATATGAATGATGCACATATCATAGAAGCAACTTGATGATATACTGGGGCAGCACGTAGCAGAAAGCTACTAGGTAGCTCAGCGCTGTGGGTTTAATTGCATAGTATTCAGAAGGATTCTCCGTGATTTTCACTTTCAAGTACATTTAGCTGCGTTTTCCTCCAACGTCCCCAGTCAACTTGTCACTCATGTGTGCTATGAGGATATGTCGTTTAGATGCGGAATTCTCATGTGAGGAGTTTGTGTACATCGAGAGTAGGTGGTTATGTGTATGGTGTGCACCACAACTTATACGAAGTAATTATAGCCCCGAAGCTTCTTATTGACATTGGACGAAGTCCACTGGTGAAATCCACGTCGAAAATAGCAATGGTGGTGTATAATGGTGACTTTTCGCCGAATCCAGGTACCTAGCCTCAGTATTCTTCATGCTTCCGCCGAACATCGTACCTATTTAACATGCGTGTCAGTAGGCACCTAGTTATCAGCAATATAATAGAATTATTGTAATATATTATACTTCAAACTCAGTCACGGTCTTTTGTAAGAGCCCCCTAATTTTATAAATGTCCAAGAGAGTCACGGGTCGATATATAGTCCCTGGGTTAAGTAATGCGAAATGTCACGTCGTAGTTGTGCCATGAGCCACATACCCTCTCCCTTCAATACCATTATCGCCTTCATCAGATCGTACCCGAATAATTGTTGGTATAGAGATATCGTGATATCTGTCACAGCTTCTATCGCTGGTTCATGGGTATAAATGGATAGCGAAGAGAGGTACCCGGGCAAGATGAGATTTACGAATCGGTTCTGAAGTTAATCCAATAGACGGGATCGGAATTAGAATTACGGAGAATATTTTCAAATTCGGAACGAAGTTTAGGTAGAAAATGTTTCCTTTTCACAATTGTCTCGATAGCGACGAAGGATGTACCTAGCCCTTGAAACACCCTGTGCCTCTTAGAATGAAGCGTTTGTTGGGTGAGTACGTATAAGGGCCAAGTTAGAACGTTGAAGTAGAAGATCACACTGTTGTAGGTTTATAGCGAGCGTCCGAGGTATAAGACATTAGATAAAACATTTGTAGAAGAGAGTGGCGCATTTTTGAATATAAAGGAAGGGTTATTACTTAGACGAATCTCCATGCGTTACCTGTGCTTAATCAACGAAGCTTTCACGGTAGCATGGCGTTACTATCTCCAAAGCAGGTACCTAATATCCGGCATAAGTAAGCTAGATGAGATAATCCGCATATTTCGGGTCCCCCTCCAATATGGAGCGGTCAATTCCGGGGAAAGGGGGATGGTCGCTATCTTCGTCCGACAGGCGGCGCAGGGGTTATCTAATTCGACGACCTTCAGTCAACTTGACCGTTGCTATCGCCAAAGCGAGCGAGACGTCGTACGAGGAAATATAGATATGTATACCTATGTTCGGTGATCCGTGACGAGGGACGGTGCTCGGCTTGCGTTAAACAGCGAAAGCTAACCTAGGACTCATGACGCGTTCCGGTTTCTCCGCGACACCTGCAATGTATAATGTAACTCGCTCGACACCGAAGCATATGGGCATAATGTTTCTTCTCGTTTCCGATTCGATTCGTAGTAGGAATAACTGATGCTCTAAGCGACACAGATCACCGCTTACCGGTAGTCGAATAGCGCATAGGTAACGATTCAATTTTTGGTTGACTCTTGTATCCCCTTCTCTCTATCTAGAATAAGGGACTAGAGCTGCGCAATGTACGGCTTTTATGTTATTCGGTCGAGAGCTGGATGTGCTTATGCTACCCGAGATTCTTGACATACCAGGGAAGGGAACCCGGCGCTAGAACTGAGTCCTAACGAACCGAGATATGCAGTGTAGCAATAAAACGCGTACCTCGAGCTCGAGCATTTTGATGGTTTGAGAAAGTGGTGAGTGATAATCGGGTACCTATTGATGTAGAAAATGATTACATAGGAGATGCCGTGACTACTATTGTATAATACTAGGTACTATTGTTGACCAATCTACTACCTAGTAGGTACTAGCCCGTAGGTATGAGCTTGGCCGGTAGTCCCCAGCGACAATTATCCCTGCTCCGCTGCGGGGAGATCCCCAAATTGTGCAGCCAATCAATGATGATTGCAGGCGCCGAATCTGGAATGTTGCGAGACTTTTTGTACGATCCCTGAAGCCTGAAGGCCCCCCCAACACGGAGGAATCTGCAAGCTAATGTCCGGGTGGGTTTTACCAATCATTATCGTAGGACCTAAGTACCTATCGTGCTACCCACGCGAGCTGGAATTGGATCTCGCCTGACGTGCTCGGGACCGACGAGTTGAACCTAAGCACTTTCCCATGCCATACATAGTATACGTCTCACGCGTCAGCCCATTCGAGGAAACCACTAGCAGTACAAGGTAGTCACAGGATGACGACTCGCAGGAGCTGCTGGGGAATTAATATATTGATGGGTTCCGAAGGCGTTCCCGTTCCAAAGTCTTTCCAACTAAATTGATCGCCATCCGAACGCCCTGATAGACATACTACTCGACCATATATCTCTAGAGCATCATGGGTGGTTTTTTCTCAAAACCAACGCCCGTCATCCTGTGTGGCAAAGCCGAGATCGTCGGCAAGCAGGTCATCGAAGGTTTAAAGCCAGACATCGAAGGTAAGTTGCATGAAAAAAAAAGCAAAATAGACGTGTGAGAGACCAATGGGAAGGGAGATCCTTCGACACCATTCTACAAATCATGCTTCTTGATTCATTTGCCGTCGAAAGTAATTACTTTTTATATATGACCTGAGACCTAATCCGGAGTTCGTAGTGATCCTGTTCTGCCAAGGCAGCGATCCCACAGCCGCTGAGGTGCCCTATAGTGAGTGCTCACCACCATCCCGACTGTCCCAAACCGGAGCTTCACGTCCACATTTACGCCACCGCGCGGTTTGCTACAGATCCCACATATCACATTCACAAGCCTTGCCGCGTCAACTCCGCGCCACCCACTTTCATGCAGGAGAAACAGATTGACGATCTATGTCTTAGTTCTCCGTGGCGTCGCGCCTCCGACGCAGAGCAGTCACATCGGATCGGGGAGGTACTCGAGGCGGCCGAAAACGGTGATCATGGGCGCGGCCTGGGACGAGAACGCCGTAGCTCAAGTAAAGGCTGCGATCCAGAGCGCTGGATTACCGCCCGGCACCGCCCCCATAATTCTGCGGAACGATACCAGCGTGGTTACGCCGAAACCGCCCGCCCGCGAATACGGAGAACAGCTGATACGTCGCATACGCTTAGTGATGGGCAAGCTGGAGCGCGGCGAAAAAGTCGATGGACCGGAGGAAGGTGTTGTGGTATGATGCTCTCTTTCATAATCTATGCTTATCCGAGCTCATGTTTGGATATCGTTTACTAAATGCAGACATTACAGTGGTATTGAATCTCAACTTGAAATCCATTATTTACGACTCTCGCGTATTGCGAATACCACAGGAGTCACGGTTGAGGGATGGATGCGTCTAATGATGCAGTAAAGAGCAATAATTAAAATGGAGGTTTTTATTCATTAGGTGTCTCTGGGTATAGTGCTGTTTACAGCGGCTAGACGTTGTATACAGTAATGGAAAAAAGAAACTGTGATTGAGAAGAGGATAATAAAAGGCAATCGAGTGCAAATGCAGCAGACCCGCCAACCAACCAAAATATGGCCATCCATTCATTCGTCTCATCTATGCTCCGTCCAACCTTGTGCCTGCCCCCCCAGACATCTAATGCAGTGTGTGCCCGACGCCTCGCCTTATTCCTCATGACGCAAAGAAAAAGAAAATTGGTAACTTGAGTGTATTCACTGAATAGTAGAGTGTATGTGTGTAACTTAGTCTCGAGTGAAGGAGAAGGGGGTTGTGAATAACTGGCGTTGAATTCTCGCCGTGTGGGAAAGGGGGTATCTACCATGAATCAACCTATTACGACCTCTTGCGTAACCAGTCCGAAAATCCACCTGGCCTGCGCAACTGACGAGCACTGGAAGCACCATTTTCGTACATTGCCTCCACTGCCACCACCCTGAGGTGCTACTCCTGTCTGACCACTCTCGTCCTTTACTTCTTCCCATACGTTGATGAGGACACCTCGGCTACCTAGTTGGCTGAAGCATTGGCTTCCCAAGACGACATCTAGGACCACCACTGGCTTATCGGCATCCTTCTTCGGGATTGTCGTAACTATGATTCGTTTTTCCATCCCCTGGTACTTCCTCAAATTTTGCCTTGTGCCCCGATCTGGTCTTGTCACTTCGAGGAAGCAGTTGCCGTGGTCTTCCCACTTGCTAGCAGTGATCAATAGATGGAGTCGAATCTTAAGATTGTTTGTTGTAAGACTCATTTGAGATCTGCCGCTATTTGCCACACTGACTGAGGGCGAGCGTGGAGGCGTGGCTGATGACGAAGAGGTATACAGAGACGCATCTCTACTTCCAAAGCGGCTTTGCCTATCTACGGAAGACATGGCTATGTTAAAAGACTGATTTCCGCCGCCCATCAACTTTCGTAAAAAGGATGAGGCTGAAATGCCCGAAGACTGGGATGTGCTGCCGGCCGACTGTGACGGAGCGCGTGCTGAGGCGCGATAGCTGTTTTTCCGGCCGAACCAGCTTCGGCGATGACTACTGCCATCGCCCTCTGCCTCTTGATTTTGGTACTGTCCAAAAGCCCTGACGCGAGTTTCCTCCTCCAGTGCCTTGTACTTTGCGTTATCCATACGGGCCCGGTGAACTGCCATATAGAGGGACTCGCAATCGGGTATGGATTGGACTCGGAAGCGAAAGAAGGAAGTTTCATATTTGACTACTTTGGCATAGAGCCTAGAATAGCTCAAGACAGGAGATCGTATCTCTAAGTCGACAACCGTACTATTTCGAAGCATGACTAGAGGGGTGAGATCCAAAGCGATGAGCGGTGGCTCTTCTTGTCCCGGACCGCCCGAGGAGTGAGCTCTTCGGTACGGATATGCCTCAATGAGACCTGGTGTTGTGACAATAGAGCACAAGTCGGGCCAAAGATCTTGCCAACGTCCATGTTTGTTATCCCAGTAAGAAATAGAGGCGACGGATTTAATGACATAATCAGGTTGCTTAGCTTCTGATTTAGATACGTCGTCTCGGGATGTTGACACTGAGAGGGGGATGCTGGCGGCACTCTCTGAATAAATTGATGCGGTGGGGATCTTGGTGTCCCTTTTGATGCTGATGGCAGGGGTCGTATCGGGTATGTCAACGGCCTCCAACTCATCGTCGGATGATTCGTCGGAAACAGAATTTTCATCCCCAGACCCAGATATTGGCGACGTGGAGCCCTCGGAGGAGACATCTGATGGGTGGTATTCGTGCTTTAGTGGGGAGGAAGTCCGGCGCTTTAGGCGAGTCGTAGTCTTGTCGGCTGGAGGTGAAAGTACGGGCGCTTTCTTGGAGCTGAAACTTCGGTGTACGGGAGGGGGAGGTGCACCATCGCCACGGTATGGGGTGCTGTTAGGAGGCGATTTCTTGAACGCTACATCGTCATGGTCTTCAAACGAATGTGAATAGGCCTCGTCGACGTCGTCTGATACACGTTCAGATTTGATGTAGGAATCTCGGGTCGGCGTCCTCTCAGGAGATGGCGTAGAAGCATCGGTTCGGTAGGCAGTAGTTGGTGTAGCAGGAGGGCTTCGTGTAGGAGGGCTTTGTGCAGGAGGAAAGGTAGGTGTCGTCGGCTCCTCAAGGTTTTCAATGGGTTTTGTAGGAGTTCGAGTGAGAACGAGCTTCCGTCCTACTTTGCTTTCGCCCAATGGAATTTCGTGAGCTGCAGACCTTGGTAACGGTACCAATGGTTGTGAGGTTGAGGCTGTTACTTCTTTGATCGCAGGTGGGATTGGCGTGTGTCCCAGCATGTTCAACCAATCGGAAACTTGTTCCTCATTGTCAGTCGTCAGAGATAAAAGCTCGAACCATTCATCTCTGGTGCCTCTGATCATCACGACTAGCTGATGTTTATGGTCTCCAGCTCGAGCTGAAAAACGACCTCCAAGGACGGGGGCAAACAGCAGCCACGAACGTCCACCATTACCAGTTTCCCTGATAAGTAGATCACCTGGGTCGGATTTGAATACTTGATTGTCTCTGATAATGAGTTCTACTTGACACTCGAGCCGTTGTCCATTCGAATGTCGTAGTTCCAAATCGAAAGTGTCTTTAGCGAAGACTTGTCGAAAGCGATCAACTTTGACATTCTCGAGAGCCTCTAGAGTCCGTAGGTCACGAGTTCGAGATATATCACTGTTCTTGGCATCCTCGTCGACGACCCTGGCATTTTCCTCTTTGTGCCGCCGCCTAGCCTTTTCTTGCAATGCTTCCCATTTGGGAACAAGAACTTCAAGCTCTCTTGTCCCTGCAATTGAGTGATAGCCCTATTTCGATCAGCGTGACAATCATGTAGACGGGATGGTAGTTTCGCGTACCTTGATGAATTTAGATATCCATTTAACACGGACAAGAGGGCGTTTTAGCAGGTGAGCAACATCGATGCGTTCTCCATCATCATTCAAGATATCGCCTTGCTCGTTACGAGGCATTGCGTTGATAAGAGAGTCGCCATCGTCAAATGATTTGGGTGCCAGGTTGACAATGATGCCTTGGAAACCAAGGCGCCAAACATCAAGATAATTATTGTAAATAGAATGGACTGACTCGAGCCATCCAGTGAGTTTATGAAGATCAGTAAGTGGGGGGCACAGGCGATGGTGGCTCCTTATACTGTCTAGAGAAATGCCCATATTGACGACAGCATTATCTAGAGTATCCTCCTTGTATTTCTGTGGAGATGACCCGAAAAGATCTTTGCGCGCCCTACTATTTTTGTTGACAAACTGTGTTAAGAGGACTGGAATGACTCCATCGACAAGGGTTTTTAGTTCACGTAGGTAAAGGTCCTCATCGTCTTCGAATTCTAGTAAAAGCTCGTCTAAAGTGGCATTGTTGATACGGGTAGATGGTCGCCTTACACAGCGTGCTGAGCGACGGCTTCTGGTTCTAGGGGGGCCTGAGGCATCACCAGGAAGCGAAAGGACCGATATTAAATCCGAATGCTTAGTGAGTCGTCTCTTGAGGCCAGGTTTTTGACTTCTTTTACGAGAGAGCGCCGAACTTCTTGTTAGATGGGTGCTCTCTGTTATAGTTGATTGTGATACCACAGATGATAGTTCTGAAGGGAAAGCGCTATGTGATTCTTCAGATACGATTGTCGATAGTTCGTGGAATCCATTGGTAGGGGGTTTTCGTTTACTCAGGATAGGTGATGGTGCTGTTTGTGTCAATTCAGAGGACTCTGATGAATCATAATGGTCTGGAGATGAGCTTCTTCTGGTGCCAGAAGAACGATGCTTGTCGCGGTGCTCATTTTCACGTTCCTCATCTAGATCTACCACTTCGGGGCAACTTGGATACTCTAAGGGTGGGGGGCTATGACCAGTAGACTCCCCTCGGAATGCATCCATTAATTTCTCTTTGAATCCCTTTTTGCCACTGCTCTTAGACGGCGTAGATGAGAGTCGTGTGGCCCGGCTCCTTTTCAGACCAGCTGGGGTGGGAGTGGTGGATTCAGCTCGGTTAGGTTCCTCGCTTCCAGGCTTCTCAGTCTCCTTTAACTCGGTGCTCCCTTCGCTTTTGCTGAGATCGGAGGGACTTGTGATATGAGCAGGCTTAGGCTTTGGTTTTGGCTTCGATGGAGTAGAGTGCCGTGTGTTGCTTTCATCTACCCATTCATGCTCATGGTTTCGGTTATGTTCAGGTTCTGGTATAGACGATGGATCAACAAAAGGATCCAGTGTGGCTTTCAACCAAGTCTCGATGTTGGGTGGTTGATTAGCAACAGGTTTAGGATGCTCGACCTTTTCTGTGAGAATCTTCTTGCCTTCCGTCAACGCTTTTTTCAGGACGTTAGTAGCGCCCTTGAAACTTGGTTGTCGCTTTGTCTTGGGTCTAGAATTTCGCTTCTTCGAACCAGTGCCTAAATCAAGCTCGCTGAATGCAGAGTATCCGACTGGTATATCTGCCAGAGTTTGTTGCAGATCGCTAAATGGCATGTCTGATACAGAGTCGCTTGACCAAGATTCGCTGTCAGACACCTCCTCCGTCATCACAGAAGCGGTATCTCCGTCGTCTTTAGGAATAGGTCTTTCGACACATTTGTCTTTCTTCAGTGGGATCTTCGAATTTGTTCTTGTTGGAATCCGAAGCCCTTCCGGTTTCAGTTCTTCCGCAATATCCATGTCTGACGGCGACGGATCTCTATGGACACTAGTTCCGCGAGTGCTTGGTCTTCTCGAGGATTGTCTTGAAGAGACGCGAACGGTGGTTGCACCGTCTGAGTCTTGGTGATGCGAAGACACTCTAGCTTGATATTTTGAGATAGATGGCTGTCGGGGTTTGTTCTTGAGGCCGTCATCATGAGATGCCTGCTTTCGTGTTGCCTTGGGCTTGAGGCTGTTGCCCTCCAGGCTTTGCCTTTTTCGTGGCATGGGCTTTTCTGCTGAGCGAATAGAATCCGATGTTCCGCTTGCTATACTATTATCACTCGGACCTGGTTTGATACGGATACCATCGTCCTCATAGGCTTTTGATGTTTGCGGTTTTGAAGGGCCGGGCGTCATGAGAGATGACTCCGTCATTTCGCTTGCTGTGTCCTTCTCACTAGGGATAGGCCTGACGCGAATACCATCATCCTCAGGTTCCCTCGACTTCCTCGAGCCATTCGACTTGACCGTAATACGAGCAGAGGATCTCCCACTAGCATTATCCCCTTCAGACGGAATAGGTCTTACTCGAATTCCGTCTCCCCCACCGGATGATCTCGGCCGTCTTGGTATACTAGACCGATTACTAGAAACTTCGCTGGGAATCTCAACTTTGCTTGCCCAGTCCTTGACCTTTTTAGATACGGAGGGATTAGCCGCTGTGCGTGCTAGGAAATCTTTCGGTAGAGGGGAGCCGTTGCTGTCGTTTGGCTTCGCTTTTGGTGACCGACTCCTTGATGAGTTGTTTTTCTTGTTCTTCATCCAATTCGTATCACTGACAACACGCTTCTTAGGCGGGTTAGAGAGTCTGAGGTCTTCCTGACTCCCTTTGCTAGAGTCGCCACCATCGGTCTTACGTCCTGTAATAATCTTAGGTGCGGGTTTTTTCTGCCGCGCCTTGATCCTCATCCGGTCCTCTTCGGTCACACTAGCATCATCCACATGTATGTTCATTTCACTGGGTTCCGACGGGGTAGCAAAAGGGTCAGCGTTGGCCATGGCTGCAAGATTTGCCTTTTGCCATTTTTTTACTCGGTCATGGACGCCACCTGGGGCTTGGACTCGCATGACTGCTGCCTGGCGCATCTCGTGTTTTACCATTTCCAGACTCAATCGTCTCGCCTGGGCTGCTTCCCGTGCCGCTTGTCTATCGGCCGCGACTCGTGCTGGAGATGGCCGACCCAACAGGAAGTCACTAAGGAGGGTAGGGTGTGACCTCGCGGTGGCGGATCGAGGGCGCGTGGCGCCGGGCCTTGGTTTGACGTTGCCATCTTTTCCGGGTGTATCAACTTTGTTAACTGGTGTTGATCCGGTGGAAGCACTGGGTGTATGTTTCTTCGTAGGAGAACCGGTCTGGGTTGTTGTCGGAGGATCCGAGGGATCATCTTCATCGTTAGATTTGGGGCCAGTCATGATCTGCTAGATGAGATACCGTTAGTGTTAGTCATGACAGCATTCCAGTTATTGATAACATGTTTCACCATGACATCGCCTCAAGAGGTCGTGCCAATGGGGCCAATGCTCAATCAGCTACGTTTTCACAGTACACTGAAGCCCACCTGGCAATACAAACAACATTCTCACACCATGTCAAACTCTCCAAAATATTATAAAAACCCCCCAATTACTCACCTAGGTTGATCAGGGTCATGGCCCCCGACTTCATGCTGACTTGAGATACCAGCCCGACGTAAGCGACGTGCATCCAAGGCTCGTCGTTAGCGGGTGGAAGAGTCCAATTGATAGTTTATAATGTGGCAACAAATCCGAAGTTGCATTTCCGTCTACGCCGTAACATAATACGAAGGCACGACTCCAGCTATTGTGTGATCCTCTACCAACGTATTGACCGGCAATTGTAGGTATCCAGTTTGAATAGTAGTTTCAAGATTGTAAAAGAAAGTCAATAAGAGAGTGGGAATGTCGGTATGTTCCAAGTTGGCAGCCGGTGGTAAGGTCCTAGTAGTTACTAGGCAAGAAAAAACGGGTGGTAAGAAGGTAGGGGGAAGATTGAAGTTTGTATGAAAAGTATCTAGTATCAATGTACGGTGTCGGTGCCGATTGGGTTGCGCTGCGTTGCGTTGCGTGGAAAACTCGGGCGCGAGGGAGGAAAGACTGATCGAGATGAAAGAGTCAGTGAGTCGTTGCGTTGGCTGAATGGCTGAAGGTACCTGTTCTGTACAATATCTTCTGTACCCATAGCAACCAATAGTGGGAGGTGATGGAGCTAAGACATAAACAATGCCATTGCCATTGCCATTTACACGCTGAGTTAGTAGCCTTCACCCCTGTCACCTACAGCTTTTTCCAGCGTGCCCGGGTGGTAGGAGCATGGTAACCATGGTACTCAAACATGGCACTAAAAAAAGGCTGGCCGTCTTGGGTAGCTCCTACAGCTTTTTAGGTGGGCCTGCTCGTACCTAGCGAGTACTTCAGTGGGCACTTCAGTCACCAGTGGCTTGGTGGGGTTTAGCAGCCCGGCTCTCAACTTGGAACTTGCAGCTTTTTGCAGCTGAGGATGGCATTACCCCTGTAGTTCCCAAAACCCAATCTCACCAATCATCAGACTAGCCGCTCCTCCGTGCCCCTCCATCTGCTGAACTTGGCTGCGCTGCGGCTTCTTACATAGTATTACCCTCACACTCGTAAGCTTCGAGGTTACAAACATCAAAATAAATATTTAGAGTAATAGCGCCCATTGTTTCTTACCTCCCCTATCCACAGATCTGTTCTCTTTCTAATATGCTCAAGGTAGTAGACTTCTGTCTCACATCTTACCTGTATGGGGAATGTTAAAGAAAATTGAGAGGGAAATCCCACCTCATCTACACTATTACATCTACACTATTCTTCTTCTTTCTTTTCCCTGGTAGATGCGTACCATAGAAACTAACGAAAGTAGGCGACCTTGGCACTTTCGAATCCGCCGAATTCTACATCCCACCACGTACTATGTACCAAATTGGAGATTCGATGACGTCCATTGTCCAGGGATACATTTCCTTGGTTCGTTCCGACTTGCGATAATTGATGGTGGTAAGATAATACCAGCAGCGTAACCAAGGAACGCCAACGCCAACAGCTAACTGTCGGTATTAATACCTCAATCATTTCAATCACAATTATACCCGACGTGTAGCTTCACCTCATCAGGCTTGCCATACATATCAACTCGTTGTACTTCGTATACGAATGTATAATACATCAAATAAAGGAGGGTACAACTGTTGCTGACCATCTCATGATAGCCGATCAACCAGATAAACTTCCTAGGTCCTACTAGGTACTAGGTACTGATACCTACTGGAGGTACCTCAGAGCTATGATTAATAATATTGATACTATTCATGGATGCATCGTGGTCAACAGCAAGAGATAGTTATCACAAATATCTTGCATGTTTATACGATCAATAATTATGGTGTTTTTATCCATTCAACGATACCGGATTCTCGCCCCACCTTAGAACACTCTACAGGTGAGTTGGAGATCTCGTAGCTGTGATTGGCTAAGGTCTCCCACAATGAGATCTGTAGGATTACATATTCGCATCGTAGTAATTCCACGTATAACATCCATCCATCTCCTTAAACTCACCCACGAAAATCAATCTTGATATAACCACCTAGGTCCAATAATCCATAATTGAAGCCTATACATAGTACAGTCGCGATCTTGCGTAAATCTTGGGACGAAATACGAAATATTGAATAAAGGAACAAAACGCGATAATAGTACAAAATTGTAGGCCTTCATAATTTCGCCTTATCGCCACCTTGTTTCTCCTTCCATTCCTTAAACCGTCTCGCTCCCTCAGCCTTCCGTTTCTCTTCAACAGCTCGCATGTCGCTGGCGTTCACCGCGTTGTCGCCACTCGCATCTAGCAAGGCCACGCTTTCACGATACATTTCCGCCTTCAAAAGCGAATAAGCCCCAGTTGCTCCCTTCTTAACCAGCGCCCGCTCCTTGATCAAGTTTAGTGCTGCGTCTAACTCGCCGATGGCATCGATGAGACCGGCCTCTAGAGCGGTCTTCGCGTCGAAGCGGCGTGCTTCTAGGACCATATCCCGGTAGACCCGAGGCGTGGCTTTAATCCTAAATATTGAGCTCATGGGAGGCAGCAACGGCGCTCCAAACTCTAGCTCGTTGATACATAGGTACCCCTTGGTTCCGGTGAAGACGCGATAATCGTGGTGCATAGCAAGCATGAAGCCGCCAGCGAAACCGTGGCCATTAATCACGGCTACCGTCGGCATAGGATATGTTAAGAACCTGCGAAACACTGGGTACAGGCTGTTCTGAAAGAACCCGGGGGTCGAGACGGCAAGCTGGAGGTCAAGTCCATTGGAATAGAATTTGGAAATCGAAGATTTTGTTATAACTACTCCTGGTGGATAGCCAAATTCAATAATATCGAGAGCAGTGATGAGTGCGGTGTTGAAAGCAGGCGTCAATCTGTTGTCTGGTGGGGACGTCCAAGTGAGGACGTACACTTTCGGCTCGGGAGTTGTGCAGACGATGCTACCTCCTTGATGGGACTTGAGAGAAGGGATCGGGACGGTAAACAGCTCTTTTGACGCCATTTTAAACTGTTAGAGAAACCGAATACTAATCGTTAAGTTATATCCCCATTAAAATGATTATTATAAATATTTGAACCTTTTTTTCTTCAACATTACTAAAAAGGTTCGGTTCGGTTGTTGTCTACTAATCTCATGTGACATGAAGGGTCCTTCCAGGAAGCCTCGGCTTTTCCTTCTTGGGCAAATACCTTTTAATTTACATATCCTTATATTCACCAGCAAACCCCCTTATAAAGGAGAGTCGGCCTCAATAGTAGCATAACAGGATGCTCAAAAATGAGGTTATTTCCAAAGATTCAGTCTGCGTTTTAAAAAGATAGCCGACAAAGCGCGTCGGTACATAGCACAAGAATATCGCAATCGATTCATAGTAGCATCGGTAGAACCCATTTTGTATTCCTCTTCCTCTAACATTGGTAGTCCACACATGACAGCCATGCCACACAAAATTCCAGATTTTAAGGTCTGGGGCCATAAAGGGCCAAAAAGGTACCACCGACCCGGCTCAGACTTTCTAAACAGTTGCACCATCAGACAAAGCCAGATTAGAGGCTCTCCCTAACCTAACTTCTTAGGTGAAGCAAAAGAGCTGAGAAATTCTCCTCGAGGCATTGTTTCTAGTAGCCTTAGCTGCAAACTTGTCTCTAATGCTCTCTGCATCATCCTGTCGTTCAGAGCCTCGAGCTTCTTTTTGAGAAAGTGTGGGGGTAACTGGTTCCTTTCTCTCGGCGAGGACCACCCTCGCGCCCTCTTGAAAGATTCGTTCTACATTGTATCCGGTCTTCGCAGAACATTCGATATATTTCGTAGAGCGCATGACCGCAACGTCTTCATTGGATTGGTTCTAAATGTTGCAGGCTAGGTTAGTCTCTGCTAGTGCACTTGAATCAACAGACCATAATAGAAGGGTATGACTTACTACTAACGTGCGGGTTGACGAGAAGAGGTGAGGATGGATTGCGGGTGCCCGCATGCCGGAGCCAAAGCAAGTATCCTTCTTGAGTCCAAGAAGAATGATGGGTACATTAGGACAGTTTGCCTCAATACATTCAACCCACTTTGGATATGATCTCTATGTTAGCAATAGCATTGCACCTATTTGGGGTTTGTAGTTTCATCGAGATTGACGTACTCTGTGTTGGCCTTCAACAAATCCCACCGTATTGTCCAAAGAAAAGCAGAGGAATACGGCATCAAAGGCCAAATAAGATGATAATGACTTCAGTTGATCGAGTCCGATGTCACCGGATGTATCCTACAGTTCCAGAGATATATCGTCTCCATCCACCTGTATAGTCTTCATGAAAGAGTCGAATTTCGTCGTCTTGATGCCCTATAGAATGTATCTGTTAGTAAGGTAGGCATCTCTGTTTACTTAAGTCGTGACCACATACGTCCATGAAAGCTCCGGCATAAGATCGCCTATACGAGTGACATGTTAGCAACTATCAAGGCAGCGAGACACCTATTTACGCCTTGGGATAGATAGAAGAGTACGATCCGCTTACATCAATAAGGTCGACTTTCCGCAGCCTGAGTTTCCGACAAAAACGAAGCGCATGGACGGAGCATGCCCGCCATTTTTAGAAGGCGCCAGTGACCATTGGCTTGGATTCTGCAGCATTGAATGTGATGTAGTGCTTCCAGTTCTGGGAATCTGCTTGTGATGGTACATGGCAGAAAAGCGTTCAGCAATCTCGTGACCAGACGCGATAATACTATTCCTCCTAGTACCAATGGCAGAACGAAGAGTCGCTACAGACAAGCGACGTTGCCTCTTTATATCATCATTATTATCGTCATTCTTGGCGGCATCCGGATTGAGCTGTTGTAAATTCTCGTTAGCCGGTCCCGACTTTTCTGAAAGATTTAACTTAAGAGTTAGATGAGGTAATGTGTGTTCTCTTACTATGCGTGACGGAGCGCGAAACTGCGACGGTGGAAGAGGTTGTTCTCGTTTAATAGGCGTAGCTTGGTTATTTAACCACCCTTGAACATACGAGCCAGACGGCTTGAATGATGTGAGTTTGGCAAAAGACGAACTCTGAGAAATTTGTCCTCGTGAGTTAGTTGAAGCCAGTGAGTCCATAATTGCAATGATGCAAGGTGCCTCCTATACGAAAGGCATGACCTGCGAGTGCGAGTGGTGTGCTGCGAAATGAAAATGAAGGAGGATGGTGCAAGGGACGAGAAGAATTGGTTTATAGCAGTAAATGGCGGTTAGATGTAATATTTTGTGGTGGTCCAAGTGTTCACGGTTTTTCGTAAATGACAAAAACGAGAAAGAACGGTTTAGACGCTGCTTATACGTACTATGTGCATACTTCTTTGCAAGATGTATGGGTAGTAGTCATAGCGAGCACGTGGGTCACAAGTCTAGTCCAAGTACCTACGAGGTAAGTATTCACATTAATGTCATGTGTCATTCGAAGAGTTTCCCGCACACATTCTCCTACATGTATTTTAGCAAATATTAATAGGTAGAATCTGGTCTTTTGTATTGTACATCTATACGTACTCAGATGTTTGTCATTCGTATCCCTTGGTCAAATACACAGGTCCGGGATAAGGATCGCTAATATTATCTGCTACATTAGCAAATATATTTATATATCAGCACCACTTGTTCATGTTCATGTATTTCATAGTCTAAACGGCACTTTTGCCCATTCACTCAACCATACCATTCCAGCGAGAGATTGTCGTTGAATTGATGTTGGCATTATCTCCGTAGCTGCAGCCGGAGACGGGTCTACGCTTCACGGGGAAGGCGGTGGGTCTCTCTGATCCGAGCTGTCCGAGGGGCTGCCATTGCCTGGTGCAAGAAGGTTACAGGGAAAGCGGGGCAGCGGTGGAACTATTACTAGGTACCTAAGCCTTAAGGCTTAAGCATGCAGATGCGTGACTGCATCCATGGTCAGGGATCGAGATGGTTACTAATTCGATAGTGAGCTTAATGTCTTATTAAGCCGGGAAATATTTCTAGATTGATTATCAATCTTACCTTAGCTTCCCCTTCCATATGACTATAACTCTTCGTCACCCCTCTATTCTGAGTCCAAACTTGTTCAATTGTGTGTGAATGACAATATTTGCTTAGACAGGTCGAAGCAAGATTTTTAACCGATATGTCTGATATTCATTTATATACCGCGCAAACGCCTAATGGCATCAAGGTTTCGATCCTGCTAGAGGAACTGGGACTCCCTTACAAGGCGCGTTTAATACTATTGCTGCTCCGTTAAAGACGGGATGGCGTCTAGATCTGTGATATGTAACTGACTATTATAGGTCACTGCTATTGAGATTAGCAAGAATGTCCAGAAGGAACCATGGTTCTTAGAGATCAACCCGAACGGCCGTATCCCCGCGCTGACGGACACTTTCACCGACGGCAAGCCGATTAGACTCTTCGAGAGCGGCTCGATCATGCAGTACCTGACTGACAGATATGATACCGAGCACAAAGTGTCGTACCCCAAAGGGTCCAGAGAGTACTATGAAGTAAATAGCTGGGTAAGCGATTGGCCCTTATTCATGTTTGAAACCTCCAGGACTGGCTTCTCACCCAATTCAGCTTATGTGGCAAATGGGGGGACTTGGACCAATGCAGGGGTGAGTAGCCATATTACCAAGGATAGGCTGCAAACACTAATTCGAGTAGGCAACTGAACCATTTCAACCGTACGTACTAGGGTCGTCTTTCAACATGTAGGTGATGAAAGTTTACTGTGAATAGGATATGCCCCGGAGAAGATCGAATATGGCATCAATCGTTACAAGAACGAGACCCGGCGTCTATACCGGACTCTAGATACGCAGCTTAAATCTTCGACATCCGGCTATTTAGTTGGCGATCGCTGCACTAGCGCGGACATCGCAAGTTGGGGATGGGTTGCAGCAGCCAGTATGTTCGATATAATCCGATAGATCACTAGCCTGGCTAGCAACTGACACTTATACGTGAAGAATGGGCTGGAATCGATATTGCTGAGTTCCCAGCGCTGGACCAGTGGGTTCAGTTAATGCTCAAGCGACCAGGGGTTGAGAAAGGTCGCCATGTCCCGTCGAAGCATAATTACGAAGACCTCCAGCACCTTGCGGAAGAAAAGATACAGGAGAAGGCTTCAGGTGCTAGAAAGTGGATTCAAGAGTCCATGAAAGAGGAAGCAAAGTAATTGACCACACCTTGGAGCTTGGTCTCGTCATAACGACTAGGTACTAGGAATCAGGATTGAATGCAAACTCATGTGCGAATGTATGCAAATATCGCGGACGATCTTTTCAGAATATAATTGAGAGAAATGACGAGGAGGCAGTATATATATGGATATCGTGTGCTTGTTGACCTCTTGTGATTGCTTTTGTGGTTACTCTTGTGGATAGTTTTTCATCGTTGTTGTTGTTGTTGGGATATTCCGGTGGCACAACAATTAAGAAGAACAATCGTTTACGTAATCAGGATCAGCCGCACGTGACACACACGTATCACAGATACAAACAAACAATGGTCAAAAGTACCTACTCCACTTTTGTTCCAGGCAAGACTTAGCTTACTAGTGCGTTTGTTCATCTCCAAAATAATTCAACCTAAGACTGAACTCTTCAATTCAACTTCTCCATTTTCACAACGTCTAGATTTATCGCACCACACAAGCTTGCGAGTTTGCGAACCTATCAAGATGTCGTGGAGAAACCAGGGAATCACTGGATCGAATAACATTCCTCTAGGTAAAAGCCGACGATTTCGAGGCGAAGGAGAGGACGGTCGCGAAAACGAGACTGATGGTTTCGGCCTCCCAAGTGGCGATCGCGACTTAAAGCGCGGTCGCAGTCCTGAACCTAGTAAGTCATCTACAGAACATCATCACTTATCTTTTCAATTATCTATGAAGCAAATTAACATGGTGTTCCTCAGGAACCGATGCTGACGGTCCTCGACGCCGCAAGAAGCGTAACCGTTGGGGCGATGCTTCTGAAAACAAAGCCGCCGGCTTGATGGGCCTTCCAACTGCTATCGTAGCCAACATGACGAGCGAGCAGCTTGAAGCTTACACTCTACACTTGAGAATTGAGGAGATTAGCCAGAAGTTACGAATCAACGATGTTGTTCCTGCTGATGGTGACAGGTAAGTCAAATATCCAAACACTTGAGCATTCCCATCATTTAAACATGAGCGCAAAATAGACTGACTGGTTTTCTTTCGCACACAGATCTCCCTCTCCCCCTCCGCAGTACGACAACCATGGTCGTCGTGTGAACACTAGGGAATATCGCTATCGAAAGCGTCTCGAGGATGAGAGGCACAAACTCGTCGAGAAGGCGATGAAGACAATACCTAACTACCACCCTCCCCAGGATTACCGACGGCCTACGAAGACCCAAGAAAAGGTCTATGTGCCCGTCAACGATTATCCAGAAATCAATTTCAGTGAGATTACTAACCCTCTAACCCTTCTAACCATGTTTATGCCCCTTCTTGTTCAGGATATTACCAGGAATGCAGTCGTATCTCTATGGATGACATGTCAATTTTTGGCCTCATCTAACTATTCCCTTTCCCCATGCCTAACCATTCTGTGACAAATACTAACACCTAGGTCTTTTACTTAAGTTGGATTACTTATCGGCCCTCGTGGCAACACACTGAAGAAGATGGAGTCAGAATCGGGAGCCAAAATTGCTATCCGCGGAAAAGGCTCTGTCAAAGAAGGCAAGGGTCGGTCCGATGCTGCCCACGCCAGCAACCAAGAGGAAGATCTGCACTGTTTGATAATGGCAGATACCGAGGAGAAGGTTAACAAAGCTAAGAAGTTAATCCATAATGTGATTGAAACTGTAAGTTGCGTATGGGTCGTTCTGCAAGATTATATACTGATATGAATACCTCAGGCTGCTTCGATCCCCGAGGGCCAAAATGAGCTCAAGCGAAACCAGCTCCGAGAACTCGCGACTCTCAACGGTACTTTGCGCGACGACGAGAACCAGGCATGCCAGAACTGTGGTCAGATCGGCCACCGCAAGTACGACTGCCCCGAAAAGCAGAATTTCACAGCCAATATCATATGTCGTGTTTGTGGCAACGCCGGTCACATGGCTCGAGACTGCCCCGATCGACAGAAGGGTGCAAACTGGCGAAGCGACGGTCCCCCGCGTGCTGCTGGACGTATCGGTGCTGGAGACGCCGTTGATCGCGAATATGAGGTACGTATTATCCATCATGAAAATGGTCAAAAGTATTAATATCTGATGCCATGTCTAGCAATTCATGCAAGAACTCGGAGGAGGTCCTAGCGGACCCCCAGCTCGCATCGAGGCGGGTCCTGGCTCCTACAACAATGGTACCGGTGATGCGAAGCCCTGGCAGCGCGGTCCAACGGGTGCTGCCGCTCCTTGGCGCTCGCGTAACAATGACCAGAACAACGAAGGCGGCGGTTCTGCCGCTCCTTGGCGCGACCGCCATCGGGGTAATGATAATCATGGAAGTGATTACTACGGTGGCCAGAGTCAGAATCAAAATTTCAACGGTGGCTCTTCGGCGCCCGGAGCGGCACCTTGGCATCAAGCTCCTGCTGGACAACAGCAGTATCCTAACTACCCTGGCTACTCGGGCTACGGCGGGGCGCCAGGTATGGGACCGCCTCCGGGTCTCGCGCCTCCTGGCGGCTCCCTCGGTGCACCTCCTGGTCTACCTCCTGGAAACATAAATGCTCTTATCCAGCAGTACGCTAATGGCGCTGCACCTCCCCCGCCGCCTCCCCCTGCTGGTGAAGCTCCTCCTCCTCCTGGCGACCAACCTCCTCCTCCCCCCCCTGGTGCATGAGCGTGGGAAGTGTACGGACCGACCGACACGTCCTCATACTAATTTGCCAGGCTTGGCCGCTTCGTATACAACCCAACTGGCCTCTCACCACTAACAATTTGACTATTGCAATAGTGATTCTGACCATGCTACTAACTATTTTCGTATGCAATGCTTCAAATAAGTGTGTTGGTTTTTACTGGCATCGATTTGGGGAATACGGATTTGTGGTTCTGAGATTACGAAAGGGGAGGATTATGCACATGTACCATAGGACCACCTCTAATTGATAGACAGCAACATGGATGCTTGATTGGCACCGGTCTTCTTTTTTCCGTGACGCTTACAATAAGTTTTCTAACTGTGCAATGTTTTCGCTTTCAAGTTGGCGTAGATAAAATGTATGATTATCACGGATGTCCACGTACGTAATAATATTATTATTGACAGACTTAATTACCTAGGTCCTAAGGTCCTGAGCAGCCTGAGGTCCTTAGTGCTTAGTAATAGTGCATTAGCGGAAACGGCTCCCTCGGAGCTTGGGCCACTTCCCTCACGTATGTAACTTCCCAACCTTCCCTTCCCCAACTCTAACCCGAATGTCAGTTGCTGTTAGGATTAATAGAATTCGTGACCGTTGAAGGCAGTCAGGCAGTCACCTTCTAGGTTAAAGACGTTCTAAAATAACCTTCTCATACGACTTCTTCTCCGCCTGCATTTCATATTCAAACAACTTTTAGGCACAAAGGATCAATATAGCATCAATTTCATCTAGCATTGACCTAATACTTCATCCTATATCTCTCCATATGTCTTAGTCTCGTCGTGCTTGCATCTCTTGGGATGTTCATCATCCCCACCTAAAGCTTCTCTAACTCGTCCCGTCACCGGCTCTCGTCCACTCGCGCGTTCCATCTCACATTTTACCTGCAGCCCTATGGTCTTGGTTATATCCGACCCCTACAGCTATATTGACGGATAAATCTAGCGAGACCAGCCAATCATGGCTGTGTCAAACCCAGTTGCATTCAAGCCATTCCCAGTAACGTTCTGGACCACAGTAACCTACATTGCTCTCCTCGTTCCCTTAATCGTTATACACGAATCAGTCCCGCCTCCCCCGAGCAACCCGACGCTGGACTCCGGTCTCAACCTCACCAAGTCATGGCTTGACTTGACCGTAATTTCGCGCGACTACCACCCATTTAATAGCCGAAAGAATGACGAAATACATGATTGGCTTTTGTTGGAATTGGATGAGATTAAGAAGCGCAACGGAGCCAACGACTCGAGCGTGGTTGTACTAGCGGATAATGTTTCCAATATCACGACTGCTAACTCCATATTTGGAGCAACTAGTCCGGTCGGTACGTACTTCGAGGGCACAAACGTGATAGCGTATATTCGTGGAAAGGATGACCCAAGTGGTCGGTGGTGGGAAGACGGGACTGTATACTCGGACAAAATCGTGGGTAAAGGAGGAGTGTTGATGAATGCCCATTACGACTCGTAGGTCTTATCTGAACACTGGGAGATTATATCTTGCTGCTAATGACTACGCAGCGTTTCGTCTGGATTCGGTGCAACTGACGATGGAATGGGCTGCGTTACCCTGGTGTCTCTAGTCGACTATTTTTCTCGGCCAGAAAACCAGCCTCAGAGAGGCATTGTTGCCTTATTCAACAACAATGAGGAAGATGGACTATGGGGCGCGCAGGCATTTGCTCATAATCCTCTATTACCTTTCTGCCACACCTTCTTGAATCTTGAAGGCGCCGGCGCCGGCGGTCGAGCTATGCTGTTTCGTTCTACCGATGCCCAAGTGACTAACGCCTATAAAAGAACTAAGAATCCGTTTGGCACCGTCATCTCATCTGACGCATTCGGTCTGGGGGCTATTAGAAGCAATACTGACTACATAGTCTTCGATGGGGTCTTCGGCTTGCGAGGATTAGACGTAGCATTTTATCGACCTCGTGCTAGATACCACACCAACCAAGACGATGCCAAGCATGCATCCAAAGCCAGTCTCTGGCATATGTTGAGCAGTTCTCTACACACAATGCAAGAACTATCAGGCGATACTGGCCAAACTTTCATCGGAGAACGTGGAGATGGTGATCGAAAAAAGGTTTGGAATGGTAAAGGAACTGACGGTGTCTGGTTCGATTTATTTGGAAAGGCGTTCGCTCTTTTCAATCTCCGAACCTTGTTTGCTTGGTCTTTAACTTTGCTGATCGCTACACCGCTGATACTCCTCGGGTTAACATACGTCCTGATCCGCAAAGACAAATACTACTACTTCTCTTCAAGGCGAACCGCTTATGAAGGGTCCGACCTAGACCCCGTCATGTTAGGTGGCCGGAGGGGCCTTGTCAGGTTTCCATTAGCCCTTGTCGTCGCGGGGGCATTAGTCGTGGGATCTGCGTACCTCATCACCAAGATCAATCCATTGGTCATATATAGTAACGAATATACAGTGTAAGTTAAATCGATTTTTTTTCCGGGATATAGCACTGACGATGAATTGTAGGTGGGCGATGATGATATCTCTCTTCTATTTTGTCTTCTGGACCATCATGGCAGGGGCAAACTTTGTTCGACCCAGTGCCCTCCACCGAGGCTACGCCATCTTCTGGCTATTCACTATTGCGTGGGGAGTTCTAGTCGCGGATACCGTTTTCGAGGACCGCTTTAGAATTGCGGGCGGATACATATTCGTGTTTTTCCATTCTGCCGCGTTCCTCGCTTCTTTCATTTCACTCTGCGAATTATTCGCCTTGCCTACTAAGGCATCGTTCGCGCAACGAGTTCACGATGAGCACGAAATCAGAGACCATCTTGCGGCGGTTCCTCACGCAGACGACCTAGTTTCGCCAAGTCGCGATGAACTTGATGCTGAGGACGAGGATGACGGCGATGACGAAGTCGAGTCTCAATCACCGGCCACAGAAACGACACCTCTTGTCGGTAGAGGATCTGAAGAAACCCGCCATACCACCTTTGCTACTACGTACCGGCGTTCCATATTAGCAATAGTGAATAAAACGACATTAAATGAGGACGCCAAAAACCTGCCGTACGCATACGAGCAAAAGTGGTCAGCAAACCTTCCTAGTTGGGTATGGTCCATCCAATTCCTTCTCCTAGGTCCATTCTTCATTATTTTGGCTGGCCAGAACGGCCTCACACTGGTTTCCGCTGTTTCACAGACGGGCGCTGATGGGTCAAGCCTTCTCGTTCCATATCTCATCACTGCATTTTTTAGCATCTTCCTACTCTTACCGATCACACCATTCATACATCGTGTCACACACCACGTGCCAATGGTATTACTTGGGGTTTTTATTGCAACCTTGATATACAATCTCGCAGTCTTTCCTTTCTCCGAGGATAGCAGGTACAAAATCTACTTCCAACAGACCATCGATCTTGATACCGGTACTACCAAGGTCAATTACGCTGGCTTACAAAAATTTGTCGAATTGACCATTGCCGAGTTGCCATCTGCTACGGGCAAAGAAATCAAATGCGCCACAAGGCAAGGCCAACGTCCTGGCTTAGTCATTTGTTCCTACGATGGTTCAGCCGTTCCCCCAAATGTGATTAAGTCACCTTCCAATGGAATACCACCAAAAAAAGGTTTCAGTAGCTGGTTGGATTTCAATATTACTAGGTCCGGGGATGAGACCTGGGCTAGGTTCGAGATCGACGCGAAGGACAGCAGATCATGTGCAATCATTTTTGAGAAGCCCATTTCTTCCTTTGTGGTTCATAGCAACCCACCCGATGAGAGATTTGGTAGCATACCAGAAGGGGGTCTAACTAAGATAAAGCTTTATCGTCGGGACTGGATCACGCCATGGAGTGTTGATGTTCAGTGGGAAGAGGATGCTGATGGTGTCACTGGGATCGATGGCCGCGTTCTATGCAGCTGGGACGATGTGAACACCCCGGGCACGATTCCCGCATACGACGAAGGAGTCAAGTACGCCCCGCGATGGGTAGGGCTTTCGAAGTACAGTTCAGGCCTATGCGAAGGGAGCAAAGCATTCAAAGCATGATAGCCACATGAAATTGTAGCTAGGGACTCATCATCAGTGACTCAACATGTATGCGAATGGTCTCCACCGACGACGCGGCATTTGTACTACACACTGGCCAATTGATCCGAACAACCATTGTGAAGATTGTTTCTTCTCTCTTGCGTTGAAGATACGAAATCGGCAATGAGTTGCTACGAGCAGGTTTAAATCAACGAGAGTATGGATGCCAGCATTGCTGGCGTTTGTTTGTTCAGCATTAATAATGAGGTTACAGTTAGGTAATGTCACGCAACCCTTTTCTAATGATTGCATCGATTTTGAACGATAATTATACCATCAATTGTCCACCAGTCTCCGAAACATGTGCTTCGTTAATAGCACACAGCGTTTTTCTGTTCTCGAACCTTTGAGATCCCTGATGAATTGAGCCGGCAAATGTCAGAACCGAGAACCGTTGGTTCGGTTAAGCTATCATGAACTACCTTAGACCATATATTTCCCCATCCCCCGGAACAATTGATCCAATGACGTTCTTGATTAACTGAATCCAGCACGTCTTGTTTTAGGGTACCTCCAAGTTCGAGCGATTTCGCACATGCTTCCAGAACCACGGCCATTACCCTATTAGCGATCGGTGGGTGGTCGATCACGGTCTCGGCGTAGCATTTTCCTACAAAGCAACCGACCATGATCTCCAGACTGCCAGGGTATACTCCCCCCAGTTCCAATCAGATATGGAAACTTACCTCAACAATTTTTATCCTATATTGCCTAGGGTTGCATTTTGCCTATTTGTGAAAGAAGGTTGATGTCGAGTTGACGCCACAGTTCCCGTTTGCAAATTCCAGAACAATACGTATCTTCCGGGAGATGCAAACATCATTCTATCCGATGTCCTTGTCGGCTGTCGAAGGAAGTTTCGCCGTAATGGTCTGACTTCCTAAATGAATCCGTGATTGACGGACATCAGGAGAAGCGATGCAGCCTCCCCTAAGTTTAATTGAACGAATCAAGAAGGTGTCACGCAGCTTGTATGTGAGTAAGGCAGGGGAATGACCTGTAACTTTCCTTGTTAGTTTGTACAAATTTGGCGTGCCTTGCATTTATTACTACGATTCCACGACCCAAGGATTTTTTTTTCGCTTCCCGGTGGCGGGCACCTACTTGCAGCGTCGATCACTCTCACCCCTGTGAGCCCTTTGCCAGGTTGCCAAATGGGGACTCGATTGAGGAGTTGACATCAGACTGTCATCTCCCTGTGATACCATCAGGCCCAATTTTAGAAGCAATTACATACCTACTTACTCAACTTTTTAGCCTATCGCTGACAACCCGGGCCCCCGAACCTTTGTCTCACTTCTTTATTATGCGCCTCGTCCCTCTCAGGTCGGGACCGTAACGTCTAACCAACACTATCTGATAAGCCTGTCATTACTCGCGTAGTGCCGTACTACTAATACCACTCAAGATCTGCTCTGACTTGGCTTGATCTGCAACCTGGTCCCAATACAAGATCACATACCACAGGCCGTAGGTCACGGATTACGGATCACAGGGAGCTTTGGTATAGAACTTTGCATACCAAAGATCCAACTCCAAAGTCATTCCAGGAGATCACTGATATCTTATACAAGATGGGTAGCTTCACTTTGAAAACTCTCCTATCCGTTGCGGCAACGGCCGCACAAGGACTCGCCTTCCCAGCCGCAGATGCGCCGACTCCAGTTGCTACGGCCACAGCCTCTGCGTTGGCATCGGCCTGCACGGCGGGCAGCCCCGTCGTGACGGCCGGGTATACCATCAACTACGCGCCGGCAGTGCCCACCGGCTTCCAGAACGGATACCAGCCCGCCGAGGCGTGGGCCGCGGCTCACAGCAAAGCCTCTTACGTGAGCTCGCCTAGCCTAACAACGAGAACGGGAAAAGCTAACGTGGAATAGACGTTCGGAGCTCCTGACCCGATCGAGACCGGGTTCGCGTATTCTCAGTTCAAGTGCCAGTACTACTGCAATAACGTGCCCTCTGGCAGCTTCTTTGTCGATTACAAGGATAATAAGACGGGCGCGCTGTGCACCTGTTTTGACGAAGTGTGAGTTATTTCTCCAGTTTTGGGCTGAGTTGATACGGCTGTACGGTTGGCTAGTGTGGATGGGGCTGACATCAGAGTAGAATGGATCCTCAGAGCTTTATTGCGAACGAGCAACCCCTTGTTGGAGCTTGGAATAACATCTGCAAGTAAATGAACTTAAAGGGAGGTGGATTCAGGGATTCGAATGTCGGTTGTTCGGGGAGTAAAAGTCTGGTTTTGGTTGCCTGGTTGGTTGGTTGGTTGGGGAGATGATGGGGATGGGTCTGGGTTGTTTCGGCGATTAGGGGAGCTTTGTGGCTTTCGAAAGTGTTTCGTCTGCGTGGGATGGAAATTGTAATGGATTTCCGCCGAAGTTTTGAGATGAAAGGGAGAAAAAGTAAGGGGCTTTTTGCCTTGATGGCAATTTTCTGCTGCCTATTTGATTGTACATATTTACGGTACCTACCTATACTTTTCTTGTGAATATACACAACATCATTTTTGGCACACGGGGACTCCAACTCGTGAAGTGATGATAGTAAGTAAGCAATCGTCTTCTCTTAAGCTATATTCCCATTTTCAGGTCGCTTAGCTAATCCTGCATCAACTGCATTTGAAAGGTACTTCGATCCTTGGGTAGATGCGCGAATCTTGTCCTACTCGTCTTATTACCGAATACCTAGAAACAGCTGAACGGCACTTGAGCAAGACTATCATCCTATCACTGGCCAGCTCGTACCATGTCGTCCCATCGTGCTTGGCGTGAAAGAGCCTCTACTTCTAACCTTGTCGGCTTAGCGTTTCCGCATCCCTCGTTAATCTTAGAGTCCATCTAAGGCAGATTGAGGTGGGGCCGTATGCAGGTGGTCCTGGAAAACCGGGCGAGCCGGACATAAACTTTCCCCCTTGCATGAATAGGCCTTTAGTTGGCAGAACGAACGCTTGGGATGTAAGATATAAAGATGGCGCCCTGGCGCTCGAACACGTTCCGAAGTAAGGGGAGATAATTGCATGATATAGATAGACCCGTGGATTCGGTATAACTACCCGACTACCCAGAGAAGCGGAAAATTGCAAGGGCCAATACGTCGGTTGGTCGTAATGCGAGATCTGACGCATCCGCCCCGCCCTAGTCCTTGCTTCTCTCGGCTCAGCCCGTCGCGCTAGGGAGAGACGGGGTCTCAGATAAACGGCGAGCCCTAAGGGTACTATATTTCCGACAGGCGCCAACGATGGACTTGGGTGCGGCATTGTTTTGAAGATATAAAGCAAGGACGAGGCGGTATGGCATGGCTAAAATACTCTTAGTCATCATGATGCTGGAGTTCCAACGCTGTGTTGACGCTGACCCGGCACTGGAGGGTATTTCTCTCGTCGCTATCGGCTCAGGGTCAACGAGCACTGGTCTCGTCCGTCGATGCGACTGGTTCTTCCGTACGATGCTCTTCCCGATCATCGTTTTTAACAGCCCTGTTAACATGGCCCGATCCCAACGGCGGCGTTCGGACCGCCGGCAAGTCGAGCAGCGATACGGTGAATGTCGCGTTCGAGACTGGACCTAGGTTTGGAGGGAAATACCTAAACGGCTCTGAGCTGCAGAAAATTGTTCCCGAGGCTTTGGATGCCAAGAAGAGGGCAATGGTCTGAAGGGACAGTGTGAGGTATACTAAGCTAATTAAGCAGGACACTGTGCTTCTCGACCGGGACTAAGGCCTTGTAGCGTGTATGTCTTGTGTCTTGTTTGTTGCAAAACCCGAGAAATTTTCGACTTCATTGAAAAACTACCACTCCATTGAAATGGTTAACATACTATGCATCTAGGTAGTAAAGCATTTTTATTATCCCTAGGGATGTTAGGGTTGGCTAAGATCATGCCGCGCAAGGATCACTCGTTAACCTTGGAAAGCTGGGATGGATGGTAAAAGCGAGCTTAAGTTCAAAGGGAGCAAGATGGGAGGTATCATTCAGATTGTGTAGGATTCATTCAGCCTTTTGCTATCGAGCCAGTAACGTGTGGTACACTCAAAGACCGAAGCCGTACAGTCCATAAACGGCCTTCCGAAACAATATGTCCTCGAAAACCTTCTTGGCAAACCCAACCGTGCCATCCTACTGCCAGACATCAAAAGAGAGGAACACAGAAGACTCCAGTTGTTGGTACACTTTCCATCCTCCAACCTTAATCCTTTTTATCATTCTCCTCGCCATCACTCTTCTCCTCGTCCTTCTTCTTGTTCTTGTTCTCGGTCAAGTCTTTCTTCTTGTCCTCGAAATCTTGGAGCGAGGTGGAAGCTCGGCTGCGCGCCATGGACAACAGAGCCTTCTCCTCGGCCTCGCGGAAAGCGGCAGAATGAGATTGGAAGATGGCGCTGGCGCGGCGATGGGTAGGGTTTGTGGGAGTGATGGGGCCTAGACTCTCACGCGGCACTGTGAAGCAGAAGTTAGCGATTGCTGCTCCAGAAAAAAGTAACAGGAATTTCGAGCTTGTTTTGAGGAAAAAATCATGCGCCAATTCAAAAAATTGGGAACGATTATGCGCAAGACAAGTGAAAAGGGGAGAAGGGTTATGATGGGATAGACTTACGGAAACGGTTGCTGCGACGACGCTCCGGAACTTCCTTGGGCGTGCCGATCTTGGCTTGAGCAGGTGTCTCGGGCATGGGGAGCTCGCCGGCGAGGACGGAGCTGCGAAAGCTGCTGGAGCTGGTGATGGAAGAGGCCAGGCTGGCTCGAGGAGTCAGGGAGTGGGGTAGAGCGGGCAGACCAGGAGTAGAGGCCAATTCGGCTGCGCTGGTGCCAGCGGCGACGGACAGGGCGGGGCGCGTAGGAGTGCGCTGGCCGGCTTGTTGCTGAGTGCCCGAGTTGCTGGCTGAGAGACGCGAACGAGGGACCATGCCGGGCGTCGGGATGAGAGGCAGACTGTCGGTTGATGAGGTCGAGTCTGCGCGAGAACGGCGGGGTGTCGCGATGTACTCTGATTGAGCCTGTAGCGAGCGGCGGAATGCGACATTGCGCAAGGGGGAAGGAATTGGTCGGGGTCCCTGAGTGTTGCTGCGCATACGAGGCGACACGTCTCTCATGATGGTGTCGGCTTGACCGTCGTAGGGAATGCGCTCGTGCGATGCGGGCTTCAGGCTTTTTTTGGGAGAGGAAGACATGATAAACGGCGATGATGGAGATTTCTGGGGGAAAAACTGAATGGAAGAGATGCGGAAGTTGTGAAGGTGTTGAGGTAAGTTTGATGGTTGCTCAACTACAGTGACAACTTGATTTACTAATGTGTTGAGGGAATGGAAAATCATTGCGGTAGGACCAACATGGAACGAAATAAATATCACGAGGTTATTTTTTTTTCGTGAGGGTTGGAATATATTTCAGCACCTATGACTGTTCGCTGTTTGTCACCTGCTAGTCGTTATTCGCAGCTGCCCTACGAGTGATTCATCGCCTTTTAGGCTTCTGTTTGCCGACATCAACATTACTAGGTATATAGGAATGTTGGTTTTTAACACATCTACAATGCCCATACGAGATAACCCAGACGACTTTGGCAATTATCCGTGTCATTTAGACTCTCTATCGAATACTATGGATAGTAGACAACAATTACAGTATGAGATGTCATTATCCCCTGATTTATCAACCCGCAAGGCCGTTTTCTGCAGACATTTCTCTAAGTCGGGGGATCACATATTCACCCCCTCGCTCACCTTGCACCCCGATACAGCGTTGACTCGAAATAAAATCGGCATTACACCAATTTCTATCATCACAAGTTTCTTTCGACCTTTTGGATATTCCAATCTAGCCGTCGCCTACACCATGCCATGTTACCGTTCTCATTTTTGCACGATCAACAACCTCCATTTGGTACACATTTTATGGGCATTTTCGGCATATAATTCATTCTATCCCTATGAACATATTATCTTTCTCCCATCATGGGTTTTCGGATACAATGGCCTTCCTCGATGGACTGACTAATATTACTTACTAATCACCCCCTGAGCGCTTTGATTACTAACTAATTACTAATCCCAGCCCCCCTTTAAAATGATAAAATGACAATAGATTTCATCGAATTGTAGCTTCAACATTCTCTTCCACTCTCGAATGCTAATCTCGATTCGACTTCTCGTTAACGTTACATCGTGGTCAATATCTCGGAGGTTTTGGAAGAATGCGATTGGTCATCGTACCTATAATGAATCTACAACGGATAATACAGCAACCAATAATACCGCTCAACTTAAGACAGCAACTATAGTTAAATCTCGTATTTCCCAAGGATCAATTACGCCTTACGTGATCTCGTGACTATAGCGACTTCTATCAGCCGATTTTCAGCTACACCGTACCTCAGCCCCAAATACGAGTTTGTCTGCCGTTTAATCCCGTAGGATCATACTATACCCGCCTTTATGCCCTGCGTGGTGAACCCGTCGTGATTCTCACCAATGACGTGGCTTCCCTTCGCTGATAGTAAGTAGCCATAAGCTTATCGCCACCAACACCGGACGAGAGTTCATACCCCACGAACGTGTACGGCCACACGACTGCCACGCTCACCATCCCGACGTGCCGCCGTCGAATCCGAAGAGTTCGTAATTGGGTCTTAGAAAGTTGTGGAACGGCGCCCACGGACACTGAAGTAGATGACTCGATTAGCATGACTGTGGATCTATCACGATAGACTCGTCAGTATAAATGAAGGGCCAAGACCATCTCACCATCCTGGTTTTTCATCATTATCGTGAATCATCATCGAGAAAAACTATAACATAAACTCTCGCATTATCCCAGAAACCACCTTCCTCATAGCATCCTTCCTCATCTATAATTGAGCCACCCCTCCCTTCACAAATGAAGTTCTCCACAGTCTTCGGCTTCTTCGCGACAGCGGGTCTCGCGGCCGCTATGCCGTCATCCCACCATGTATGACCCACTTTCCCACGTCAAGGTGTATAACTACCCTACTAACAAACCGAACCCAAGGTCCGCTCCGTAAGCGAGGTGGTCTCAGGCCTCAAGCGCGCCGCCTCGGGCGGCTTCACGCACGTGGGATCCGACAACGTAGTGCGGACCTTCGACCGCGACCTCAACGTGATCGACTCGGCCTCCCTGGACAGCCGCATGACACCCGAGACACGGAGCCCAAGCGCGGCCGTGCTCGAGGAAGTGAAACAAGCGCGATCGCGATCCCTAGCGCAAGTCTCGAAGCCGCGGTCGCCGGGCTCGCTCGAGCGCAGACAGACGCAGCCGAGCTGCGTTAGCGAGTTCTGCCCGGACGACGACTACTGCAAGGGCCTGTGGCTGTACGGCTACAACTGCACGTCCTGCATGCTCGTCACGAACACCATCGGCAACTGCCAGCAATTCTAGTCACGCAATATACTCTATCAAACACGTTGGGTTGCGGGGTTATTGGTAATGGTGGAGGGCTACGCTTTCGTCGCACGTGTCACATGGGTTCGGACATATTCTCTTTTTCTATTCTACCTTTTTTGCAGAGTTAGTTACTTGGGTATGTAGATGGACTAGACGTTCAAGAGAGGCTGGCCAGCGACTTGGCCCTCGGCGTTGTATTGGAGTCACGGTCACGACGAATTTGCATATGCTACTGGTTGTGTCATAAGCCCTTTATTATTATTATTATTTTCGGGGGGAAACTAAACGGAATTGCAAAGGAGAAAACAATTAACTTCTAACTATATATTAAACAAGACACGCTGGCTTATTCAGATTCAGATGCTGAAGGGGACTCTGGTGCTTGATGAGGCCTCACTCCTACCCAATGACCCGGAGGAGTTACGTTTGCTGATCTGGGCGTAGTGATGTATCTGTTGGCATCGACCTCTGCTTGTGTTGGCTCACGACCGCTACTATCAGTATGGTAAATCCAGATTATTGGATCTGATGGTCTAATAGGGACTGGGCCGCCCAAGGTCGCACTTCGATAACGCGCAGTGCGAGCGAGCCTGTCATTGTCGTCCCGATAGTCCCAGCCAATTCTACCCAGCTCTAGCCTGATATTATTTCGTCTCCCCCATTCGATTACGGTTGCTGCTAGGAGATCAAAATTTTCTGGACCCATAGTTTCGTCGTCTCGTAGAGCCCGCGCATGCGGCTCGGTAATGTACGAGAAATACGTATCAAATGTGCCTGCAAATCTTAAATCTAGCCATACAGCAAAGAGTTCTGCGAACCCAGGCAATCTTACTCCAGGAGTCGTTCCTAACTGAGCCGCAATACTATCAACAATCGCTGTCAGGCCGCATTCACCGTTCGGCACATCGTTCGGTATTGTAGTGAAACCGTGGGGGAGCCTCTGCAAAACTGTGGAGTGGATTAGCAATTATCACTTTATGGCGAAGGTTTATAACATTTGGGAAACGGGTGGGAAAATCAAGCATGATGAGATGTGTGCAGGAAATGGAACGGGATGCTTACTTTGAGGGGTAGTGCCTCGGGGATAGCTGTTGACGATGAACTCCCCTGCTGATGTTGTAGTCTTTTGCGGAACCTCCACTGGAGCCTCCGTTAAAGGCCGAGATCCCGGCGTTTTTGTTGCAGGATCGCTGGTACCTACACTTGGTGCAACTAGAGAACTAGTATCAATTTCCCACAGTAAGGTATTAGGATCGCTAGAGGAGGTGTTAGGGTCTTTTGGAGATTCGCTCTCGCTCTTAGAGGTGTCGGACCCTCCCACAGGGAGAGAGAGGTCAGGTTTAGCAGGAGTACTAGTTGGACAATCAGCTGTAGTAGTAGTTGGAGGGATAGCTGGTCGATCTGGTCGAATAGGAGTTACAAATTCAGTGTTAGTTGGTTCATCACGACCAGGCCCGATGACAGGAGGACTAGATCCTAGTTCGGATGATAGTGGCTCCTTCTGCGTTGGTCGCTCTCTCTGCGTTGGTGGATTTGCTACTGTCACTGGTCGAATCCTTTTTCCCATGAGTCGCAGCCTGGAAACCCCCGACGCGACAGTTCTAGGTGCAGGTGCCGGTCCTCCAGTCCCTACCTGTCGAAGTCTGACTCCTGATGGCTGGGCCCTGCTAGTGTGCCACGTTGTTCCAGGGGGGGGTGGGGGAGGTATCTTCACAGGCAGAGATTTCGGGGATTTAGGCGGAGGATCATCCCCGGTATCAGGGCCAGGCGGGAGATCAGGGCCGGGAGGAGGATCAGGGCCAGACGAGGGATCAGGACCAGGCGAAGGATCAGGGCGAATGACTCTCGATGGTCTTCTTGTGTATGTAATAGATGCCCTCTCTATCCGTCCACTTCGTATTCTAGAAAATGACCCTGTTCCCGGTGCCGGTATGTCTCGTGGAGGGGGTGGTGGAGGAGGTGGTGGAGGGTGGGCAGTCGTTGTGTCATCTCTTCTTCTTCTTCTTCCTCTTCTTCTTCCTCCTATTTTAGGTGGCATTGTCTCTATTAACTTAGATATTCCTCTTAAGCGCAAACTAGAAGTTGATAGATTGTGTGAAAGTTGTTGGTATTAACCGAAGATTACCGGCCTGGAAAACACGGCGTCTTCCACACTTGGTAATATATGCTCTTTGACCAAGAAAGAAACTGTTCTGACGTTCCCGGACCCTTAAGGTCTGACGTGGTGGAATCTATGGATGGAACAAAGGGCAACGGAAGTACAGAGGACTTAGACGGAGGAAGTAGGGGATATAACAAGAGAATTTGTTCTACGACAAAGCCCCTGTAGTTATCAGGATCTTTGCAAGGCAGACCGGTATCCATCCATGAATATCAGAATACACAGCAAACGAGGCTTATAATAGGTTATGGGTAGTACATAGAATACATAATGGTTAAGAATACGCCTATCCACGTAACGCCTCAAACCTAGGAGTGTATATCCAGCTAGTAGATATCTATATCCATAAGTGCCAGCATAAGTGCACCTAAGCCTTAAGGTCCTAAGACTTGAGTCTTGAGTATACTTACCTAGCCCTAGGTGTAGCTCCGGTTCTATGGATGTAAGTAATGGGCCCATATCCATACCCATAATGGATCCATCCAATAGGTGTAGTTAAAGGTAGATGGGTAGCCGGGTAGCTGGGTAGCTGGAGGTAAGCCGGAGTGTGAGAGGTGCAGGTACCAGGTACTTGGAACAATCGAACAATGAATTCGAAATTCGACGTCGACGCTTTCGGAACTGTATTCTTGGCAAGATGATTGCTCCATATATCATATATGACTAATCACCCGTGATACCCTAGGGCCTACAGACCTAGAAAGGATAGAGGGATAAAGGATGTTTTTTTTATTAATATTACTACGCATCGCTTGAGGCTTATGTAATTACTGAAGAGACCTAATAGATCCATGACATCATCCCCCATCCCCATCCCCCACTCTCCACTCTCCACTCTCCACTCTCCGATCTCCAATCTCCAACTTTACTAGCATTCCAGGAATCCATATGACGCTCGTTCCCCATATGTAGGTAGCTTGGTAATAGAAAACATTAGAAGATGAAGCGATGTTGTATTTTCTAAGAAAACGTCGAAATCCACTTATGTGGGAGAAAGTTAATTAAACCCTTCGGGTGCCAGTAGTAGCTTCCCTCTTTTACTACCCCATCAGTAATCATCTCTTCGTTACCCAGTCCCACGATATCTACTGGTACAAGATGGGGCGCCCGTCCTCTACATGGAAGCAAGCATGCTGTAGGCGCGTACCTCATAAGTCAAAAAAGACGATTACACGAACACGAAGGTTGAATGTAGGCGCTGAAACCAAAATCGAATAACAATACCACTTTTTCAAAACTTCTAATTCAGCATAATCGTGTATAGCACAATAGTGTGAACCGTGTTGGTCGCTGACGAGAATATGGGGCCAGCCACGAGCGCGTCGCGTCGTAGGTTAGCAGAACATGCCTGTAATTATATTTCATTGTCAGCGAGCCAGGTCAAATAGAATCATTACAACAAAATACGATACGTATACTTCTCTCAAGTATAATATGCTGTACGAGCCGATGGAACTCTATCCGTCAGGTTTAGGAGTCGGTGACGGAGTAGGCAGTCCTGCTAACCATGATCTGATTGCCTAGAGAGAGGTAGGCTGCCATATTGGCGTTGATTTTGATTTTGAGGTGGTGATGTTGTGGAGATCGAGCGGCATTAGATAGTATGCATCTTGTTTGTAGAGGTCACCTAACAGATGTCGAATCGCTGATACAGTCTCGTACAAAGGGGGGACTTCCTGTGGCATTAGGAAGAAGGTGGCAGGCAGCCGATAAGGCGACGCGGAAAAGAGATCCTAATCATGAACTGACCTCGTGGTGGTGAATCAGTGAATCTCCTTTAGTTCACGATAAATTCAAATAAATCAAGAACGCTGTTGAACTCATCCGCCATCGTTGTATTGGTAATGGCCTACTCATTATATACACCTACATAGGTATACAGTGAGCATCTAGGCGATTGAAGATCTTCAGTTCTTCCAGTTATGATACAGATAGGGAGTCGCCGTAGGTGTGGTTTGCCAGATTACACTTCAGATCGATATCTCATACTGTCATATTTCGAAAGTCGCCGGTGGTAGCTATCTAGGTACTGGGTTAAGGTAGGTCGGTACCTAGGTATTCAGGTATTCTAGGAGACAAGATGAAAATATCCATGATATATACGTACCAACAAGAGACAACTTGTATTTCAATCAACGAGTACGAGGTACGTACCTGGTGAGCAAGAATCATTCTGCAAAATACATTATACATGATCGAATAAATACACGTATATATTACAAGTATACAAACATTGCTAGTCTTCGATCTGATAATTAGGCAGTGAAAATAGATCGAAGGTTGAGAGGTACGTACCATATTTATTGGCCAATGGAAAATCAGGAACACCCATTGAGGCTCAAAAGTACCGGCAAGTACGTGGGGTCGTGCCTGCGTAAAGCGTAAATGAGTCACGTCGTCAAGGGTCATGATGATTTTTGGTGTGATTCGACACTGTACGTACAGGACGTACCTTCACGTTTTGAATTTATTCCGGTTATTTAACTCCCAAAATGGAAGATCAGAGGCTATTTTCTATTTTGAATTTCCTATTTATTCTTCAAAACTTTACAAACCTGTGGCCTTGGTCAGTGACGAGTCTGATCAACATCACCATCACCACCCAGCAAAATATATATATATATATCTGCTCAGTCTTCCCAACTTCCAAACCTTTCCTCCTTCAACTTCCAAGTCAACATTCCATCTTCAACTTGGAATCCCACACAACAAGTCAATTGTAAGTTTCCCTTTTCCTTGATCCATCCATACTAACACGTACCTAACCCACACTCTTCCTCTAACACAAAACCATTTCTACATCTACACCTTTCATCATAACTTCTACTCCTTCATCCCCTAACATCATCATCTTCTTATCCTTCCATCTTCAATCTTTTCCTTCATTCATCATCCACCCATCAGTATCTTCTTCTCCTTTTCCTTTTCCTTCTCCTTTGCTTTCCATCTTATTTCATTACCATCCTCCATCACGACCAACCTAACCGAGCCTAGTCGCCATCGACAGAATTCGCTATGTCGTCTGCGACAAGAATAACAGTAAGTCAATTTCACTATTTTTCTCATTGAAACTTCTCGTCACCCACCCTACTAGGCGTCTTCCTCGTCACCTACCATTAACCCTCCTCAACCCCACTGTCTTTTTTCATCCTGTCCTCCACCGCCCGACGAATACCTGGTAGAATAAAAAAAGCCCACACGTAAACCGCCTTTCATATTCTTCATTTCCTTCCTACCTTTCATTTCTTCTACACACTAACCTAATTTATTTCCATCTTCCATCCTTCAACACATTCCTGATGAGTTATTCAAGATTGTTCAAAACAAACTAAGAACACCTACTTTCCCTTCCACTACAACTCCAATGTGCAAACATAACCTATAGTATATCCTCCTATGCCACATTTCATTAATCATTGTCTTTCTCTCTTCCCTTCAGTTCGTCTTCATCATGACCAACGCGATTAACACCAATCAACTGCAATTCCGCCTGTTTTTCCGAGTTCTTCCTCGCCCATCATCCAGCTCATCACCGACATCTATGCAACCACCCCGCGAAACACATCGATTCCCGACGCCCACCGAATCCCGACGTTCATCGATTCCCGACGCTCGCCGATCGACGAAACATACAATTATTCGACGCCCTTCTTTTCATACTCTTATGAGTAGCCACAAGTGTGGTGGGTTGGATCACTCTTCGACAGTGGTCCAACTCGAAGCTCCCTGGTCACACCAGGAGCTTCCCCCCCCAGCAGCTAAGTACCCCTGTCCAGTTATACATTTCGACCCTCCCTAGTCAATCTCATCGCAAAGAGTCAATCAAACCTCCCCGTTAGTGCGGGCTACAATGGTCCCTGGACTGCCCGCAAGGACTGCCAGCGGCCCCTCCCCCCCCCCAACCACGGGAGGCGGGGGGGACAAGGCAGAACCCTCCGGCGCGGAGAAGCTCAAGTGTTCCCGAAGAAGCTCCGGATCCCAGCAGCTAGAGGATGTTTCGCTGGCGGCGAGAGGTCAATCGGGTATTCCAAGTTGTCTGCGAGACTTCAGTGCTCGCCTGAGGCTTTTCGGCGGGCCATTACGGCTGTCCATTGGGCGTCGCCCCGCCGTGCGAACTTGGCCTGCGATGCACAACCAAACGAGCGGCCAAGTGGCCGTGAGGCCGGGGGACCTTCTGTACGGCCCGATAAAAGGCCAGAATTATCCGGCTGGACCTCTGGTGAACGGTTGATCGGTTCGTTAGGATGGCCTCGTTGTAGGTTTCACTCCCTTGGGCATTCACTTCCTTCCTGCGGGGTTCGCTCCAAAAAGAAAGGGGGTGGGTTGCCCCTGGGACTGGGGGTTACCGAGACATATATTTTGTGGGTTGAGCCCCCCTCCAGGGTGAGGATGCTTCGAGGGTCTGTAGTTTGGATCTCCAGTCGCGGGGCAAAGACTGGTCCGGGTTAAGGTCGTGGGACCCCACCCGGATGGCTTTATATAGCTGAGATCCTTAGCCGCGATGTGGGGCTATAGGAGGGCTTTGTTGGTCCCACATTTTTGGAATTCATTGTGAACATGATAATCGTTAACTACCTACACTTGATCTAGGTTCGGGAGGCATTGACATGCCTTTGGATTAGCTCGGGCAACCGGCTTTCCACCTTTTTTTCATTGTGATCGTTGCCTCGAGCATCGTCATGAAGAAGAAACAACACCTACTGACGCAAATGCAAGTACCACCATGGATATGTCATGCTGAGTGAGTATAGTAGAGAGCTTTGTAGCTAGGTAGGTATGATATCTTGCGATACATCATACCGGCACTAGCCCGTGACACTTCAAGTCATCGTGGCAGCAATGTAGCTTTTAAGATTATAAACATGATTCATGCAATCTCTTCAACAAGTACCACCTAGGTTACTGGGCTTTACATCCACAGCAAAAAGCACCCAATGTTATCACGGCCAAATATCCATCACTAGTATTTCTTGTAATGATCAATTTTGGGGGTAAGCTAAAAGCTAAACGCACTCATTGCCGTCTTGCTAAGCCTACCGAGAAACTAATTAGAGACTACGTTTATCGAAGCTCGATTTACCACTTGGTAAAGCCAACGCAACGAGTCGTCTAGCTTCTCGGATATTGGAAGATCAGTGTCCTACCACTTGGGAGCGACAACATGAGCAATTTCTCTGGGGACAAACCGGATTGTTGGTAAGGTATCGGTTCGTTGCGCAATGCTCTTTCGGTGATCTTCCACAAATTAGGATTCCATTCAGAATCCCCGACATACCTAGAGGGTAGGAGCTTTCAAGCTACCATTGACGACCCTCGTGCAAAATGTATCGTCATCTCCTCCTCAACCACTTCTCCATTTCTCCCGTTTAGACTGGAGCTTTAAAGCTACCACGTTGTCCGTGTAGAAATTCTCCTCTCATGTGGTCGACCAAGGCTCCTCATAACTCGATTAACGCCGTTCTCATTGGGACTTGTGCAGGGGTGTGGGCTACATGCAGGGTAAAGCGGGGGGGATTTGGGGGGTATGATGTCTGTGCTGTGACTATGTGCTGGATTGCCCAATGAGTTCGTAATATCGGGTTCGCGAAAATGTGCAAGGACCTCGCCTTACATATCCATCGAGTCGCCACCGTTCGCGAAGTTGAAGCCGCCGCCTTGCGCACCATTGGTACCAAACCCGAATGTGCCGTTAGCCTGGGTTTGAGCGGCCATGCCGTCCTCGGCGTTCTCGTCCTCGTCAGAGAAGTACTTCTCGATGATGTTGTAAGACTTCATGTAAATCTCCTCGTTCGCGTTCGTCTGGCAATCGTGAATCTTTTCCATGCCTCCACATTCTTCAATGAACAAGGCGTAACGGTTGATCGCATCGGGACCCTCGCCAGCTGCTTGCTTGTCAAGATCGCCCACCTTTAGGATATTCTCTAGTCCGTCGAGAGCGACTTGGATGATCTTGTTGTCAGGGCATGCGAGGAGATCACATAGAGGTCTGATGCAACCCTGAGCGACTAAGTATCGAATCTGCTCGGGTTTTTGTAGACCACCGCTCGTCGCGTTGCTAATGGCCCAGCATGCCTCCTTACGAGTCTTCAAATCGCCATTTGACAGAAGATGAATTAGAGGTGGGATCAGGTTATGGTCAATCACAGACTGGATCTGCTGGGAGTTACCAGCAGTGATGTTCGAAATGGTCCAGCATGCCTCTTTGCGGATGCCATCCTTGTTGGAGCTCAGCAGAGACAGCAGGGAGGTCAGTGCACCGCAGTTAATGATTACTTGGGTCTGTACGTCATCTCCGGTTACGATATTGCCAACAGATCTGAGTGCTGGGGTCTGGACGGATGTGGATGCGTGCATGAGCAATTCCACAAGGCGGCGGGGAATCCCGGCTTCGATGACGGCTTGGATCTTGTCATTGGAGCCATCTGAGAGATAGGAAATTGCCCAGCAGGCATCGATGAGGACCTCATCGTCGAGGGAGTAAACCAACTTGGCAAGAACTGGGAGTGCGGGTGCAATCTAGAAGAGTCATTAATATGATCATATGGGGCACGGGGATGCTTTGAACTCACAGTATTCCAGTCCGGTTGAGGGGTTTTTCCTCGGCAGAAGTTACTCAAGGTCCATGTGGCATTTCGGAGCATACTGAGCTTCCGGCTGTCGCCAAGTAGAGCGAGCAAAGGCTTCAGAGCGCCGCAGCTCAAGACGTAATCTCTGCATGACGGGCTATCGCCGGCAATGTTTCCCAAGGCCCAGACAGCCTGCTCACGAACATCAGGTTCAGGGCTTGACAAGAGCTCGACGAAGATGGGAACAGCGCCGGCTTCGATGACTACCTGAGTCTGGGTTGCGCTTCCCGATGCAATGTTGGTCAATGCCCAGGCAGCTTCAAACTGGACCAGGGTATGAGGCGAACGAAGGAACTCTACAAATCGGGTTACGACGCCGGTCTTAATAACCTCCTCGATAGGAGGGTTTCGCTCTTTGGACAGGAGCTTTCTGAACTTGGTAGTGGCTTGGATCTGGAGATCGATCTGCTCGGAGAAGACACCTTGGACCATCTGAGGAAGGTCCTCGTTAAGCTATTCGATTGAAATGTCAGTTTTATCATTAAGTAGAACAATGGGTAGGTATTGTAAATGACGATGGCGACGAGTGACGCTATGGTTCATTACGGTGGAGCCGCTCGTCGCCGTAGCAAAGTGGACCAGTAAGAAAATAAAATAAAATACATAAAAAATAAAAACAAAGCAGGAAAGACTATTGTTATAGCGAGAGAAAAAAGAGAGAGAGAGAAAAACTTACCTGACTCTCGGTAGGAGCAGATTCATCGTCGCTGTCGGGTGCAGCGCCCAACGAAGCACCAGGTCGCGAATCACCAGTGCCAATACCTCGTCGCTTGGCCAAGTTCTCCTCTCGCTTAGCCTTACGAATCTCGACAGCTTGTTCCTCACGTCGTCGGCGAAGTTCATCAGGCTTAAAGGTGCCCTTCGCCTTGTAGTTGGTACGGCGATGCTCGGGAATGAACCTGTCGGCCATGGTTGCTGGTGGTGATGTATTCGGTTGAGTGTTTCAAGTGGCGGAATAGACCGAATAGACCAAATAGGCGTATATCTGGGATAAGGCGGGGTGATTTGTGATTTGTTTTGCTTGCCCCCGTTAAAAGTTTTTAAAGGTTGACGAATTAGGGAATAAGATGGGCGTGGAGACAAACGGATACTGGGTATCGCGTTATAGTAGAACAGAAGCGCCTCTCTAAATCGTCCACGCGATGATTGTTGGAAGAGAGAAGAAGGTGGAAATAGTGGAAGTGGGAGGAAAAGAGTTAGTTGTTTCTAGTGGGGGGAAATTATTCTGAAGCTGGAAACAGCAGAAGAATTTGGTTTAAGATGGATTTGGTCGCTCTTTCAACCGCTAGCGGGGATCTTTTAGGTTCGACGGGGTGAAGGCAGCCTATCCTGCACCAATCAGAATATCCTTAATCAACCCCACCTCGCAGCACAGACCACTGTAAGGAGCATATGAAAGGCACCTGACTATCATGTGACACCGCACCGTGCATCACAAAGGGTCTTGTTTGGTTGTGCCATTTATGTATTTTATGCAATTAATGTACAGTCAATGTACAATTAATGTACAATCAGACTACTTTAAAGTTTATTGAAGCTTAACGCGCCTCGACGCGCTTTACTTCTACATCGTACTAAACCTTGACCTGACTCCATCCATACTTCATACTTCATACTTCATACTTTGCATTTACAGTTTTTAGATGCATTGGCGAGGTCATCATGAGACAAAGGCTACTTGCCAACTTTCTTCATACCATGTAGAAATGCCGCATCACAGACCTTTGTTTTCAATATGAAGCGATATCAAAATCCTAAGCAGCAAAAAGCAGTCCAGCTGCCTTCGGGATATTTGACCATCCAGGACATTCTCGATGGATCCGTCTTGCAGGGTAAACTCGTCAGTGTCATTGGGTTAGTGAAAGACCGCAGGTCTCCAAGAGAGACAGGTGGTGTTGGTAAGTTCTAGGTATATCCACTTCCAATCGAACAAGGTTAGCTAATAATAGGGGAAGACTGGAAATCCGCCATAACCATTTACGACAAATCAATTCAAGATGAACCCGAGAAAGGCTTGTCTATCAACATATTCCGGCCTCGGGATGAAATGCCTGAACCAGATGCTACTGACGTCTTGGTGGTAATTTCTGCGAAGGTCCAGCTTTACCGCGGTGAATTGTCCTTAATATCACACCGCTCGACTATAATCCATGTGTATTCGGCAAATCAAATCCCAAAGCCCCCCAAGTCAGCAAAGCAAGCTCTAGAACCTCCTTTGAGGCCAAAGGACCGCCCTCCTGGAGATTCTGAGCATGAGTATGTCTCATGGTTATATCACTCTGTCGCCAAAGATGCCATACCCGACACTGAGGTGTTCAACTCCCAAGTCATTCAATCTGAGCACTATAAGGATAAATTCCAAACTTTGAGCGATGTCCGCGAAGGCCAATTCTGCGACGTCATCGTCCATGTTCTCAAGGAGCCTTACGACCAAATGAATGTGACTACTCTCTGGGTCTCAGATTATACCGAGAATGAAGCATTCTTCAAGTTCACTTGGGATGACGAAAGCGTATTAGAGGACCGAAACGGAGATCCATATGGATACACAACGGTGAACGCAGCCCCTAGTAAATGGGCGGGTCCTTACGGGAAGCGTTCGATGCAAGTGACGTGCTTTGGGAACGACGCAGAGTTCGCCCAAAAAGAAATCAAGGCTGGAAAGTGGATCTTTCTACGAAATTTGCACATCAAGTACGGACGTAACGGTAAGAATCTAGAAGGGTTCTTGCGGGAAGACCGAACTACCTTCAACTCGGGACTCAAGATTGATATCCTCCAAACCGATGACCCAGAGGCGGTCGATGGGCGTCTCAAAGAAGCTATCAGGAGGAGAAGAGAGTACGAGAAATTAAAGAAACGACAGCAGAAAAGTTATGCTCAAAATAAGAGGAAAACCGGAGACGAAGAAGAGGTGCACAAAGGGGCGAAGAAACGACGTGCCTTGGAGCGGGCTCAAAAGCAGGAGATTGACGACAGAGAACGAGAAAAGGAGGCGAGGCTTGGCCTCAACGAGCTGAGTAGGTGTCCAAAATTCCATCCATCTCCGCTCGCCGCTTTCGCTCACAAATTATCTAGTCAAATGTGAAAATACGGACCAGCCTATTTCCGCCGTTTCATCAATAGTTAAACCTATTCCATATCAAACGACGGTGGCAGGCCAAACAGTAGCCTTGACCCTTCCTTTTACATGTGCAAAGTACCGAGCCAACGTTCGAGTTGTGGATTACCGGCCTTCTATCTTGGCAGATTTCTCGACATGGCGCAAGAACTCCGAGTACGACGTGCTATCAGAGCATAGCGGCGATTCCGACTCCGAATTGGATGAGAACGGTACCTTAGACGGGTACACGGGGAAGAAAATATGGGAATGGAGATTTTTTCTGTTGCTAGAAGACGCTGATTCGAAGGGCAAAAGGGAGGATGACAGGTTCTGGGTCGTAGTCGACAATACCGAGGGACAGCTTCTACTGGGCCTCGATGCGTCAGAGTAAGCTATTTCATTAGCCCTCCTTCATATTCTTTCGTCCATGGATTTCGCTAACATAAAACTAGTCTCAGAAGAGACCCCTTTGAACTAGATAAAGTGCGAGAAAAGCTCTTTCAGCTCTGGGGTAACTTGCAAGAATGCAAGGAAAATGAAATGGAACGTCAGGCCATGAATAAGAAGCGGGTAATAACTCATCAGCCACCCCCTTCTTCACCTCCTCGGCCATCGAGTAGCCGACGTGTGGAGACGACCAACATCATCGAGGCCGCCTTATCAAACAAGCCATTCTCGTGTTGTATCCGCCAATACGGCATCACACTTCGCGAGAAGGACCCCCAAAAGGCAAATGCCGGCAACGGGAAGCGCTGGCAGAGAATGTTTGCCCTATTCGGCACGAAGATCGGTGCCTGATCTGAGAACATGCTCACAAGATTACTTGCGAGTGAATAGAACAGTGCTCATCTGAAATGATGCCTAAGCCTGTTAGATCAATGTGTACATACCAAGTTCTGTGCTGAAGTTGATATGTCCAATCCTGAAAGCTAGGAGACTGAACATGACCTACCTGAACTATGTGATGACTAATAACCAATGGCCGATGTGCAAACTCGAATAAGGAGAGATCCGTACAAGCTATTGATAGCATGATTACTTCGCGAAGTACCTAGATTCATTGAGATACAACAGAATCAGCATGACCTCATCTCAGTTCCGAATGCCATGTAACATCACACACCATAGTACCGATTACGGAAGTATGCTATAGTGGCGATTACGTAATACACTATCATTGTAAACAATCTCATTTCCATCCATCGAGTTCACGTCACGTAGCCAAGGCATATCAAGTTCTCGGAAGCGGAATCAGCAGTCCAATTACTCCTACAATTACTACCCGTCATAACTACAAGCCCTCCCGTACCCAGCCTCACCCCACAAGCGCACGGGGGGACGAAACAGAATAAAAAAAAAGCAGTCGATCAACAGAGATAAAAAAGTATCATCGCAGCGACTCCGCCCGCTCCACGATAGTACGTACGTCACGGTGAATCGTATCAATCAACTCTACTAGGGTTTCCTCCCCTTTGCGCGCGCACGTCCGTAATGTCATCCCATAGTCCCGTCCAAGCCGTAAAGTAGGTACACGAATAAGTAGTGGTAGTAGTAGTAGTGTAGTAGTGAAGTAGTAGAGGACGTTCGTTTCATTACAGCCGGCTGCCTTGGCACGGCTCGACTCATTTACCAGACAGGTATGGGTATTTAATCCCCGATCACGTCGTCGTCCTCCATCGGCTCTCCTACGGGCCTCTCTTCTTCCTCGTCGTCTTCGATAGGGTCGTCGAGAAGTTCCCTCTGCCTCAGATCCTCGACGGTACCCTCTTCCGGTTCGGGTTCGTCGAACGGATCGTCGACTGCGGGGTTCTCGTCGTCATCGTCGTCCTCGATCACCAGCTCCGCACTAAGGGCTGGTTTCTTGGCCGCCTCCTTGCCCTTGGGCTTGACTGCGGGCTTCTTCTTCCCGCCTCTCAATTCACGGAGGTGATCTTCATCCAAGTATGCTACTATCTCCTTGTAGTTGTTTCCGAGCTTCGTCTTGTTGCGGTTGAGGCGCTTTCGTAGCTTACCTGCATCCGGTCCGCTATGGTCGATTGTCTTGGCTAGGATAGCAAGCACGAGCTTGCCAGTGAGCTCGCAAAGGATCTTCTCAGACTTCAATTCAGCTGCGTGGCGTTCCTGGGCCGTGAGCTCCTCGTCCTCGTCATCCTCTGGAGGTAATTCATCATCTAAAGGATCTTCATCCTCTACAGGCTCGTTCAATTGCTTGTTGGCTCGCTTTGCATAAGCACGCTCCGCCGCATCGAATATAGGAATTATCTCTTGGGTGATTAGGGCTGGGGGCATTTCCTCGAGGAGAGGAAGAAGCTTCCTGTATTTAGAGGCTTGCGGGCCTTGTGTCGCTTGCCGAAGGAAGACAAACAATCCGCAGAGATCACAAGCCGTACCCGCGGCAAATAAGCGCAGGTCGTCGTTGAATCCTCGAGAGGAAAATGTCTGTATCAAGTTTGTGATGAATTCTCTGCGTAGGAGGATCATTTGATCAACATCACTATCGGGTATGTCCTCGTCGTTTTCGACCATGCTTCGTAATCTTCTAACTTTCCACATGAAATAGAATTGACATGCCTTTATAGCAAAGGCAACGATTTCGTCCTCGGGGTCATCGAGTTCTTCGTTTGGCTCTGTCAACAAACCACGATGTACAATGCCAGTGAGAATATTAATCGCCGGCCGATCGGAGTCTCGAGATGTTCCCGGCGTTTCAAGGACGTCCACGCAATCGGAAATAGTAGCCAACTTGCTAATCTTCATGAGAATCTGCGAAAGCTCACTAAGCGTTGCCCGATCAAGATTTAATCGAGCTGACAATTCACAAATCTTGTCTATGCCGCGCAAAGAGTTGAGTGAATTGTCCCAGAGTGCCGCTAGTTTGTTATCTGTCAATTCTTCGAGCTCTTCGTATTGCCGAGCGTGTATAAACGCAGCAGCTACTTCATTTAGGAGTCTTTGGTCAACATGACGGTTAAATTGTGTTGTGATATCGTCAAGGAGCTTATCATATGTCGCAGAGTTCTGTCGTAACTGTTGGAACACTTCCAAATCAAGAAAATGTTCTAGTCTTAGTACGATAGCGGCCGTCACGGGATCTGATCCAAACTTGCTCAGGAGACGAGGTATGATAGAGGCCAGTTTTATGGCAGCATCATCTTGCGCATCTGTTTCAGGTTTGTTGGTCCTCTTTTTGTGCCTGTCGTGTTCCGTTGATGGCATAAGGCTCTCCTTTACTGCGGCTGCAAGAACTTCAAGCAAAATGACTTCCTCTCGAGAGTCAGGGGCAACTGCCTTCTTTGTGGCGGCCTCAATCGAGTTCGTTTTCGAACTTTGCCGGGATTTTGCGCTCGTCGAATGATCAAACAATAGATACCCAGCAAGGATCTGCCAATTACTAACCTCGGGAATTTTTTCGTAGAGCACCTGAGTCGCCAGCGCAATTCTTGATTCTGGCACATTGGCGTTGACCACATCTGCGGCCACATCCAATCCATGGCGGATTTCGTCTTGCTCTTCATCCAGTTGCGTATCATAAACGGCAAGGTTCTCAGCAAGCGATTTAATATTGATCCAATCCATGCGCAGAGACTCGTAATCATTCTCATCGACATCTCCAAACACTTCCTCCAGAGCATCACTGCCACCGATATCATCTACCTTGTTTTCGATGAGCTCCTTGACTAGCGCTGTGAAGAAACCGACAACTGCTTTACGAATCCTCAACTCGGAATCGAACAGCAGTTTACTGATAGAGTCTACTTCTACAGGCTCAAGCATACCCGACGCGCGTAGAATATCGACGACCCCGATCGCAGCAACACGTACTGAGATATCAGAATCTTGAGTTGCCATTTCGACCAGACGAGGCCTAAATCTGTCGATGAAATGAGCCAACTTTTCTGCATCCTTGCTTAAGATTCTTGCTAGTTGTTTCAAGACTTCTAACCGAGTAGAGACAGAAACATCAGACAGTAACCAGCCGAGGTATCGCAAGTATTCGGGGGCCATATACACAGTTGGAAGAGTTAAGATCCATGTACCAAGTGCTTCGACACACTCGGAGCGAATTTTCGGGTCGATATCACGGTATCGATGAATGAAAATAACGTCAAAAAGCTCCTTCACCTTCTCATCGACAAACTCCCGATTGCGGTTTGCAGCATCGAGTGCCTTTTTCGTATTTTCTACGAGATGCCTATTTTTCTTGTCTCGGCGATTGTTCTCGGACTGCAAGCTTTGGTTGGCCTTGGTGACACGCTCATCCAGCAACTGCGCCACCTGAATGAGTGAGGTGAGTATCGCTAGCCCCACAGTCGTCGCCGTATGCCTGAAGGGTCGTAACGAAGAAGACGACATGGTACCAACCCATCGCTGGATATTGTCCAACAATTCTTCATCGTTGTAGAGGACATCGGTCTCTTGGAGAACCTCGACCAAAGCTTCGAAGAACCCAATGAGCAGTTCACGGAAATTTTTGCTACTCTTGGCTCTTGAAATAAGAGGATAATCCGAAATACTAGTCTAATCATCAAATTGTTAGTACGCGTGCGACGGAGGGGCACAAAATTGATATAAAGGATGATCGCGCACCTGTTGATAAGCATCCTCGAGCTCCGCCAATCTGTTTGTCGAATTGTCGGGGTCTCTAATATCGTCCTCGGTTAACTGTTGATCGCAACCGGCCGCGAGCAGAACACAGTTAATAACATCGGTCAATGCTTTAGCATCATCTTGTCGGTAGCGTTGGAACCATTGGTGGGCGACGTCTTCAGAAGAATCGCCAGAACCAAATATGTCAGCTAGTAAGATATTAGCATACTGGCACGAAACGGCGCTGTTACAGCGCTGATACAAAGGTGAAATTTCTCACCATAGAGGCCATCTCCGTCTGGGTGAGCAATAGCGACTCTGACAGTCTTTTTTGGCCTGTTTGGGAGCCTAACAGGCGCATTTGATGCAGACACGATATCTGCTGGGGCGCTACCGTTTACTTTTGTGCGCTTAGCTGCTGGCTTCTTGGACCGAGACTTTTGCTTTGATTTGGAGCTCTTAGGTCTAACGGTTTGCTCCTCTCCAGCATCGTCTTCTTCGGGATCGGTTAATTCTTCGTCTTCCTCTTCGACAGGCGACTCGTTCTCGGCATCTTCCTCGTCGCGATCAGGTCCTCTCTTCCGCTTGCTAGAGGAATGGTCGTTCTGAGGTTCAGGAGAGAACTTCTGAGGGGCTCTCACAACGCGTCCGGATCTTCGTCGCGAAAGGTCGGGAGCGGACGCGGGAGCGGATGCAGATGCAGATGCAGATGCGGATGCGGGAGAAGAGGTCGCGTTATTATCAGAAGTTTCCATTAGGGGCAATCTGGATGGTGACATGTGGACATTTGGATGTTCAGAATTGAAGTATCAATGCGATGCGAAGTTTACCGCCATGAAAAAGAAAAATTGCGATTGACTATGAAATGGTGGAATGGTGGAATGGTGGAATGCAGGTGGTGGAATGTTGACTAGAGAGGAAGATTCGTTGGCAGTTCAGGCGCGTCAAGGGTTGGTGACTTTTAGTTCTTAGTGGTCTCGGTGGTGGGGAGCGTGTTTGGATTCGTCAAAAATTCACACCAGCACCAGGAAACTTTCCAGGGATCTGGGGTCGGTCTCCTACCCTTCTAATCGAATATACCAGACAGCCAGGGCTGACCGGGGCAGACATAGGTACAATACATATAGTTGGATACGGTTACATCACCTTTCTTCTTGCGGTTTAGCGTAGACGCATCTATGCATATCTATATTCATCTAACCATGGTAAGATACGTACCCCTTCCCCACTATCACCGCTCCTCTTTACACATAGAAATGCTAGAATTACATGACCGCACTTACACATACATAATACCTAGGATCTATGTATGTAGCCAAGAGCTTGAGACGCTGAAAATGAAGTCAAATGATCTTGGATCGTCTTTCTCTTAGCTAATAACCAGATGATCTTATTCTTTGCATCATTTTTAGTTGGTTCATCATTATGAGCCGATCCTATCATTTCCAACATAATTCACATAATTACCCCTATAGCACGCTCCTTAAGACTCAAGACTTAAGACTTAAGACTTAAGTTCCCCTTTTCAACAGCAGGACCTTAAAGCCTTGAGAAAAGCATCAATGCCTAGAAACTCTTGGTTGAAATTCCTAGTCTTCTCCTTTCCCCCAATATGAATTAAGTCTAATAAGCCAGTCAATCTCTTATCTCATTCTTGAAATAACTTGCAAAATGGAATCGCCATTTCCAAAATCGACCTCTATCCCGGGGGAGGGTCGAATAGTCGCCAAGCTTACGCCCAACAATGTCTCGGCGCTTGAGAGCATGACATACCAATACCCACTGAAGCTTATATCTCCTGCCTCTGCCGCTGAACAGGGAAGCGTGTTGGTCTTCCTTCTATCCTATGGCGGTGGCATTGTTGGCGGCGACCAGATCAATCTTTCTATCGACGTACAACCAAACGCAAGACTCAGCATCGTTACGCAAGGGCATACCAAAATATTTCGACCCACGCAGCCGAACGCCGTATCAAGGCAGAATCTAAAAGTCGAGATCAAGGACGGCGCCGCCCTCTGCCTCGTTCCCGACCCTGTTCAACCATTTGAGGGTAGCGTATACGAGCAGGTTCAAACTTTCAAATTGACCGATGACGCATCTCTATGCTTATTGGATTGGGTTACACAGGGTCGTGTTGCTCTAGGCGAAAATTGGAGTCTCGATCGATGGGTAGGTCGCAATGAAGTCTGGTCTACTTCCGATACCGAAACGTCTAAAGATCGACTCTTGGTCCGTGATAGCATCATTCTTGATAGTAAGAATAGACCACCCGGGTCGCCCTCACTTCGAGAGTCCATGTACGGCCAAGCTATCATGGGAACTTTAATTCTCAGGGGCCCCATGACTGAGGCCATGGGCGAGTTCTTCCTAGCCGAGTTTGCCGCGCTGCCGCGAATAGGTGCACGGGACTTTCGCAGCGCCGAGGCACGTGAGAAAGACGAAGCGATACCTCAATCGCCTCTCGAAATTTGGAGAGCTACGAGGTTAGGCGAAGAGAGGGATAACCAAGTACTCTGGTCCGCTGCCAATGTGCGTGGTTGTATTGTGGTAAAATTCGGCGCTGGGACTGTTGAGTCTGCTCGAAACTGGATAGGATCGATGCTTCATCAGGAAGGCAGCATTGAGCGACACTTTGGCGAACAAGCACTAATGTGTGTTCGATGATGGTCCCTTGCATCTCGATGTGGTTATTGAGGTCACATAACCAACTATAGGTTAGAGTAAAGGACATATATCGAAGCGGTTTGAGGGAGTGTTGTTTCGCATTGGAGGCTTAGTGGAAATCCGAGGCTCTCTGATTTGCATGCTTCTACCCGCGTACATTACGACGATAGAGCTACTATGCGATTGGATCAGGGAGATAAAATTTCATCTAAGTCCATTTTGATAGCCGATAACATATAAGAACTCAAAAAATGAATCAGGGCATGTTATGCTCTCTTTTCCTTACTTTTGGCCCCAGGTAAGTTAAAGAACATCCATGAATTGTAGATCGCCATCTCTCCCTCTTCACCAACACCTTATTATTCATTGTCTATCTATTAGACAATCTGCTTTGATTTGATTGGAGGAAAACCCACCAATCACCCTACAAATGTATAGTTCAAGCCCATCAGATGGTATCAAAGCACACGCTTTAAACAGCTTCAAGAAAGTTTCCAAGCGCATTTCCACCTAATAATATCCATAATATCCATAATATCTATAACATCCCATTTTATTCAGTTGAGGAGCCGGCTGGCAGCCAGCTGCTATAGGGCTATAAGCGGAACTCAATATTTGATTAGGTAAGCGTATCGCCCCACCTAGTATAATACGCTGCCTGCAGCGCATCCATCATCCTACCTAAAATTACAAGGGTGCCCCACCATAAACTTTTCCAATCACTCATCTTCAACTCACTTTCAACTAATGAAAATATCAGCGACTCACCTCTAGGATAAAAACTTTCATCCATTCGCCTAGATACGGGTATTTAAATACAAGATCTCATAATTGAAGATATTTATACTAAATACCTTTTCAGAACCGAACCGATCAGCATCGGCAATATACAAGATGCCTCCTCGTGGCCCACGAGCCGGTACGAGAGGTCGGGGACGTGGCCGTGGTCGCGGGTCGGGTAGAGCTGGTCATGCAGATGCCACAGATAGAGCTGCTGATTCAGCGACAGCCCCCAACACCATGTCGCAGAGCCCGGCACAAGATTCAGAGGGAAGCGATTTAGTGATGCAGGGTGCAGCTGTGCGACCAATCGAGATCTCGGCAACACCAGAGGTTCAACCTGAACCTGAACAATCAACCGCCACTAGTGCAACACAATCACGAACGCCCAGTATTGCGCCATCGCGCGTTGGCGGTCGATTCAGACCTAAAAATGTCCGGAGAGATGCCGTGGAGCGACTAAGGCTAGAGGAAGAGAGAAATCGTGATCTAAGTATGAAGATCAAGGAGGAGGAACGGGAGCAACGAGCTGAAGACCGACGAGCTCGGCGAGGTCGCGGAAGGGGAGGCTTTGCCCAGCGTGGACTTTCTCGGCGAATAATCACCGCTTCCGGTCCATTTTCTGGAGTACCTCAAGGTAAGACACTCTTGATATTGCTCAGGGTCATCACACACGACAATTTACTAACCCATGCTCAGAGAATATCAATTGGGGACCAAAGAGTGGCCATAATGATTTTAGTTCCGAATACGCATCCACGAGATACAAGCCTAGAAGAGAGAACGAACACAGAATCAATGTGGATACTCTCAGCGGGTATACTGAGGACGGCTCCCGCCCCTTTAAGTCACGTGGCATTATGCCAGTCGGTCTCCTTCGTATCGAGCACGAAGAGGAAGAAGTCAAAGTTAAGACAACGGCAGAGCTCGAAGCTGAGGAACGACAATCGTCTGATGACGAGGATCTCTTTCTCCCTGAATCTGCCGATGATCTGCGAAATGCTGGTATGCCAGAAGACAGCGAGGTCTGGCATGCCGCTCCTAAGAGCCAAGTCAAAGTCAAGACCGAACCCGGCACAGATCCGGATGCAATGGACATCGACATGTCAAACATCCCCGAGGCATCACAAGCTAAGGCACCTAATTCGCCAGAGGCTAAGCGACTCGTCAATGAGGTCGGTGCCGAGGCTATCAAGCGAAAGCGCAAGTCAAAGGCCGCCAAGGACCCTGAAATCGCGCAGACAATACATGACCTACAATACCAACTCAACGCCCTCAGATTCCAAACTGAACCCAGAGAAGAAAAGGGGGGCGAAGAGCAGCAGCCACTACGCCAAAGCAAGGACGACCAGGTCATGCTTTTCCAATTACCACCTATTCTCCCGCCATTAGCCCGACCTGCCAGCCCATCAGATAAGGATATGAATGGTAATGGTCCCACAAATGCCACCCCCCAGAGCCAAAGTAGAATCAAGACCGAAGACGACGCAAAGAAAGAAGAGAGTAGCTGGAACCCCTTTGGAACTCTCCCGCCGGAGGGAGGTCGCATCGGCAAGCTCATCGTGCGCAAGTCGGGCAAAGTTGAGTTTGATTGGGGAGGTACTACCTTGAGTTTGGGAGCTGGGGCAGAGGCGGAATTCACAACTACCGCGCTCATGGTCGAGCAGAATGTCGACTTACAGAATCCGGAGTTAAGCACCGGGTTTGCTTGTGGTATGGGTGAGATAACGAGTAAGTTCGTGCTAGCACCGGTTTGGGACGAGGAAGAGGATTGGGATCCAAGCCTAGAAGACATTGGGCTTTGAGTAATCGCGATTGTTAATTTAGGCGGCTGCTGGTGTACCGGTATTACCAGGCTTCTCCATATAAAGAGATATGGAATAGTTGATGAACAGTTCTTGGTGGGCCTCGGATCTTTGGCATAAATCGCAAATTTCGAGTCGGAATCGTGAAAATACCACATATCCACCAGACTCCAACATCTAAATAACTCTGCACGTAAAATAATTCCCACTAGTATGATTCTAGACTCCAAAAGCCGGTATTCTCAATAAAAGCCAATAATATAAACATTATACTAGTATGGGGTACCTTTTTTTTTCAGGAACTCACGAACAAACAGGAAATGCCATATCCCCCGGTCTTATCATAAGATATAAGACCCTACCCTTAAGTCAGCCGAGCGAGTAAACGAATGTGACGTTCCCGGAACCATGTATTTGAACGCCATCCGTGCGGCGTTGTACGTTTTACCGGCATCCATGATCTTATTAGGCTGTGGTATACCATATAATAGGGCGACCGAAGCATAATACTACTACTACGCCTCATCACCTCGCCGTTCCGCGGTTTCATTGGGGGATCCTGCGACGCCCCTGGGTTAGCCGCGTCGCAACGTCGAACTTATATATTACTCGGGACTCCGTAGATGGGACCAGGCAGCCAGGTATGTAGGAGAGAGGAACCTGTTCTCGTGAAGCCTACGTGTATGGGATATTAATTCTTGGTTATGGAGGAGGTCATCGGGGGTTTGGAGCTGAGGCGCTGCGTGATCTAACGGTTCGTGGAACTCTTGGCATTCGCTTAGGATCGATACCTGGTGGTGCTTAACAATCGACATATATCTGGCAAGGAATATTTACGAGAACGAAAAACTCACATGAGGTACCTATTCGTTCATCTCGGAACACAGCTTTACGTAAACCCCTAACTAGCATTTCACTACTCCTCTACAGTATGGACTCGGGTACGTGGGCGAGTTATTACTCGAGTTTCGGGTCAGGGTTGAGATACTATGATACTTATGTAAATAATTATGTGAGACAATACATACAGAAAAAGATATTGTAACAATTGTTGCGCATTTTCCTAATCAAAGTGCAATGCCAAAAGCACGAGGAGGCGCCACAAGCGAGGCCTAGTAATCGATATGTGGAAAAGGTGAAATCATGAATATCCTTCCTCCTGATGCGACTAGGTAATGGTGATTCTTGACAACATACACTGTACAAATCGCAAAAGACTTATAATGATAAAGAAAGACCAGGCTTTTGAATGACGTATTGCTATATGGTCTAGTGGCATCAAGTGATGATTTCATGAAAGTCCTTGAAATAATATCCCACGTTGAGCTTGTATAGGTAGTGATATTTCATTTTGCTCATTACATACCCCTGGATTCAATCCATACCCATATCTTATTTTCTTTTACATTCTTACATCTATACGTATACCTAGGCACAAAACAAATGTTCCTCATCAGAATAGACTACAAATAGATCAAATGTTTTATTTATTTGTTAAACATGTCAAAGAAGGGCTGAACATATCAAATCCGATTTTGGTGTGGATGGATTTGAACTCGGTCCAGTCTACGATATGGGATTCCACGCGTTCATATGTGATGCTTTATCAATTTACGAGCTTGCATTTACTATATACATAGCTGTAAATATGCGGAAGCTAGTGAATCTTCCGTTCATCAGGTTTAGATACATTTTACCTAGGTTAGATGAATAATAGTCCTTTTCAATATCCAATATGACATACCTTTCCTTGAAACAAATGCCTGGTGTCCCCCAATCGGTACCCATTGATGGTGAATAAGGAAAACTTGTGGTATCTCCCCCCCCGTAATACACAAACCCCCAGTTTACCTTTCGAAAGCTAGCTGTCTTGGACAAAATCAACCCACGGCCGAAACTGCTCCTTAAATACAAAATTATTCATTGTTTGATTCCACGAACTCCTTAAATCCCACTCCATTCCTATAGCCCAGCCGCCGCCAGGCCAACCTGAGTTTCAGCCATTTGGGTATCCGATATATGTATGATCCGTTTATACATCTAACTAGATTCGAGAAGAAAAATTTAAACGAGTGACACCATGTTGTTGACAACGCAGTAATATCGACGCCAATGTCTCGGAAAAGATACAGTGATTACCCTCGGCAATTGTGTCGTACTACTGAGGTCATCGTTGGTAAGTCGATGGAGGCTGTGGGAACTGCAAGGAGTCTCTGTTCCTATTATATTGAGATCGCATCCGGGTAAGCTCGAATGATCCTTCATTTGACGAATCTTGTTCTGTTAGCCACGCTTCATCTCGTTTGTGTGCTCCCGGCGGCGGTTCAGGTGTCACGTTGCCCTCGATGATGTACATCTCACTCCTCACTGCTATTCTTCTGTCTGCCGCACCGTCGTATTCCGATTGGGAATCTTCTTCGATAGGTGTTTCGTATAGCCTCGTTAGCTGTGATGGTCGAGATCGCTGACTCCTCCCAGTCAACGTGTCTGCATCTGATATCGACCGGGATCGCCGAGGATAACCAGAGAACATAGGCGCATCAGACGATGCTCGTGACCGCAAGCTCCTTCCTGCTAGGCTATCGGCGTCGGATAGTGATAGTGAACGTTGAATTTTGTCCCCCACAAATGATCCCGCCACGGATGACTGAGGACGACTGAATTTCGGCTGGGATTCAATATCTATAAGGGTCACATCAGTAGAACCAAAACCGGGCATCTTGCTCGATGGATTCGTGCGTGACATGCGATTACTGTTGTACTGATTGGTCGGACGGCTCTGCCCGGTAGAGTTAAATCCTCTGATCCTCCAAAGACGAAGTAACGGCCGAATAGTGACGAGACTGGAGGCAACAATGGCAACTCCTGGTTCGATCAAGGTCCATACCATAGCATCGGTTCCGGCATCTATATATCATATGACCAGTCAGAATTTGAAGTTCGTGCGTAGCATCGATAGCTATCTATGTATAGGAACCAAAGACTTACGTAGGATATCCGCCATATCTGTGAGGTCAGCAAGGAATTTGAGTCGGACAAGGGTAGCGATGCTCGCAAATATGCCCAGTCCGAGAACAACCACCACCGTCAGCTTGGCTTGAGCCGTCATCTTGACATTCCAGAGCATCGGTATAGGAATTAGGGCGTACATCCAGTCGGATAGGACAGTCATAACACTCAATGCATACGCAGCATTAACAATCTCGTCGGCCGAAACACAATGAGCAGTGGGGTCTTTCTCGAGAATAGTATAGTCCCACTGAGCAGCGACAGGATTGCACTGAAATATATTCCAGAAGAACAAGACGATGCTCCATATGGTAATGATGACGATGCTAGCATAAAGGGTATATTTATACCTCTTCTGGGTAGCTAGTCGGAGTAGAAAGATACCAATACTAAGCTTGATCAACCACATGTTGAGAACATAAGTCGCCGTGGCTACCGCTTGATACATTAGGGCCTGGATCTCATGAAATTGGTCGAGGGATTTGTTGTGCCTTCCTAAGCCGTGATGGACTCCCACGAGGATCATGACGCACGAGACCGTAAAATTAAGCTGTGAAGAGTAAGTGTGAGTTCGAGAAATTCGGTAGATGCTGTCACACTCATGACATACCTGAGCAAATATCATGATCCAGTCATCCCATTGGAAACCATTAGTTAATCTGGCGCGGACGAAGGATCTCAGAGAGACAGAAAACCAAGAAAATATCAACATAGTGATGGCGGTAGCCACCAGAGCACCGCCATTACTGTCTGTTGGTGCATTTGGGTCTTGGGCTGCCATGATAGATGAGGTCTACCAGGCGCCAAGAGAAATGCTACTATTAAGGGAAACAAATAAGGAAGGGAAGAAACGAACAGAAAGAACCAAGAAATTAGAAAAGAGGCATACGGAACCTGCCCATATGTATAACCTACTATGCAGGACGAGAGCAAAGAGAGAGAGAGGCCAACACTATGGCACTGTGGAACTATGGAACGGCCTTGTGGGTATGGTATGGGACCTGGCAGTCCATCTCAAGGGTATATCTTATGGAACAGAAGAGCATTAGGAGAACAAGATAATGCATGTATCTCGGGGTAACCTTGCTGTGTACCAGAGAAAGACACGATGTGGTCTAGACGAGTAAGCCGTCCATAACTTCATCTCCTGGGTATTTTCCATAATAGGCAATGGTGGATGGTGTCGAGCAAGAGCAACCTGGGAACTTGGACCCCCTGCTCGTCCCGTCCGGATCGCCAGATGTTCTAGGGTGCCCCGGATGGGAACCGAAGCCCAATGTAACGCAGGCTAGCGTAAGTGAGAGAAAAGTTCCTGCGCGTTGCGAGCTTCAGACCCTGGTTACGCCATGCAGAGCCCTGCTAATAATCGGTCTAAACGACAAGGAGGGTATGGCATAGACAGGGTAAGGTGTGCTTTGACATCCGCCGGCTGGTCTACATAGCTACTATGTAGTGTACTGTACGTCTTCACGGCTATACGTTTAAGGGGAGTAGCGCGTGCTTGCTACTCGATCTTGAGCCTAGTTAGGCCTACTAGATACATTGGCAGTAGTAGAAGACAGCTGAGATCATGAAAAGTCGGATATTACTGTTCCCATAGTGATACGCGTTTGAAGGGAAAGGTGACAGAGGTGACGAGTAAAGCATTCATTGGACATGGCATGGTATGAATGCAGATGAGAACTTGGAATGGTTAATGGTCAATGGTTGATGGTTGGTGGTTGATGTTACCGTTTTCGTTGTTCTCGGCAGTTATCGAAAATTGGAAGGTGAGGAACCCGGAAAAGAGAGAATGATTTTTATTTTATTTTATTTTTTGTGACATTTATGTGACAAACAAAATTGCTTGATTGTATAAGATGCCTAAGTACATATAGTGTAACTTCAGTCTATGCACTTATGCCATCCGACTCCTTATGTAATCTACTTGACAAGTACACAATACATGGATTCGGGATGCTGTTTCTTTTTCTCTTTCTCCGGAAGCCTTTTGGCAGGCGCTTGTGGCTGTCTTTTGGTAGAGTTTTTGGTAGAGTTTTTGGTAGAGTTTTTGGTAGAGTTTGCCTAGGGCAATGCCGATTGCCTTAGCGTTGAGAGTTGCTCAGGGTCAGAGCTCTGAGAAAAAAAGTGAGATGATCTTCTTTTCCGCTTTTTTCCTTGCAACACTTGGAAATTCTCCGAAATCAGTGAACTCCCAAGAACCCAAGAACACCTGAGCAATAATACCTGGTATTTTTGGATCTTTGGTCCACTTGACACTTGACGTATGCAAAGCTATGACATTCTAATGCCTCAATGCCAATGCTTATCTCTCAGCTGCCTCTCCTCTCCTTCCATTCTACATACTACATATTAGTTTGTACCTCTCTGCGCCTCTAAACACACAGACGACACAATTTCTTGATTGCAGTACGAACTAGGTACAGCATACCTACCTACATAGTAACATTATGTCTTATTAAGTGGAAGGGAACTGGCAGTAAGCATCCTTTTTCTAAGATAATTCAAATTGTTAGAACTACGGGGACTTCCTAGTGCCATGAAACGACTAGTACAATACTACTATAGTAACGATTACTATATTTAATCGGATATTTAATGCTGTGCGAAGGACGCGTCGCTTTAATAACGAAACATACTAAACAGACTGACTGTTCTAGAGTTTCGTACTAATATGTGCTATCCGTCTGGTATAACACTATCCATCTATTAAGAATCAGATTTTTATCAGGCCAGGCACCTTTTCCCTCAGCACCTTACTAGTAGAGCTAGGACCTATATTGTGGGTTTACCTTGACCCCTGACATCAATTTTGCTGCTGTCGGCAGCATCACGGTCCGCGCATATTACGCGGATTCATCACTTTCGGTTAAACACATCGGGAACCCTTCGCCTACACGGCTAAGGCTATGACGCTACTGCAGGAAGGACATTGGATCGAGAACTTGCGAATTTGCGAATTTGCGAATTTGCGAAATTTAATTCAACTGAATTTAATCGACGAAACAGACGACACAACACAACAGATGAGATCGGATGCGATGATTGACGGGATTTTCAATCTGCTACTTTAGCTCCTTGCTTTTCCAAATCTTAATGTCATTCGCTATCCCGTACCCCGCATGTTTCACTCTTTCCAGAGATCCCATGGACATCTCGATCAGAGTACATACTATTAGTAGTATGTATTATGTAGGGCCGCGATGCTTGTCGGAGTCAACCGGGTGAAGGGCTTAGGGCCTTAGCAGCTTACTTAGTGAGTCCCCCCATGTGGCATAAAAAAGGAAAGGGGGTTGACGTCTGAGGAATGGTTTCCAAAAAGCTTCCATCGCAGTTCCTCGTCCAATCAAGGATCACGGGCACACCTCATTGCAAGCCTACTATGTAATAGTACTATTAAGTATTCAGCCTCGTGGAAGGTGTGGCAGCTATGTAAGTCGGCCGATTTCTTCGTCCCCGTTCCAGGGATAGACGATACTACAAATGCGGTAAGGGGCTCGTGACGTTGCCCACTGAAGCCGGTCTAGCGTGACAGGGTCGCCAGGAAACCCCCTTGGTATTGTACAGAGCCGACTACGAATAATCGGCTTCGTCACGCGTTAGGGGCATTTCTGGAAAAAAAAAAAATCAAGAATCTGGTTAGGTCTCGTAACCGAGCCATACTGTTACCAACTAGTTCGCGCCGTAGACTCGGGTTCTATGAACCGCATGAAACACCCATTTAGAACGGCGACGAGATTTACGAATTGCTTCATCCCGAGTCGCCAAGTTTTTACATAGTAGCTCACTGATGAGAATCAGATTCAAGTTTGCTCTCTTGAGACTTGAAAGTCTACATGAGAGAGCTTTACTCATATCCTTGCCGTTCCACAATGTACATATACATAGTATATGACATTGTAAACCCTGCCTGATCAAGCTAATGCGGCCGTGAGATGAGCAAATCGGCGCCGTCCTCGGAACTCACGACCCGTCGAATCGGTAAGGTAGGACGACATATCGGGAATAGACTGATTGACGTAGATTACATCTTGGACGTACCTTTCTGCAGTTGGCATCGTACCTATGCACTATGCATAAGACCCAGCAGATACATTTTGAAAAGCCACTGTTTATGTCGGGATGGAGCGGTCCGATATATGCGAGCAAGCGTCCTAATTCTCCGGATCATCAGCAGTATCACCGCAAGTAACAACTCTCAGAAGAAACTCCGCCTAATAGAACAACACACCAATATGGCCGTTGTCACATAATTCGCTGGTAAAACCTGCCGGTTATAACTCGAGCGGGTCTAGACAGTCGGTCGACTAGCAAATCATTTACACCGCGCCGATGCAATTTTCCACCATCTCATCGTCTCATTGGGCGAAAATTCAGGGTCACAATAGGTACAGTAATGTAGGTAACCCTGGGAAGCAAGCTGTTACGAAAGGACAAGAATTGCAACATGCAGTCAGATTCACCAACCCGCGTTTCACATATCTTCGTCTCAAGCCATTGACGAATGAAAAAATCGGATGTTGCAGTTTCGAACAAGAATCTTCATCACATCGACGATTCTTCCACTCGTTCTTTGGGACAACACGGATTCGGAGTAGAATCGTCATCTCCTTCCTTTTAAAGCTCTCCCCAACAGAATACTCGTAGGCGACAGCAATACCAAGCAAACAGCATTCGATCACGAGTTGCAAAATGCCTGCTTTCGAACGCGTCATGAGTATAAAGTTGGACAACGGAGGGGGGGTAAGGAAAAGAAACAATGCGAAAAGTAAATCGCATGAAGCGTACCTAGTATGTATGTGATGTAATAAATGTAAATGTAAACGATGTACCTGTGTGATACCTAGTCAGAGAGACGCAGAGGCAGAGACACGACAGAGACACGACATACCAGAGACAGAGTTGCAGCTATGTGACTAAAAGGGCAGTAAACGAGTAAAATAGGGTGGGAGCCGGCAGATTCGCGCAGATTGCCGCAGATTTTCCAAGTTATCTGCTAAGACATGCCTAAGACATGCCTAGGATGGGTGCATTGAAAAGCAAACGCGTCCAGTTACCACCCAGTCACCACCCAGTCACCATCCAGTTACAGCTCGCCTTTTTATCCCCTCATACGCTAAGCCTCCGCAAGTGGTGATTACAGGGCACTTTTCTTCATGCATCACATACTCAATTTGCACCAGTTGACCTTCCAACCGTCGTCACGTTGCCAACCACCAGGATTAGATCAAGCTCTAACCCTCTGGCAAACCTGACTCAAAACTTGGCTTGCCCAACAAGCCCAGCAGCTATGGCTTCGTCGCTTAACTACACAGTCCACCGATACGGCTCGCACGAGCTGCAGCGGGTCGGAGTATGGGACCTCGATGTCGCCGACAAGGCTAAATACTGGGTTATGTGAATGTCTCACCTCGCATATGCTTACGCTTGTCCGTTAATACTACCTGCGCATCATAGCAAACAACGCACGTATGTAGTAGGTTACCGCAACTAACACGCGATCTTTCCTTGCTATAGCTTCATCCACGGCGGCGCATGGCGCGATCCGCGCGTGACGCATCAGGTTTTCGTCTCGTCTATATCGCGCATCCTCGAGTCCTCTTCCGACGGCTCGACACCCGCTAGTAGTAGTGGTGGTGGTGGTGGTCTTGGCACGCCTGGCATCGCGGCCTTCGCATCGATTGACTACCGCCTTAGCCCGCACCCGGAGTTCCCCCAGGACCCGGCTAGCACCCCGAAGGATCAGCTGCGCGACGCCAGGCACCCAGACCATCTGGACGACGTGAGGGCCGCGCTCGTCTTCCTGCAGCGCGCGTTCGGCTTCGGGACGCGGTGCGTGCTGCTCGGACACTCGGCCGGCGGGTGTCTGGCTTACCAGCTACTCGCGACGGCACCTCCGTCAAACGAGGTGCCGAAGGCGGAAGACCCGGTACTGCCTGATGTTGTGCTCGGCATAGAGGGGATCTACGACATGACCGGCCTCAACGCGCGCGTCGGCGGCTCCTACTCCGAGTTCCTATCTGCGGCCTTCGGACCCCCGGCGGACTGGGACCAGGCCGCGCCGATGAAGTTCGCGGGGAGCTACCGCGATCGCTTTCGTGGGTTGGCGGCGCTTGCGCATTCGCCGGATGATGAGTTGGTTGATATGCCTGAGACGGAGGGTATGGCGCAGCGGTTGGCGGGAGATGTTGATGAGGAGAAGTTGCTGGTGTTTAAGGATTTGAAGGGGAAGCACGAGGAGATTATAGAGGATGGGAGTGGTGTTGCGAGGGTTGTGTTGAGGTTGTTGGCGATTTTAGGGGATGGGAACAGGGATTAAGGGTATTCGGTATGGAGATACGTGGTTCCTATGGTTTTTCGCAGTTTTCTTTACGACTTATTCCCTACTTCCCAATGTGCACTGAAATTTCAAAAGCGATGGTCTATTTATGACATGTCCTATTCGCGATTGAACCGTGGTTCAAGTACCTTAAAGCGTACAAGAGCTATTCCCAACAGTACCAATTGTGTCTTTGGATGTGTCTATACTCCTCCATACCTAGGTACCTATCCCTCATTCTCCTCCTACCTGTAATATGTTGTAACTCAGGTAAACCTTTATGTGATGGAGCTAAGTGCGAAAGTCTAGAAATGAACTTGATGATGTTTTCACAAAACGAGAGGTGGCTTTCGGTTTACGTCGCCCTTCTCCCAGCCTTAATCCTTAGACCGGGATAAACATCATTACTATGTATCTCACAAAGACATATAGGTACATATATATTCTAGAAGATACAACAAGTTTAGAGTCACATCAGATCTCTGAGGGTTTGCTGTCAAGCGCGAAGTCGCAATGCCTCAAGACTGTCGTATAGTTCAGCAAACCGACGTTCACCTACACCGTGGATACCATCGAACGATAAGAATAGAGGTCCGGTTTTCGTGAAATATCAAAAGAATAAACATACCTACCTAGGCATGATCCGGCCTAGAACCTTAGCTTCGTGATGTCATCGTATTATCTCTCGCTGCTTCAACTACCTACCTAGGTCCCTACTAGTCCGTATCGCGGTCCGGTTCTCCCGGACCCCCGGGCGCAGAACTCAGCATCATATGAGAGTCAACCATAGAAGGCAAGCTCTTAGAACATAATCCCAAGCATTGAACAAGACCATCACGCAATGCCACCTCATAGACATGCATACCGTAGCTCTCGCCTCAAACCCTTCCCCATACGGCGGTCGGTGACTGATACACACTCCTTGCTCAATATTTCACTCCTTCGAACCTTCGAAAAGTTCCAAAAGCTCAAGCAGAGAGATAGCACACTATCCGCTCGCTTCCCCTCTACATGACCGCCACCCACGTCACACCGAGCCCCAAACCCCTCAGCCTCCCAGGGCGAGCATGCATGTATGCATGGCATCCCGAGTCGAGAGGCCAAGCCCGGCTAACGGCCGATTGGCCGCGGCAGAGAGGATACGCGCGCACCCGTCGTCCCATGAGCGCGTGCGCGGACGGACGCGCGGCTGTTTTTCGGGAACTTCGGGAGCGCGGCAGATGGAGTTGTTGGGATTTGTCTGTTCCCTATCTTTCTTTGGTTTTATGTGTATGGTATGTATGTGGATAGAGCAGGCGAGCTCTTGAAGTACCTAGTCAGGTAAAGTAATCGATATCCTCACTGATGTGGTAAATACAGTCTGCGCAGGTTTGAGGGCAGAATGGTGGGCTAGGGGAAGAAGGCGAAAGATGCTGGAGTTGGCATATCGAGCCTCATCATGGACAAGAAGGGTATGCTTCTACGGTAGACATACAGCTACTAGTGATATATGCAACGTCGCTTTACAGAACCACATCGCATACCCAAGTAATATAAAATGCTCTAGATAAAACTTCCAGATATATATATTCCTACTCTAAAACGACCGAATCCTCGCCTTTCCATGCAGTGGTATGCGCCATCCATCAGCCTTCTAGGTAACCACCTCGTCTACGGCTCATTATCCCGCTCTCATATCGCATTTCACCCCGGCGTGCGCGTACTCGTTGAAAGTATCGTCTGTTTCGTAATCGTACCAACTACCAATAAACTACGAGCCTTAATCCGCGGTCGTTCGAAAATCTTACGCGATGTATCTGAAATCCGGGTGTCGGTACCCCAGATCCACCTTCTCCTCTTCGCTCAACCCGATCAACCTATCATCCCGACCACCCTTCGCCCTGATCTTGTTCTCCCTAACACAGTACCAGATGCCGAAAACGCTCAAGAACAGGACGAAGATCTGCGCAACGAGGTTGATCGTGTGTCCGATCGGGAACGCCGGTCCGTCGTTAGGCAGGTACGCCCACACGGCCAGGATCCCGCCCATAGTCCCGAGCGTCACGATCCAACTACTAGAGACGGCGCGGATGGCCGGGCCGGCCGAGTTGTTGAGACCCCAGGATAGGAATCCGGGGCCACCGGGGAAGGCACCCACTGCGCAAAGATAGATCGCCGTATACCGAACGGCGTTGCCGTGGCCCCAGCGAAGCATGGCGAAGCCAGTGATTCCGAGGAACGTGAAGACCGCCAGATATATGCCGCGCATACGCGTCTTGTCGCTGATAAATCCAATCCCGATGGCGACTAGAGAGGCGGCGACGTATACGGGTACGGTGTAGTATTGAGCCGTAAGCGACTCCCATCCCATATCAGCGAGAAGACTCGGCATAAAGACGGACAGACCCTGTACAGTGATGTTGATAGCGAAGAACCCCGCCGAACATATGTAGTTGTTGATATTGAGAAGTGCTCGCTTAACGTGGCGCGCTTGCACTTTCTCGTGGGCGTGCGCCTTGTTTTCGATGCGGAGGCGCTCGATGGCGATGAATTTTTCGCGATCTGTAAGGTATTTCGATGTTTCAGGACTCTGCGGTAGGACAATAGGAGCCAACATCGCGATAATCATGGTGATGAGGCCTTCGAAGAAGAAGATGTTGCGCCACGTGTGTAATCTCGAGCTAGCGATTCCCCATTCTGGGATTTGCGAAAACCCTGCAGCCAAGAGTCCACCGAAAGCGCCGGCGATTGACGCGGCTGAGACGTAGATACCAACCCTGAAATAAAGTTCTTCTCTCTTGTAGAAAGAGCTGAGGAAGAAGGCCAATCCCGGCATCGTTCCGCCTTCAAAGATACCTAGCAACGCGCGAACAGCGCAGAGCTGCTCGAAAGTCTTCACGAATGCCGTCGCCACGGAGACCGCTCCGAACCCGACAACCAATCCGGGGAGGTAAAATCGCGGACCGACATATTTGAGCAAAATATTCGATGGCACTTCTATCGTTAAATAGACAATATAGAATATACTCGTCGCAATATTGAAGCGGTATCCGTACAGGTCTAGATCGGTTCCTAATCCTTGGATGCGAGCGTTCCCTATGTTTATCCTATACCGCAAATTAGTATGAAGCAGAGCATAGGCTCGTGTTCACGGCGCCCGTACCGGTCTAAGAAGCAGAGAAGGTATAGTATAGTAACTGCAGGCACCAGTTGCCAGTCCAACTTCCTACGAAGGGCAGTCTCCTCTTCTGGAGTCCATCTGGGTGCCTCAGAAGAACCTTGGCTCTTGGTCTCTAGCACGGTTGTTTCGGGTTGGTCGGAGTCGTGTTTCTCGTCTGTGGATCGTATCGCCGCCATGATTATTGGCGGAGTCGTAACACGTAGGTTTGACGGAGTCGTGGAAGGACAAGAACGAGGGAAGACGCGAAGAACACAAGGAAGAAGAAGCCAAAGGGACTTTCAACCCTGTTTATAGAGAGTGATCTACACTTTACATAGGTAACTTATGGGGACAACATCAAGGGTCCTAGGCTGACCATCTAGTGTATCCATCCATATCTGGTTGGGGGGGTTCCCTAACCTGGGGGTATTTTCCAGTACCTTGGTGTAAAAACGAGGGCCCAGACTTTGTCAAGTCATTTTCGGCAAATCAGGAAGTTGATTTGATTGAATCATGATTAAACACCCTAGTGTTGCCCAGACGGATATTCAACTGCACTTGGCGAAAAGCGACGTGGAGGGCGTAAGCGAGTTCTTGTCCGCCCTTAGTCGCCCAGTCGCCCAGTCGCCCAAGTCGCTCCCTCTCACTCCCTGTCACTCCCTGTCGCTGATGGAATTGTACCCCGTAGTTCCCCGCGAAATGGTTGGTCTAAAACGGCTTGGCCCTGACTATTTTTTAGATCTTACTCCGCAATCTTCGGCAGAGGAAACAACAGACTTGAAGGAAACTAGTCTCTCAACCTTGGACATTTTCAGGAGGGCAGGAGGGATGATCGATAATTGTCTTGATCGGATTCGTTACGTAGGTTATAGTAGTTTATGAGACTAGGTACTAGGTAGTTTCTAGAAGATACAGCCGCAGCTGAAGGGCGGAGGTATATGAATGACCGAGGCCTATTGTGATACCTTCGTTATTGAACTCTCTCTTGGCTGACATTCAGGACGCTCAGGTCTGTGCCGTTGGTTTTATTCAAGACTCGGCGTGCATATTTGTTAGCTGAGGAATAACAACCCGCTGTAATCGGTATTGCTATGTACCCTGTGGATTGGCGGCACATATTCTGTAACCTGCAATAGGCTATAAGTAGTTAGTGTGGATTTCTTACGGTGTTTTTTTTTTTTTTTTAATACCAACAACCTTGAAGCTCGATGTTGTTTATCGCAAGTTTCACAGAGGAGAAAGTTGCAGTTGAAAATTGGATGGACTGTTTTACTACGGTCTACCAATTGGACGCGCGACTTCTAAAACTCCGGAAAGTGGTACATAAGATACAGCATAAAGACCCCCGCTATAATTCCCCCAGAGAGGAAATCCGACAAGGGTTTAGTTTACCCCATCAAGCTTGGTACTTGTACCTAACCCATTGGGGGTTAGATTATATAGCTTGCATGGATGTATGCGGGGCAGAACGCCACCAAAAGCTACAGAACATTCAGAACGTTGAACTCAGTTTACCCTGTGGCTTCCTCGCCCGCAGAAACGGAATCCAATGAGCATTCCTGGTTTCATCATCAAATTGAGTTCTGTCAGCCTTTAGTCTAACCGTTGAGAGTCAGGAATACCCCGGTAAGAATTAAGTTCATCAATCAACGTGGGTATGTAATTTTTCAGGTTGTCGTTGCTAGATGATCCTAGGACCTAGGTTAGGTACTTAAGTCTTAGTTGGAGATATTGCGGTAATATATTTCTAGATATTGTTTATAAAGCTATCGTCAATCCGGGTTAATGGATGTTGCAATTACTATATACGCAACTAGTCGTGCAAATGTCTTCGTCCGAAGCTAAGGCGTCGGCTTTTCTTCCGACGCACATCAAATGCGACATCATTCCCGTTGTACTATATGCATCATACACTGTAAAGGCTGGTTCGCATATAGGTTGGCGGTTGGCAGGTTGGGGATGCAATGCTGACCTACTTCGTACATGACATCCATGGATGCTGACTAGAGGCACATGCTACATACTACGTAGTACTGTATACCTAGGTTCTAGGTCCTACTAGGTAGGTAAGCTGCTGGGTACTGAAGGAATGCATCGCATAATCTTTTGTGTGACGTTATCTAGATCTACAAGTGCAATAATTGAGATTATTGAAACAGTAAAACCTTGAACAATTCTAGAAGGAAATCTCCATGTGCCGATCTTTGGAGTTGATGTCGAAATTTCAGGTCATAGGTAGGTACTAGGTAGGATCCTTCCAGAGCTGTATGTATCATGCTGTATCATGCTGTATCATGCTAATACGTAGTATGATACTAGGGAATGAGGTTGTTGGTGTCCCACAATCCCGACGCACACCGGAGGCGCGCCTTGATTTTGCTGGGCGGATTAAAAGCCGCCGTGCATAATGCATTATAAAGTAAGAGGTGGCAAATACCTTGGTCCGAAGAAGCCGTTGTCAATTGATAGTGGCGACAACAGTTGATTATTCGTATAGACGCCCACCAGGTAGGTATTGTATGTATCAACGGCAGTTCAATATAATTCCTGCAAGCCACCATCTAGTCTTTAATTAGGTACTCCAGCTTCGCCAAAGCCCTCTCGTGCTGAGGGGCGGACGTTGATCGCTGTAAAGGAGAAAGCAAACGGCCTGCTGCTGTGTATCCAGCAGCTCATTGGATCGGGGAGCTGCATCATGCTGCAGCCCTTCGGGAACTAATTGGATCTTGGAACGGACCAATAGTTGCCGGATACTTATCACGTTGTCTGGTTAGATGCTCGCTGTCTTGCATATGTAGGTACACAAAATGTCTCGAATCGGCTTTCAGCAGTTTCTCCGACTTGCACCTATGCTAGAAATTCCCTGGAGACAAGTAGATGATCGACGACATGGGAAGCCCTATGAGCACACACAGTATGGATATATAAAAGTATTATAAGCGACCCTAGAGTCCTGTAATCTTCAAGCACGATTAAACTTATATGAACATGGTATATGTTATGTTGTTACAAAAATCACATTTCGCAGCACCAAAAACCATGAGTATCAATACTGAATAAATTAGTATGTAGATTAACTTCAGCCCTGTACGTATAACGTGTACAGAGGGTAAGTCAAAGTCATATCTCGTAGCTTTCGTAGCTCATTCCCTTTTCGCTTCCCAATTTTTTCAAATCACGATTGTAACCCCTTTTTGCTGTCCTTTTTTTTGTCTCTTCCCTATTACTGCCTACCCAAGTTGGAATACCAACCGGTGGACGAACCAAAACCCTCTATCTATATTCTATAATAGAGTCAACCAATATAACCGTAGATCGGGGCGAGATTGTCCATCGATAAATGGATGTACTCAAGCCGCCGTCCGAGTAAGCCCAGAGACCAGGTTAGGGGCACCTATTAATAAATAGGTTCTCCCAAACCTTATTACCATTCGTACAAAATCAACCATGGATTGGTTCTTGAACCAGTACCGTGGTTTATTAAACCATGACAGCGAACTTGGTGCCAGATACCCAGTACCTAGCCAGACCTAAGGTAGCCGCTGCAAGGATTGTGACACCGCCAGCCCAGATCTGGGCCCAGAGATACGCTCCGTTGCAGAAATCAATGATGGCGCCCGCCGTGGGTGGACCAGCAACCGTCGCGAAGCCGATTATAGTACAGCACATGCCGAACCTAACCCCCATCTTTGTCGGATCTTTAGTCAAGCTAGTCAATGCGCCGGCGAAGGCACCTTGAGCCGCTGAGTTGGTGACGCCGAACAGGATTGCGAAGGCGTACATGGTATTATGCGTGTCGATTGCGATCCATGCGAAGAAAGTGATGGCTAGGGAGATGCACGATATGATGAATGCGTTGATAGGACCCAGGTATGTGTCGGCGAGGTAACCGATGATGGGTCGAACAGGTATGCCCACTGCATTTGTGATAAGCAGTAGCGATACTGCAGATGTAGGTGTAAAGGAAGCGATCGCAATCGCGTAGGTGTTGATCTATGTAGTAATGTTGTTAGAGAAACGGCCTTTTGGTATAGATGAACAACGCCAGAAGCATACTGCTTCGGGAAGAAGAAAACACTTACGTAAAAAAAACCGAAATATAAAGCCCAGTAAAACAAAAAGGCACCCGCGATGAAGATAACATAAGGGGGTTCCTTGAAAGCGCCCCACTCCACTAAGGGCCCTGATTTCTGGGGAAGCGAACGTGGCTTGAGGAGTGCGTTCATGAAGACAACCATAACCAAGGCCACAAAACCGGCGCACCGGACGGCCCAGGGAAATCCGATCTGGGGTATTAGGTATTGTACAGTAGCTGGAAAGATAATACTGCCTGTTCCGGTTCCAGCCGTAGAAATGGCGAGGGCGAACGCACGTCTCTTCTTAAAATACGAGGCGATGATCGTAATAGTGGGCATATACATCAGACCCAGACCAATGCCCGTACAGACGCCTTGGGCGAGGAAGATCTGCCAGTACTCGGTCGCAAGACTGGTCATAAACGTTCCCAGCAGAGCGACGAAGGAACCACCGAGCACCACCTCCCGTGCATATCCCGCATCGGCTAGACGCCCAGCCACGATGCAAGTGCAATTGTTAATGAATATCTGCACAGAGCCGATCCACGAGATCTGTGCCGACGGCAGTTTGAGTGACTCAGTATAGTACAGCTGGTATATACCAAAAGCCGCACCGTAGCCGCAGGCCATAGCGTTGATAAGATGACAAGCTACTACCTGACGCCAGGCAACAGAGCCCCCGTCCGGGTAGTCGTCATCCTCAACACCAGCCACCTCCGGCGGAGGCGTGATGCCGCCCTCTGGAGAATGAGGGAGGGATTCCTGGCTGTGAGCCAGGGAAGTAACGGTTACTGCATGATGATGAGGTTTTTTGTCTTTAACGAATATCATGGCAGGCAAATATTGTAATGAAGAACTTGGCTTAACGAAATGCCTAGAAGCTCGAAGATGCTGCGAATGTGAGAAGATTATATGATGATACAGGTCACAAGAACCATCGTCACCTTGTCCGTCATGAAGGGAGGGCTTTCATATACTCATAGGAACCGTCTAGAATCTCCTTACCTCAGACCCAGAACGGAACATATTACCTATCAAAAATATCACGATACTGCCACGATGTCGGTGTTAGGCTTGGGAGCCCGGCCCCAGCGTCCGTTAACGGCTGCGAGGGCCTGTCATGGAATTTCCATGTGGAGTAAAGCGCATTGGGAGCAACGGTCTGGCCGCCTTGCTGGCGTCGCGCAAGTGTGCCATCCTCAAGACCCATCCCATGTCTATCAACGAAAAGTTGGTCGATCCTCGCACGCACGGTAGCGAACCGGAAGCTTACGCGATAGCACGGAGACTTCGGGGTCTCAACGTGACTATCGTGAAGGCACATGAAGGCGTATTGCACAATATCACGAGATGTGTTCTAGGCTAGTGGCTCATTCCCGAAAGCGCACCGAGTGGGGGAAGAACAACGGTGAGGGAAGCATTGGAGGCTGCTTTTGATTATCGACATTATCGATTTTTTTTTCTCGTCTCTCTCCACAGCTAGTGATCGCTAGTGATCGCGATACGGTCTGCTGGATACCTTTAGAAGATCTAGGTTCCTGGGTTCCTAGGTTCTAAGGTTCTCAGATAATTCTCACCACCTTTAGCCGGGGCTGGGTATCGGTAATGACTAGGCGCTGGGCATCAAGCTCCCGATAACGCTGTGTTCACGATCCTTTTTTGTTCCTTTTCCCCTCTCTTACCTCCCTACCTAGACCTGACTTGGATAACCTTCGGGAAGGTTGGTATGTATCATGATATTAATCCTCCACATAGTGTAGATTGACGGGGAAGGAGGGAAAGAAAGTAAGATGGGTGGGGAAGGGTATTTCTGTTTTTTTCTGTTTGGAAGTGGGCGACGGTGAAGAAGTTGGGTGAAGGAAAGTTAAAAGAGCAAGAGAAGAAAACGCGCTCGAGGCGATAATTGGTCTGAGCCTCTTTCCTCTCTTCCAAAGTTTCCTCGCTCTTTCCCTTCTCTCTTCTGATCTGGTGCCAAGACGGTAACCATGCCAGGGGGATATGTGTACTAGTCCCAGATAGGACTAGCGTGTCACCGATCTAGTTTAACTCAACGTCACACATTCTTGACGCGGCAAGCTGAGCGGGCAGGCGGGCGGTAACTACCGGATTGCGCCGCCAATGATCGACTTAGATTTGGGTCTCCGCCTGGTTTTGGTTTCTTATTTTTAGTTTAAAGGGACGCCGCTTTAGATTTTAGGTTTCGAACCCCGTCCGGGTTCTCCTTTCGACCTTTTCGAACGTTTGATGCGAGCCACGAACATCTTAGCTATGGTTTTGTTGAAATTTTCTTGGAATTTTCATGGGAAAGAGGTGTTGGACGTTACATCTGATACATCTGTTACATATGATGATGCCTGACCTACAAGAATTATCGTGGCCTGATAATAGAGCCAGTAGTGAGTAGTGGCATTGCTAAAAAGGCTTCATCTCTTCACCTCTCTTTTCTTTTCTCACTACTAATAACCGAGGGGTGGTATGTATGTATCTCCATATACCTACCTCCTACACTAGATTCCCCGTTTTTTGCACTTCCTCGGGAACACACTTAAAGTTTAGGTAGATAATATTCTATGACATGAAGGTATCACCAATTGATCGGAACTACCGCAAGATGACCCATCTAGTGACTTTTCGATACGAACACGTACACGTACGCACACGCACACGCACACATATCTATTACCTACATATAAATCGGGCATGCGCAAAGTTATGAGCATCATTTATATTTGCAACTAGAGTTTTCGTGGTAACTTAACATTCATCCTCGCTAGATACTTAGCGATGGTGAAAGACCCGAGGAAAAGAGAAAAACACATAATGCGAAAAGCTTTAAAACAATTATCGACGGTCCAAAAATATAGCAGAAAGAGCAGGACAACCCGTTTCAACACAATTTCCCGCTCCGTGAGGGTTCTGTGTCCGGCCTTTCATACGCCCTCTTCTATCAACCGAATGATAAGTTGAGGAGTGCATCTGTGCCGTGTGTTTCCCTTCGCCCCCAAGCAGCAGTATTCCCCTTATGACTCTCCGAATTTTTTTATTTACCTTGCTGCCGTTCCCGTCAACACACTCTCTGATAAAAACACGCCTGGGCTCCTTTTTTTCTTATTTGTTTTTTATTCTCTCCAAGGCTCACTCCTCTGTTTTCGAGCCAATGACTTAGGTTGGTAAAGCATATTGTTATAGCAGAGGTGGGCGATGCTGCGAACGATAAACTGACAGGCAAGTACAATCCAACGCCAACTCGCAGATAAAACCCACTCACAAGATAATCGTTTCCGGCGTACCATCTTTTTGGTGTGAAAAATGAAAAGGAGTGTAACGGCCGCGAGGCCCGTATTAAATCCCTGTTCCCTTTACGCCCCCTTCCTAATTCCAGCAGGAATAAAACTCCGACGAAGGGGAACAGATAACCTCCCAACACACCCCGACTCCTCCCGCCATAGTTATCACCCATATCTCGCGTCAGCGGCGAGATGAATACACCACACATGAGTTTATTATGTAGTGTATAGTATTGTAGTGTAGTGTCGATGACACAGAGATATGTCCAGCAGGCGATGGGACTTCTGCGTAGCTGATGCTGACAGATTCGATATTGATACGGTTGAAAAAAAAATAAGAAAAGAAAAGAAAAGCATAAAACGCAGCGCTTATTCGAGTTGCATGAAATGTGTTGCTAGCTTCGAGATATTGTTAGGCGCATTTCTTTTAGATCAGGTGACCTACCGCTTGCGCTTCTTGTTCTTGTCACCTGCGACTGCGGGAGCCGTAATGGGGGCGGCGGGCAGTAGAGTGGGTGGGCCGGAAACCTCAGCTGTTTTGATAGGCACACCCATGTGGCGACCATAACGACCCTTTCGGCCGTTACCTTCGTCTTCGCTAATGCACTGGTCGGCGCTGAGACCGGCGTCGCGACATCGACCGCAGGGTCGCTGACGGTCGCAACCTTTCTTGCTCTTGCGACATCGTTGGCAGCGTGGCTTGGTCGACAGATCTGGTTGATCGTCTTCGCCAGCTTGTCCCGGGCCTGTCGCGGTAGATGCGACAGAAGGCTTGCGCGACTGGTTTGGCAGGGACGCAGGCGACATCGGACCAATGACACCGGCGACGCTGCTCACCTTCTTAGCCTTGGTAACCTTGGGAGCTTTAGGGGCCTTTGCCTTGACTGCCTTAGGACCCGTTGCTTGGGTCTTTCCGGGTTGTTGGGTCTTGGGCTTAGGCTCGCTTAGCTTGGGGGCACCTCCAAGAGGTCCATCCTCGACGCCATCCTCGTAGTCAGCGTCGTCGCCACTAGCGTCAACACTCTCGCGCGAAGGCATGAAATGGTTGTGGGTTGTTTGGTAGATCTTGCGATTGGCACCAGCGAGGTCAAGCTTCTGGCGGCGCGAAGGTGGCAGCTCGCTTTCGCTTTCACTGTCGGCATCGCTCGTAGCACCAGTTGATGAAGCGACATCAGCTTTGCCGCTAAATGTATCATCCAATGTTGAGGCGGAGGTTCTACCGTGGGAAATGTTGGACATTTCACCGAGTCTCATAAGCTGGATTGCTACATCTTTGTCCTCTTCGGACACACAGCTACCAATAGTTGGGTCGGGAGTCGGCAGGATGCCGCTACCGTTGCCCGGATAGCCGATGCTGTTGCGATGACGATGAGTGTCGCTCATGGGTGTCGCGAACATGCCTGCTTGGCCATATCCATTACTGTAACTCTGAGGTGATTGTAAAGCGCGGGGGTTTGTGAAAGCGTTTTGCCCGGGGTGTGAAGGGAATGGGAAGGCAGGTCGTTGGTGCTCGACTCGGCGGACTGGGGAGACTGAAGGATTGGACGTGGTAGTAGGTATCTGAGGTGGCGCGAAAAGTGGCAGCTCCTGCAATTGTGGTTGGTTAGGATGATATCGTTTGGATACACAACATTTTTTGAGTGATTTGTGATGTAAAAACACTTACGGAACTCTCAAACTTGGCGCGCTTTCGGCGGCCGCCTTCGACGATGTTTTCGACGCTTATGTCGGTGTTTCCGATCTGTTCCTTTGCTTTGCTAGATACAGAAGCGGGAGCACCGTCTCCACTATCGTAGCCGTTGATGCTGTCGCTACGATTATCGTAGTTCGGCCCGCGATTCTTGGTAGAGCGAGAGCGGCCCTTCTTTCCAGCCGTCGGGTTTGTGCTAGCAGATGCGCTACGTCTGCCGCGAGCTCCGTTGGGAGAAGGGCTGCGTTTTCGAGACGTTCTCGACGCAGGTCTCGAGAGATGGTGCCCTAATTGCTGGCTACCATACTCCATTGGTACCGGCTGGAAACCATTCGGACCAAAAGCTCCCGCGGGTGGAGGTGACTCCTCAATGACTCTCACATAGACAATCATATTGTTGCTAAAGTTCTCGTACCTCGCGATGAGCGTATTACCCCGGTCATCTTCAAAACTAACACCCTTTCCGCCATGGTAGAGACCATAGAAATTTTTAACAGTAGAAATTATTGATTCGGTGTCATCGTGTGGGTAGATCTGTACACGCAGGGGGAGCCGTGCGCGATACTGAGGAGATTCTGGGAAAAGGAGTTCGAATTGAACATGTTTTGGGGTTATGTGTTGTCGGGGAGAGGCACTCCCACTGTTGGAGCCGTTAGAGGCGGATGGATACGTCTCAATGGGCGAAGCAGATGCCATTCCGCCTACTCAACGGATCGCTTTCCGTGAGAAGGTCGGGATAATTGGGTAGGTATAGCTAACGCTCAGAATGATGAAAAGCGCTCACTGCCGTTCCGACGCCGGGTTGGTTATGGAAGGGGGGAGATCGTGAGGTTTTATTGGCACCAAACACGACGGCACTATTGCCAAATTTATAGTTTTTATACAAGTCCCCAGCTCTTAATCTCGAGTATCAGACAATTTTTCGTGTTCACGAAATGCGTTGGACCGTCCGCAGGAGTTTGGAGGAAGCGGTCAAGGTCGATCGCAATGAAGTAGGGGAAGAGTTGGACTAGCCGGAATAACTCGTCTTTACTGGAGGAACTTGACACACATTAGCATTTAGCAAGGATAGATGGTTTCTATGTCAATACAAGTGAATGGCGAAGCTAGATGACCCAGTCATGACCAGCACTGGCCTAGGAGGGGGATGACTGGATGGAAGACGTGCAATATGCGTCAGAAGAGACGATTAGGAGGAGCAGGATATGCATTTTAGGATATAAATGAAGCGAATACTTGATCGCATTAGGTGTCAATGCTATATAATCTTACCGGAAGGGAGAATGGATGGTGTTGTGCGCTGGGAGATGCACGAACTCGACCTTGAGGACTGGATGGATCCCCGATCAACCTACGACATCAGACTACAAGTCAGAGTGTAGTTTTGGGGGTGAATTCTAGATGCACTGGGGAAAGGAAATGGGAAAGTTGATTGCGACGAGTGTATTGATGAGCTGTGTAATACTTACGAGAGTAGATGGGAGTGTGTTGGATGGCGATATTGTCGAGAATTCGGGGTTGTGTGAAAGAGGAGGTGGTGGAAGAAGGAAGAGAAGAGTTGAGGTTTTGCAGCAGTTGAGTTCCAAGTTGAGGAGTCTCCAAAATCTTTCCACACACACATTAGTGCATGCCATGCCGACCACTAGGGGGGGGGTTACCACTACCGCTACCACTACCACCACTACTACTACGGGCTACCACCGCTAAAGACGGGAAGTACCTAACCATCCACTGTAGGTAGGTCCTTCTTGGGTCCTTCCTGGGTCCTTCTTGGTACCTCATTAGAGGGAAAGATTAGGCTTTAGGGGCCCTGACCTGCCTGGCCAGCGCACCCGCGCCACATGTACCCTACTTATGTAGGTACCTACCTATAGCCAATGAGGTACCTAACTACTGATGCTAGTAGGGTGTTTTAGCGATGCACCAAACCGAGAACGTGCTACTGAATGATAAGGAATGGCAAAAACGACGGTGGAGTGGGAAGTATCCAAGTATATTTTCTACATTCGCTCCATGCAACTACCCACGTCCACCTAGTACTAGTCAGCTACTAGGTAGTACGACATGCATTTTTTTTTCCAACTTGACATATACATACATACTTCAATGTTCCATCCATATACATGCATCCATACATACATCCATACGTCCATTCACCCATCCACAAGTTGGAAGAAACACGAGATTCAAAAAGAAAAAAAAATCTAGAATTTGAATTCCTCATTACAGAATAATATCCTATATTTATCAGAGACTTTTGCCCACGAAGAAAGAAGTTAGCGCACCGCCTTGTAATGCGTCCGGCATTCCTCCAGCTTCGCTAAGATGCGTCGTTTATACATACATGGTACACATAGTACACATAATACATACATGCAGTTCAGACTGTGCTGGTAGGTGGTCAGTTACAAAAGATCGACATGGAAAATGCAACTAGCTGGAGACTGGAGAGAGCGGATGACAAGCCGCCATTTAAGTCTGCTGCTTCTGCCCTTCTGCCCTTCTGATGCTGTAATGTCTACTAGTTATTGTACTATCCTCAGACCTAGGACGTAGGTATTGTATGTACATCCGTGGATGCGGTTATGGTCTCGTCCCTCTCCTCGGATGGTCAGGTCCAAGATCCAAGATGTCTTATCTTGGTCTTGCTTTAGGAATCAACAGGATCCTTCGACTTACATGTGAGTCTCACATCTCTCACTTAAATTACATACTTAAAACCCGTCTAGTTGATCATCTTATAAAGCTATCCAACGGCTTTCTCATCGAATATGGCTGGTTTTACATAGTACTGCGTAGATGTATCTCATTATACGTCTATGCCTATGCCGGTACCACATCTCCCATGTAAGGAATACCCGTATGGATCTGGCCACCCATGGGCCATGGATGTAAGTATGCACGTACCAGTGGTGAGAGAGTCGCAAACATTGGACGTTTCCCATGTACATCTAGACCCAATATTTGCCCGTTGGGTACATGTGGTCCAACAGCCATGCAACAGACCGTCACACATTTACCTTTGCGACTCGCATGCCCGGCTCTCACGATACACACTTGACGGGATGCCCATGGACGCCATGGACACCATGGAAACCACAGATACGCCATATTACACCACCTACCTATCTACTCAGGTACCTAGCAATAACATACATACTACACCATACATCCAATGTATCTCCGCGTATTGTTTTGTGCGATACCTCGCCTGCATGGTAAATCCGATGGTGCGCTGCGCTGCGCTGCATTAGGCCTTGCTTCGAAAGAAGCCGACTTACATAAAGACTGCCAGCCAGACTAACCATGCAACTTCAATCTATTCTTCTCCTCGTCCCGAAGGGTCTGCCGTAATTATATAAGTACATAGATCAGATCGATCCATATCTCGAAGGATCCGATACATAAGAAAAAATAGAGGCGCGAACACCCAGACTAAATACGTAGTAGTTCGCCTTCCCCTGAATTTTGCGCATTGCGACCTCGAGCTGGGAATTGCCTGCTTCGAAATTCCGTGGATGCACAGCCATATTGCGCGCTTCCGGCAGGTCAGATACGATCATACATCTGACTTGGTCTGAGTAGGTAACTTGCTACATAGGTCACGGAGTGACGGAATCACCCGACCAGGCCTCTTTTTAAATCTAGACACACGCGCGCGCACATACTCTACACACTCGCACACATCTGGGCATACAAGTCTCGTCCACGCTGGCGCATTCCCATGCGATCCTCCCCCACGTCCTAGTCTTTCCAGAGGTGTTTGCAAACGCCCGTCAGGTAGCCTTACACACTACCCTTTAACCCTTTTACCGTCGGCGTCTACAAGCTTCTTTTTCCTGAATTATCATACTCCGCGCTCTCGCGCATTCTGCGATTGTCGCTGAATGTCACTAAAAAGCTATGCGCCACTGACGATCGCTGTGTCGCCAATACCAGTGGATGCCAAGTTTGAGGCTCGGACTGGTGGAAAGAAGCCATTGGCGTGTTTGCGCACCACTTCATAACTCTCCACTACCTATTCACTCCGGCGCATTTGAGATAGAATCTAATATACCTGCTACTTATTCTCTAAAACTATTAAGAGGTTGCGCAAAAGCGCACCTTGGCGATAAACATTATAGTACAAGAATCGACAGTCAGGTGTCCCCAGATTGACCAGCCGCCACTGAGCCGACCCCGTGTGGTTCGTGGTCGCAAACGACAACCTCGTCGTATGCGAGTTGAGGTGAGCAAAGCGGGCAAGTTGACAGCCGTATCCAGCCAATAGTAATGCTCCGTGGATGCGCCAGTTTGTCTAGTAACAGGGATTCGGTCCTCAGAAGTGCCCAGCAAAACCCGGTAGGGTACGTACGCAGTAGATGGACACGATGACCACTCGGAGTAGTCCCCAGACCCATCTGGAGGATACCTGAGGGTCTGTAGACAACTAGTTGGTGTGTGAGTGGGCGCGCGGGACGGAAAAGCTGCATCTAGAATTCGCAATTCATCACTGATGGACCTAACTAAAGAATGGAGAATGGAGTAGTAAAAAAAAAAAAAGGAAGAGAAGAGAGATGCTAGGCTGGTAGGTCTGGTAGGAGTAGACAAGACCAAACGTCCCGAGAGACCCTTGATGGCTCTCCAGAGAAGTTACCCGTCCCAAATTCAGCGTTCCCATCTTTAAGGCTTGTTTTCCACAACCTTGATGAATATATTACTGCGCTTTCTTACATGCTTCCCTGCCCCGAAGGAGAAATAAAAAAGAAATGGGATCCAGCCCCATGCCTGTTCTATGTTTAACCGTTTCTGTACAGGCAGCACGGATACGGCGTCTCGGTGCTAGAAATGCGCAGCAATCAGGTCGCGAGCTGAGGGCACTGGCCAGAGTAATGCCCAGGAGCGTCCGGTACATCCATGATAGTACTAATAATTATTGATGACATCCCCATTGTACCTAGGGGGAAGCGAATGACACACTGTTTTACCTGGTAGGGTTGGACAAATTGAACGAAATACCCACACCTAAATGCCGACTCTCTCGTGATAGGCGCAACGAAGAATTGGAAGAGAGCAGAAAAGGGAATGGCGCTGTATTTCGCACGTATTTACAACGGGAGGAGAATAGTGGGAAGTGTAGGCCGTGGAAGCCATAGAAAGCCACAGGAAGCACTTAGAACTTGGAGTTCGTCGACGATGCGCGACGGGTTGTATGCGCTGGCGTCGAGTTTCATCCACTTGGATCGAATCAGACCCTGGGAACAGCAGCAGCTTCTGACAACCCAGATCCTTTCAACCAAAGGCTGGATTTATGGATGTATAGTAGATGTATGCATTGTACCATACCTACATACATTACATACAATACATACAAGTTTTCCTGCGCAGCCAAGCGCGGGCTACTTTGGGCGCAACTTGCGGGATCGCCCAACAAGACTTCCAGGTTTCTCCATTCCCCACGCGCTATGTATGTACAGCTTGAACAGTGAACTTGGTTGGCTGAGGAGAGGAGGTTCGTAAACACTCCACGATCCACGACACTCTTTAAGCTTGTTCGCTTCGCCTATTCGAGTCAACTTGCAAAACAAACAACATCAACATCAACAACAACATGGGAAAAAGAGGAGCCAGCAGGCCGCGGCCATCTTCTAGTTTCACAAACATTTCCTCTCCTCCGCTTCCCTCGTTTCTATCATTTTATGACTTTATTAACTAGGTAGGTAGGAGAAGATCATAAACTATCGTAGTTGTTCGAAGCGGCGCATACTAGTATACACACACCTTCTCTTACTCTTTCTTACTAGGGGACCTGGGGTTAAGTGGCCCTTGAACTCTTCTTTATCTTGACCGCTTATGATATGGATCGAACCACGACACCGTCTAACGGACAGGGTAACCTATCAGCGTCGCGACCTAATTTTTCTTCGGTCTGTTGATCTACACCGCACCTAATGATACTCTATCTAACCTGCGGTCTTTTTTTCCCACCTCGAATCTCTTCCCGACTTTCTGACTCTAGGGGTTAACATCCCGCCGTTGCGCTCATGTTTGCGCGCAGAAGGGAAGAGGGGGAGAAACCTTGAAGAGAGTAAAATAAAAATAAAAAAGAGATCGACATCGGAGTTCGTCAGATCGCGACCGACTGCGACAACTTATTTATTAGCCAAGCAGGAAACCGAGTAATTTTTTTTCCCACCAGCCTCCGCATGTTGCCACGATAATCTGCCTTCTCCCATGACCCCATCAGATAGATTGCAAATGTTAATTAAGAGGAAGACATCGCCATTGGATGATATAGAACTATTCGCAGCTTTAGTATACGATAGCCCCAACGTGGACTACCTAACTAATGCATTGTATACCTTGCGTTGGGCTATTCTGCCATCGCAGCTTTCTGTCAAACCGCATTTCCCTATCTTTAACTCATCTACATACCATCTGGTGTATTTTGATATTTCTCGCCTATTGTAGGAAGCAGTGTTTCGCACCCTTAGGGTTTAGCGACTTTGGACCAATGGTAAAAATATGCGACTTCGCTGCGGCTACCATCTTATGTCGCTGCAACGGTTTGAGGGAAACAGCATGATGCGTATGCATGTCACATCATTGAGGCGACGTAAGACGTCGTTCAAGACCAACTAGACTCACTTGGTCTTCGAATTGCTGCGATCTGCAGTCATCACAGGACTGATAGACATACTAAGTATAGTAGATACCCGACGATATTGCTGACGATATTATTTTTAAAGGGTATGATGGACCATATATCACCGTAGCTGAGAATCCTGCGCGAAATTCTTCCTAGACAAGATTTCTGGCCGGTTGTCCCGCGGAACTGGTTGTGCTAAGAAGCCCTAATATACCTAAAGGAGGGGTTCGAAACTTCGACCCAACCAATTTTAGGATGTGAGTTGTCGTATTACCAACTCTTGTTACTCGTTCGAGACCTCACTTTAGAGAAGCTGAAGAAAAAGACGTCAAAACCGATGGTCGCGCAAAGCAGATAGCTTGCGATTTCGTTCGCACAAATTCTAGTCATTGGTCTGCACGGATTCACACACATAATTAGTGTAATATGTCGTCAAAAACCACTCTTTCTCTCTGGCTACCTTACCTACCTAGTCACCCCATTCTGCGCCACCTGGTGATTTGTGATTGAGTGTCGATAATGACGCCCCAGAGCGCTAGTAGGGTATTTCAATATGCAAATATCGTGTCGCATACATGATTAGAAGAGCCCCAACATTATTCCAAGTGCTTTTAAGGCTTGGGTGATGTTGTAGAGCTGGTGAGTTGCTGTCGTCAAGAGTACAGATGGGGATCTTTAATTAGTCACGTGATGTCGAGTTATATTCGCGATGAGATCTTAAGATTCACCGCGTCCCAGTACTAAATGCTTGTTCTAGTTGAGCGCAGCTTGAATGGAGGAAAGAACTTTGCGCATATGTATTAATGATTTATATGCAGAGAGTGAGTCACTACGCAAATGGAGAGAGGGCGAAACATGTTGTGGTTTGTGAGTTATCGCCGAAATTTAAAAAGATCGAATTGAATTTGAGTAAAAGGAAGACGCGATGATGTGCGACATTACGTCAGTGTTCTCTGAAGAACCGCATTGACCACTTAAAACTTTATGTCACATCACTAAGCTCTAGGTGGGCTTCAATGTTTCAACTTTCAGTGGGGTTCACAACTTCACATGCATCCGAAGTACTGGGTACTTGAGCTCCTTCCATCCCCACTTACACAGTTCGGATCAACTATAGTGCCGCTCCCTGGGATAGGCGCTTGGTGCACACTGTTCACAGGGCGCACCTTACAGTGTAATTTCTCTAAAATGTCTTACAGGCTGCCGACTCAAATTTCAGCCTGGCAACCAGCTGGAATTGTGACAGGGATTAGAGCTATCACTCACATCGCGATTTGTTTGTTTTGATTTCTTACCCCACTCCTTCCCAAAATAGGCACAGTAAAGATACGTACCTTCATGCTATTACTGATTTTGGTTAAAGCTTAAGAAGGTACTTGACTTCATCATCTAATTCATCCAATGTAGTCAGGTACCTAGCGCATGTACCCCAGTACGTAAATCCGTTAACCTGGAGAATCAGCTAGAGAATATCAACATCAACAATCGTCGATTGAGTCTCTGTGTCAATGGTTTTGGCGTTGATATAATGAGCCAACGGTTCTAATTCTGAATCGCCGAATGTTCTCCTCTTTCCATCTGCTGAGACAGTGTTGTTGTCGTTGAGTTTGAGGAAAGTACCTTTATCGCCGGTAGGGTACGAGATACATTCACTTTCATCGCATCGATTGCGCAATTGTCGCATTCGCATCGTCGCCGCCTTACATTTAGAATCAGGTACGCCAACGACCCTTAATATTGATCTCGCTCGTCACCGTTCCTATTATCACAGCTATAATCGTCCACTGTAAATAGTATCTAGCACTCCCTTAACCCTAATCACGACTTTCACCCATTACATCTCATCTATATCCAACGCCGTCCTCAATCCTTTTCTTTTCTTCAACATCTTTTTTTCACACATCCGTCTCCCACCTCCACCACAACTACCACAATCCCACACAACCATCTAACCATCTAACCACCTACACTCTCAACACCACCACCATCCATCTGTTTTCTCATCCCATACACAATTCCGTCTTCCTCCTCACCAACGCGAGTAATTACTTAGGTAATTCCACGTTGGTAATTGTATTCGTTTCTTATCATATTTCATGTAAATGTTTTAATCACTGTCCTGTTTTCTTTCTTTCCGATTGACGACATATTGTTATCCCCCTTTCGTCACGGAAGCTGTTCGCAGCAAAACTTGTTTGTATTCATCACCCTCATCCATCATCCATCATCATCACCTTTACACCCTCGCGCCACCGTGCGTCGTTGTAAAGATTGTTAACACTTCACCTATTATAAGTCATTTATTATTGCCGATATCATTACTCGCGATACCATCATCGATATCGACGAGGAAGGCAAGACCGCATTGGCAATATCCTTTCCCTGTCATAATATCCACTCCCGACAGGCCGCTACAGGTGCAAGTCCAAGTCAATTGAGGTACGTACCAATCTCCTAACTCTAATGTTTACACATGCACACCACAGCTACATGGGCTTACATGGGCTACATTGGGCTACATGGGGACCTCGCAGCAGCAGCAGCTATCAAAGCAAAGCTACCACAGCTGCTAGCTGCGCAGTGCACCCCATCACACCCCCCCATCGCACCCCATCGCACCCATCAAAACCCCATCTAACTCATCCAACCCTTACCAAATCCATCCATTATCATCTCAAACCCATACCTACCTAATCACAGCCAACCCTACCAACTTTACCTACACTCCTTCTCCTTACTACCCCTACCCCTACTACCATCCACTACCATCACCACAACCCGCGTAGGCATTGGATCTTGAAGAACTTGGAGCTCCATCCCAAAAAAAACAATCTTGGCCAATTTCCACTTCAATTCCTGCCATCTTCTATTTCCATTACCCGCTACCACTCTTATTCACCCGCACATACACGTTTTCTCCTATCATCAACTTCATCTGTTCCTCATTATCCACCGCGCTATCCACTTCAATGCTCACTATCTCACCTAAAAGCAACTTGATTCATGCACATTTCCACATCAACTGCTCAAACCTAATGCATTAATGGCTATAGGGCACCTTCTTGAACTCTAGGTGCATAATTATTTAGCACGCGCCGTGGAGTGTCTGGTTCTGAACATACCACAATCCCACTCTTCCTAATTCCTCGATTCCTCAATTCCCTCAGATCGCCTTATTCCGTGATCTCCCAATTGTGGTATCAGGCCGGAAAGCTTCTCCAAGCTATCCTCTACCCCCCCAGTCGAGCCGCGTCTATTTGATCATCCGCACCTTTAAACACCCACACTACACATCGTTCTAGTTTATTATGGACGCAAAGGTACGTTATCACTAACCGATACCGAATTTCTTTTTCTGTAAAATGTCCTATTTGTATGATTTTCTATGTGACCTTGTTTCCTACCTGGGTAGTCCTAGGTGGCTAGGTCAAGCTTTTATCTTGGTTGGTTCTTGCGTTTTACCACCGAGGTCTTCACCTCGGGAACTAACGTCCTTTACCTTACCTTAGCCTTAGCCTTTGATACCCTTTCCATTTTCTTATCTCGAGTCTTTTCTCTTTCCAGTTTGAGCAGGCCAAGCTAACTTTGTTCTTCTACAGCCCCATCGTTTCGGCTACGCGATGGCCCCTCGAGGCACCGAGAATCAACCACTCGGAGACAAGGCGATTCACCACCGCCACAAATCCACAAGTAATATCAACATCATGAACCCTATCAATGCCTCATCGAAGGCTACCTTCAACTCCACCGTCAACGGAGCCCTCAACCGAGGAAAGCCTACTATGTCCAACGACAGCGTCATGCCTAATGCTAAGGGCCTCTCTAAGGGAGTTGTAGCAATGGCGCAAGAGAACCAGAATCGAATTGGCGTTAAGGAGGCGTTCTTGCAACCTCCCCAACGACCTCCCAAGTCCCTTCACTCCTCTGCATCGATGACCCACCTTCAACGTATGACCTCTGAGTCTCGCCCCATCTCGAAGCCTACTATCTTCGGCCCGCGAAGTCGTCCTATTGTTATCTACAATGACCACGAGAATGAAGTCGAGGAGAAACAAGAGGCTCGAAAGCCCATCGATACAGTCCAGGCATCTACAATCCCCAAGGGTGATGTTCAGACTCACAGCGAAGGTCCTCTAGAAGGCCGTTTGGACGAGTTTCATATGGCGGAGAGCCCCAAGCTCTCGCAGCGTGATCGTTCTTCTACTCGCCAAGTCGAGGAAGACGTTACGGAGGCTATCTACTTGGATGCCGTTGAAGAACTTTCCAACGAGACGTCCCCTGCCTCTGCGTCCGACTACCAGAAGGAGCTGTCAGAGGGTTGGCAATCGCCTAAGTTGGACAAGTACGCTGAAGAACCCGATGTCGCTGTTCATGTGGACCCTGATGTCCAGAGCGACCTTCCTGACTTCGAGGAAGTTGCTACTGAAGCACGAGCGCTCAAGGACCTGCCTATGCCGGGTCACCAAGAGGAACAGGTCGAGTTCTCGGACTACGAGGATGATGACTATTCCGACGACCAGGGATATACAGCTCAACATTCACCTGGCGCTACTACGGGCTTCGTCACCATGATCGTGGTCCCTCCCAAGTTGACCAAGAAGGGTGAAGCAGAGATGCAAGCTGCGAAGGCTCTTGTCGAGGGCAAGCATATGTCAGAGACCTACGAGGAGTTCTGGGATATCGGCATGGTGTCTGAATACAGCGTGGAAATCTTCGAGTACATGCGAGAGATGGAGGTAAGAGAGTGTGGATGACCCTACTGCGATGCTAGATTGCTAACGTTTCCCCCTACCCCTACAGATCCAGCTCTTGCCAAAGGCTCACTACATGGATATCCAGAACGAAATTCAGTGGTCCATGAGATCTGTCCTCATCGATTGGCTCGCCCAAGTCCATCTTCGATTCGGTCTCCTTCCTGAGACCTTGTACCTAGCGGTCAACATTGTCGATCGATTCCTCTCGGTTAAAATTGTTTCCATGTCGAAGCTGCAGCTCGTCGGAGCTACTGCCCTGATGATTGCGGCTAAGTACGAAGAAATCAACTGCCCCTCTCTGTCCGAAATGGTCTTCATGGTAGAAGGAGGCTATACTCCGGAAGAGATTCTCAAGGCTGAACGTTTCATGCTGAGCCAACTCGAATTCAACCTTGGTTACCCGGGTCCGATGAGTTTCATGCGACGAATTAGCAAGGCAGATGATTATGATTCTGAGATTCGAACGGTGGCCAAGTATTTCTCGGAGGTCACTCTTATGGACGAGCGATTTGTTTCGACTCCTCCTAGCTACGTGGCCGCCGGTTCTCAGTGTTTGGCTCGCCTCATGTTGAACAAGGGAGACTGGGTAAGTGAAATTGTTCCCAAAATCGATAATATGGTTATCTAATCTCCAGCCTATAGACTCTCCAGCACGTGTACTTCTCCGGCTACACATTCTCTCAGCTGAAGCCTATCATGGCTACCATCATGGAATGTTGCTACGATGGCCGCCGCCACCACAATTCGATATATAGAAAGTATTCGAACAAGCAATTCAAGTGCGCCTCCATCTACGTCGCCAACATGATCGAGAAGGGATTCGAGCTCCCCTTCCAGAATTGCGCTTACCAGAAGAACGGCACTGACGATTCCCGCTGGGGTTTCACTATGCCGCTCCCTACCCTTTCTACCCTCCCTACCGTCCGTTAAATCAGCCACAATACCAGGAACACCCGCAGTCTAGTACTTGACTGCAATTGCTTGTGTACTAATAAAGTGACGATTGCACGCGACTTGGCGGTTTATTATGGCATTCACCCTACTTCTCTATGGCCTCGTTCTCATCTACAGTTCGGGCTAATTCTTTACCAACTTTTAATACTGGCATCGACTCGCGCTGCCAATCACGACACGATACGAGGCGCACGAAAACACATGACACTCTAATTTCCGACGACTTTTCTCATTCAACACTTTCATCTCTTTGCGATGGCGTTTATGGCAGAAAAAAGCACTCGACCTGCATGGCGAGCATCGGCATCCACGGCGTTCGGCCCTATAGGAAAGGGCGTGGTTAGGCACACATAGGCGTATGGGCGGCATTGTCTATTCTAATCACAACATCGACATTGCTGGTGGAGAAATGGGTTCTCGTAATCTACTTTCGAAGCTGGCGTTGTCATTCTAGGGCTAAAGAATCGATACCTTTAGTCCTACTGTTTGATATACCATCCTGTTTTGTGGGGAGAAGTACTCTTGGCCCGGGCTCTTAGGAAGGGTTTTTCGAGATGGACGTTCCTGTCAATTCTTCCATAATCGTTTCCGTCCAGCTCTATTCCCCCAATTCTTGTACACACATTTCGGTGGGGGGTGGGATACCCAATTGCACATCTTTCTAGTGGATATGAGACTTAAGTCGACGAAGTCCATTCGCCAGGTTTACGGGGTGGTGGACAGGATCAAAGGTTCTTAAGAGGCATACACTACATGGAATGCATTATCAAAGGTTTTTTTAAACCAAAAATATCTGAGCTTTTACTGGACTTGATCGTGACTGTTGTGAAATGTAAAAGTACTGGCTATTCGGAAGACGGGTCCCGTCAACTTAGGCGAAGAATATGGAGTGCGCAGCCCACTAGCAATCAATCCTATAATCTCTCTACACGGAAGAGTTTTTGGTTGCGTTTCTTTTCTGTCTTCCACAATGTTCAATTGGCAGTATGCTACTGACGTTCACAATTACCAGCGATCGCTCGGGTCGGCCCTTTGCTACACGATATTCGACACGAACCATTCGACTACAATTGAATGATCACGGTTTCCTAACTTGAGCTATCGTACAAATTGAAATTTTTTGGCATGCTTGATATCCATAGGTAAGTTGTAGATATAGGTAAGCACAGAAAACGCAACGCTCAGATATTTCTCGACTGCTTATACGATATAATTAAATCAACATCACGACGCAGCGGCGACTAGGCTTCCCTCGCTACGCACAGTTTCGCTAGCTAACGCCTTCTTTTTGGCCTCCAAGGCTTCGTAGTTGCGCTTCATTGCTGCTTTCGTGAATTCCGAACCAGTCACCTTTGGATATTTCTTAAGCGGACCTTGGATCTCGCAGTCTATGTTGGGTTGGTTAAAATACGCCATGCTGTATCGCGGACCGTAGTAGTCGACAGCGGGGTCCGTGGGCGTCTTAACGCGATGGAACGTCGACTTGAAGCGGTCGTCGCTCCAACTCATCAGGAGATCGCCACTATTCCACTATTAGAACTCCCCCATCTCACATTCACGCTCCCCTATTCGCAGAAGAGGGGGTTGACTCACATATTACACACGATCTCCCCCTCGGCCGGCTCAACCTTGGTCCACGTATCCCCCAGCCCGAACTCGGTGCACACCTCCCTCCCGGGACAGATCTCCAAGCCGCTCTGGCCCGGGCGCTGGAAAAGCAAGGTCACGAAATCCCAGTCGGCGTGCGCGCCGGCGCGGTAATAGCCCTCCGGCGTCGGCACGCGCGGGTCCATCTCGAAGTAATGCAGGATGCGCAGGACGGTCTGCGCATTCGGGCGCGTCACATCGTGCGCTTTCACGAAGTAGTCGTCGGCGAAGCCGAGCCCGCGCGCAAAACACAGCATCAGCTTCTCGGAGACGTGCTGCGCGCGGCGCATGAAGGCGAGGCTCTGCGCTTTGAAGCCCGGGAGCACGGATTCGGGTAGCCAGGAGTGCTGCATCGCGGCGCCGTACTGCATCTGGTAGCTCTCCTTCTGGTCGGCGACGCCGGTGCTCGGGCGCACTTGCGCTCCCTTTTCCCAGCCTGTGTTCAGGTGCGTGAAGGGGACTAGCGCTTTGGTCGCGTCAGGGAGCGCGAAGAAGCGCTCGGCGGCGGCGAATTGGGCTTCGATCTCGCTGGGGGGGATCCCGTGGTCGGTCAGCGCGAAGAAGCCGTCGGTCTCGGCCGCGTGGATTAGTTGCGCGGTTATCTCCGGGAGCCGGTTCGGGAAGTCGTAAAGCGAGATCTTGGGGATTGTGCGGTTGGAGTATTTTGTTTCTTCCATTTTTGGGGGGCCGCTTTTGGGTTTGGTAGGGGAGGGCAGATGGGGATGGGGATAGGTGAGGTAAAGCTTTGGCAGGTGTGATTCTGGCTCCTTTTATGAGTCTGGTGTGCCTATATTTGAGGTAGAATATAACCTTATGATGAACGATAGTTTGTTTAAACACCTCTCTAGAAAGCTTTAGATCAAGCCAGCGGCACGAGAATGAGACCTCATTAATATATAATTCGATGTCTGTGCTACAAGGCCCTCTACCGAAGTGGCGCTCATGTCTCGGGGTCGACGGGGCGGTCCGGGAGTGGAGACAGGAGACCGGTTGATAAAGCTATTGGAGTTATATATAGGTAGGTATCATCCTGCGGAGATAGCTTATCCTGACTTATCATCGACCGGAGGCTGCCGTCAGCTCGGTGTCTTACATATTATCTAGTACTAGGTATGTACTTCTCTAGTTTTCACGTGCTTGGATCTTTGCTGCTCGGTGATGTCTAAGACATCAAGTATATGAGGTAGCTTAGAGCTGAGCTGGCTCGCTAATGGGGATACATCTCTCTGAAAGAGATACGATTTGGGGGACTCCTGGCGATTTGATTCCGTAATCACAGTGTTCTTCAGAAAGGAATCTAGCTTGAAATGACACAGGCGAGTCTATCTTACGTAGTATGCCGGTAGAATAAAGAATAGGACTCCATCGTACCCAGCAAACAAATGTCTCGCATGCATTGCCAAGGGTTTTAAAGACCTGGAAACCCGAACCAGACGTTAAAACTGACGCCACTTGTCGTAAATGACATTCTATAGGTAAATATTGCTATAAAATAATACACAAACAACATTGCAACATTATTGCTATTTTATGACTTGAAGTTTGTTTCAAGGGTTGATGTCGTGTGTAGGTGTATATGGAGGCGGGTCTATGATTATTCATCAAGCTTCGAGCGGTTGCTGGATTTATAGGGGTAAGGGTAATCTGACCGCCTCGGATTTCAACTTATTACATGTTGAGGCGACCAAAAAAATTGCGAAAAAAAATTGACTAATGATTTGCTCATGGGAACTACTTGGGATGAAAGTGTTTCTTGACTACGAGAAAGGAAAAATAGAGGGAAAATAAGGATTCACTGTGCGATGTGGGCGATGTTGAGTAGGAAAGGAACAAGATATTTGTCGAATCATGGTTACAATTGCGGTCACGACTATAGCTAGGACACGCACCACCTATTTTTCCAGGGATAAAATAAATGAAATAAAATTTAATTTAATAAATTAAAAATAAAAAACCATATTTAATCACTTAATAATCCCTTATATAACGATATAGAGAGAATTAAGTTAACGAGATGGATTAAATTATTGAAAAAAAATAAGATAAAATTAATTCCGCAACCCTTTTAACGCGTTACGTGCGGTTGATACTTAGCCTGTACCTTCTCTAGTTGCTCCTGTTAGCGAACTTCCCCGGCATTTCCAAGGAAGGTAGGTCAGGTCAGGTAGGTGGTAGGTACCCCCCAGATGGGCGCCGATGGGCGTGGAAGCTAAGGGTGCTAGGTACTAATTTAAGCACTGCAGGTACTGATAAAGATCAGACGCGCGCAGCTACCCAGAGACGCAGCTACCCAGATAATTGCACGCGTCCCCTTCCTAAAGTACATCCCCAACTATTCTTCCTTTTTAAATTCATTTTTAATTCTTCACTCTCTCGTTTTCACTCAACACAATCAAAAATCCTTCCAAAATCATTCCTCTTCGAGTTGTCGATTTTTCCGATTTTTTTTTCGGCTAAATCAATCTTCGACTTGAATTTTTTTCTATTTCTCTCTCTACGCAAATCATATCACTCTCTACCAACCCACACATCAATAATCCCGATGGCACCCACAAGACCAGCGCGTGGCGCGGCCAAGGAGAATGGTACTGCCACCGAAGCTGCAGCAGCTACTACTGGCGATGCTCCCGTGAAGCGTGGACGTGGCCGACCTCCCAAGAACGGTATCGCTGCTCAGGAAAAGAAAGCTCCATCTGGTCGCCCTCGTGGCCGCCCTGCTGGAACTGGTGGCGTGAAGAAAGCTGCCAAGCCCGCACCCCCTAAGTCTACTCGAAGTGGTACGGCTGGTCGACGTGGTCGACCTCGCAAGTCTGACACGACTGCCGTCACCACCCCCAAGAAGACTGCTGCGACGCCTAAGTCTGCATCCAAGACCGCTAGCACCGGTAAGGGACGTGGCAGGCCTCGCAAGAGCGCGGCTCCTGCCCCAGAGCCGGAGGAGGAGGAAGAGTCTGAGGAGACTGAGGAGAAGGCCGAAGAAGAAGGTAAGTTTGTTGATCACACGAGCTGCATGCTGATTTTTCTTTGTTACGATTATTGTGCAAATACCATGCCGAGCTTACTAGACATTTGCTAATTCTCCCTTCGACTCTAGATGCTGCCGCTGATGACGATATCGCCTTGGACGATGCTGCCGAAGACGACATTGCCGCTGATGATGATGTACCACTTCAAGAGGTAAGATCACAACCTACCTCTCTTTCACTACAGCCCCCCAATATATTCACGCAAGCGACCAAGCTCTTATTGATCCGGGGTATACAGGAGGATTAGGATAACGAAGTGGCCGCCTCATACGTCGGAGGCCTACTAGCCAGTGCTTTCCGACGCTTTAGTAACATACACGGGACACCTAGAAGCTGAGGCTGCCATGGTTCTACTGCTACGGAACTAATTTCACATCAATCTTCTGCGGAAGTTGTGCGCGGGTACGGGCGCGCTCGTGTCATAGGAGGGACAGTCTAGCGGTTTGCTAAATGGGACGGCGTTGATAGTGAGCAAATGGGACTGAATGCGTAATTCGGAAATGGCAATAGCTCGCTGGTTTACAATGACTATTACAGGGGCTGATTTCGGAATGTTCATAGGTCTCTTCATGATTTCGGAAAAAAAAACAGTACGAGAATAATATTAGCTCCGCCTCGAGGACTTACGACCCTTCTAACTATGGTCATGTGTAACAGTCTGCTATCAATCTTAACCCATGCAGACGCCTTGCTATACACATTGTTTGGAAGTGAGCTAGGTGATGCAGACGGTCTTCTATGATCTTTGTAGCCTTTACAATGCTCGCAATGCCTCGGTATCTACCAGGTCGGACCTTGAATTATTGTTGAGCTGCTCGTTCATTCTTTCTTCCACTCCTCGAACTCTTCTTCCAAGTGGTCCTTGAGCTGTTTGAACCTATTCCCGAAATTCTTCTTGCAGCGCCAGCACACCAAGTCCCTGTTGAGAAAGCCAGCCTCCCTAGGGTGCCTCCGGGGATCGTCCTTGGCGAGCGGGAAATCGGTCACGTCGATCAGGAACGGCGTGTTGAAGCTGTTGTAGTGCTTGCGGTGGCGCATACACTCCGATATCATGTCCGGCGATAGCACGTGCACGTGCAGGTCGTTCATGCTCGGGTGCGCGTGTATGCCGACCAGCAGCTCGCTCTCCCAGTCCCGTCCCTTGGGTAACGGCTCCCCGTCGGCTAGTTCCACGTCCCCGTTTAGCACGGCCTCGCGGTCCCGCTCTTGCGCGCTGTACCGCCCGTACCGGCGTTGCAGCTCCTTCGCGACTAGCCGCTTCAGCTTCTGCGTCTCGGCCTGCACGGAGGAGAGGAAGGCGGCGTCGTCGAAGGCGTCGAAGGGGTGGAGACGGCTTCGCGGCGAGCGCGGGAGGAGAAGCGTGTGGACGGTCGATTTAGGGTACAGGTCGTTGATCGCGACGAAGGAGGCGTCGTGGTAGATCACGCGCTCGGAGGTCGGGTTCGCCGTGTAGGCGCCGAGGCCGTCGCGCTCTTTGAAGGGCCCCGTTCGCAGGTTGTGCATCGGGGGGAGCGGCTTCGCCGTTTCTTTGGGCACTTTGGGCTTGGGGGACATGAGCTCTGTGACTTGAGGGGTAGGGCATTAGTCTTCTCTTGGTGTCGCCGCCTTAGGTCAGGTGGAATTGGTGAGGTGTAGATCATCTCAGCCTTCCGTGGAACTTACATGCGTTGCGCTTCGTGCCTTGACTTGCGCCGGTGGCTGCTGGTGCCGGTGCCGTGCCGGCGATCTCTTCCTTGGTGATCGCATCTTCGGGGTCGGAGTCGGCTGGCGGCATCTTGGTGTTTCTCGACCTGGCTAGAGCGTGAAGGTCCCGAGATTTGCTGTAAGCTGGGGCCAACGGTTTGAAACCCTCGACGACTACATTTAGTTGGTTATAGGTTGGCTTAAAGGTGATTCGGCGATAAAATAGACCCGACAGATTGGTTGGTTGGTTCGTAACTGCAGTCAGATGTATGCTATGGAGTCCGGATTACTACATTCACCCCTATATATGCATCCATGTGAACATTAAGGGAGTCTGGAAAGTATAGTATGATACATTAGGTAATTGGATCAGACCGAATTCGTGTGAAAGTTAATATGGCATTATTGAAGTTATTCTCAGATACCAGAGAGTTAGATAGTGCCATAGTGGAAAGAGGTGGAAATACGGAAAGTGGAGTTCTCCAACAGTGCCCCGCCATCCGCTATCGACGACGGACGTAACTTTAGCTTTTGAGGTGACAACATTATGACTAAGAAGACTAAGATGACTAAGCACACTTGTCGGATATTCTCCGGCGCTAACCGCGAATCTTTAATTAGACTCGTTTACGGTGTGAGATTTTAATATCTTTCTTCCCTTCTACTCAACAAAAGAACCCATGAGATAATTCCCACGGAGCCAAATGGATTATTATCATGGGCAAGAAAGGCAAGGAAAAGGCCACGGCGGCGCCCTCGGATGCTTCCGTGGCCGCTAAATCATCAACATCATCGTCAAAGAAATCGTCCTCATCTAAAGCCGGCAAAAATACTGCCACCACACAACCTAACGATGACTTCATAGTCTTCACAAATTCTACTAAGGATACTAAACCTAAGAAAGGAGGAGGCCAAGGCGGTTCATCAGGGCCGGGAGGAAAGAACCCCGGATCGGGCGATGCGGCGGCAGAGGCTCCGGGTCCTCCAAAACCCACGGTGAAGCAGATCATCGGTGGAGCAAGTTGGACCGGGAAACTGCCCGTAAACCTGCTATCGGAACATTGCCAAAGGCAGAAGTGGGACAAGCCCGACTACCAACCTGTAAGCGGCTTGCCTTGCTCAACTGCCCAAATGTACTTAGTTAATCAATGCGAAATAGATCAGAAATACGGAAGGATTTTCCTACTTTGTCCAACTCAGTGCTAGAAACCCCAAGACTAAAGAGGTTCAGAAGATACCTCCTTTTAAATTGCCACCTGACTTCAAGCATCTCGTCACGAGGGAAACAGCTCTAGAAGCTAGGCATGCCGCGGCTACCTATGGCCTATTCAGGGTTTGTAGTATGAAGAACATACATACTACGCTCCCCCCAGATTATAGATCGCTATGGAAGAAATTCGAGGAGTTGAAGAAGGAAGATGTAAAGAAAGGCAACGCTTGGATGTACGACGCGGATCCCTTCGCTACTTTGAAACAGCGCGAAGATGACAAGGCCGCCGCCGAGAAGAAGCGCAAGGAGCAAGAGGCTATTAAGGAAAAAGCTAAGAATATGCCGGGTGCATCTGGTCTGGTTCTCCGAAGTAACGCATCGTCCTCAGGAGGCGGTGGCGGAAATCCCATGAAGGGATGGACTACCGTTCCGAAGATCGAAATGGGCCGGAAGACACGATCTCAGTTAGAAGATCTACTTCGCCGGGAAGTCATATGGAATTCGCACGGAGTGAAGATGTCTCATTCTCAGAAGGAGGCTATTGTTAAGGAATTCACAAATTCAGGCTTCCGAAAAAGCCACGTGGAGGAAGCAGTCGATGAATGCAAGGACAGGGAGGAGACCCTGGAGTGGCTACTTATACACGTTCCTGAGGATGACCTCCCTAGATGGGCTTTGCCGGAGAGCTACAGTGCGGGTGTTACGGTTGCTGCAACATCAGACCTGAAACGCGAAGCGGCAGTGAAACGATTGTCACAATCAGGTTACTCGGCCGAATTGTGTAAAAGACTTTATGATGAGAAAGGTGCAAATGAAGGTATTGCTGCTGAAGCGCTGCAACATTTCCTGTTATCTAGTGGTAATGACTCCGCGTCTATTAATACTACTACCGAAGAACCCTTTATATCAGGCACACCAGAGGAATGCTGGAACGACGAGATGGAGAGCCTTTCATCGGTATTCGGTGAGCACTTCAAACGAATTTCTAACGATGTCTGTCAAATACGCATCGAGACAGTCAACAATGGGCCTAAGAAGGACGTTGAGACCTACGCCCAATTTCGAAAGACACCGCGATACCCAGCAGAAATTGTTGTGGCTATCGTGTCAGATCTACCCTCTTACATTAAACTGAGCGTGGTCAAAAAGACGCTCGCTTATCTAACCGAATCTCTAAGCGAAGAGCCGATGAAGATCTACTTTGCTGTCGACTGGATTCAGCAAAATATCAACTCCATCATCGAAAGCCCTGGAAAGCTTCGAGATATATCTGGGGTTGCTTCCACTGCGGCAGAAATACGCCATGTTATCCCAGTGGGCCGGAAACTATCGAGGCATCCCAAGCCGCTGTCATGGGCTTTCGATCCGCGCAGCAGAGAAGAATGGCAGAAGAGGCAGGATAACCCTGCACTAAAGCAGATGTTGGCTCAGCGTCAAAAACTACCTGCTTGGCAAATGAAAGACTCAGTCGTGAGTACAGTCTCACAGAATCAAATCACCATCATTGCCGGTGAGACGGGATCTGGAAAATCTACACAATCAGTCCAGTTCATACTTGACGACCTTTACAGCCAAGGACTTGGTAATGCTGCTAATATTATATGCACACAACCGCGCAGAATATCTGCTCTTGGTCTCGCAGACAGAGTTAGCGATGAGCGTTGCTCGAGACTTGGCCAAGAAGTTGGTTATACCATCCGAGGAGAAAACAAGACAGGCCCACAGACGAAAATCACTTTCGTCACCACCGGTGTACTTCTAAGACGTCTACAGACTTCTGGCGGTCGAACCGAGGATGTTATTGCCTCATTAGCTGACGTTAGTCATGTGGTGATTGACGAGGTTCACGAACGAAGTTTGGATACGGACTTTCTTCTCAGTATCATTCGCGACGTCTTAAAACGAAGAAAAGATCTGAAGCTAGTGCTTATGAGTGCGACTCTCGATGCCGCCACATTTAAAGGCTACTTCGCTTCCGAGGGTCTTACAGTCGGGCTGGTCGAGATCTCTGGTAGAACATTCCCGGTCGAAGATTATTATCTCGATGATATCATTCGCATGACGGATTTTGCTGCTGATACTGGAAGGTATCGCGATCGAGATGAGGGGATGTTTGACACGGCCAATTCAGCAGATCAAAGTTATGGCGACAGAGGAGCACAAGATCCGATTAACAAGACTATCCAAAGATTGGGTTCCAGGATCAATTATTCCTTGCTTGTCGAAACCGCGAAAGCCATCGATGCTGACTTATACCAAAACAACAAAAAGGGTGGCATTCTCATCTTTTTACCTGGTGTTGCAGAGATCAATCGGACTGTTAGTCAACTAAAGAGTGTATCGTCTTTACATGTCCTACCTCTTCACGCCTCTCTTGATACGCGCGAACAACGGAGAGTGTTTACAAGTCCCCCTTCTGGGAAACGGAAAGTAGTTGTCGCGACAAATGTAGCGGAAACTTCAATCACGATCGACGATATTGTTGCTGTCATCGACACAGGCAAAGTCAAGGAGACGAGTTTTGACCCGCAGAACAATATGCGCAAGCTTGAGGAGACATGGGCTTCCCTCGCCGCCTGTAAACAACGCCGCGGACGTGCTGGCAGAGTACAAGCGGGGAAATGCTACAAATTGTACACTCGGAATCTCGAGCAGCGCATGGCAGAACGCCCAGAGCCTGAAATTCGTCGCGTTCCTCTTGAACAGCTTTGCTTATCTGTGCGAGCCATGGGAACTAAAGACATCGGTGGATTCTTAGGAAGAACGCCAACCCCACCGGAAATTTCTGCTGTTGAGAATGCCGTCAAAATGCTCCAGCGCATGGGCGCGCTGGATGGAGACGAGCTAACTGCTCTTGGTCAACAATTGGCCATGATTCCTGCTGATTTACGTTGCGGGAAGCTCATGATATATGGAGCTATATTTGGATGTCTCGAAGAGAGTATCTCAATAGCCTCTATTTTAAGCACCAGGAGCCCGTTTGTGTCCCCATCTGAGAAACGTGACGAAGCGAAAGCGGCTCGGATGAAATTTTCGAGGGGCGATGGTGACCTTCTCACTGACCTTAGAGCCTACCAGCAATGGAACGAGATGGCAGAACAAGGGATGCCTCAGCGACAATTACGCCAGTTCTGCGACGAGAACTTCCTCTCCTACCAAACCCTTTCAGACATCTCTGCTACGCGTACACAATACTACTCTTCTCTCGCTGAGCTCGGCATCCGCGACACTCGCCCACAAAGCACCCAAGCATCTATGTCTCTTGTCCGAGCCTTGACGGCCTCGGCGTTCACCCCACAGATCGCGCGCATCCAGTTCCCGGACAAGAAGTTCGCGACCTCGATGTCGGGCGCTGTGGAGCTGGACCCCGAGGCCAGAACTATCAAATACTACACTCAGGAGAACGGGCGTGTTTTCATACACCCCTCTAGCACGCTGCATGACAATCAGGGATTTTCGGGGAACGCGGTGTTCCTGTCGTATTTCAACCTGATGGCTACTAGTAAGATATTCATTAGGGATCTCACGCGTAAGTCTCCCCCTCCCTTTCATTTTCCCCTTTGATCTGTGATTACTACTGGTGATGGTCGATTGCTCATCACATATAGCGTTCAATGCCTTTACCCTGCTCTTGTTCTCTGGTGCGATCGAGTTGGATACTCTTGGAAGGGGCTTGGTGGTAGATGGTTGGCTGAGGTAGGTCCATTCTCCTCCCTTCTTCTATTCATGTCGTGATCTATGAAAGATTGGTGGTTTACTAACGTTACGTGAAATGTAGGCTACGGGGATGGGCGAGGATCGGGGTTTTGGTCTCGAGGCTGAGGGGGATGGTGGACAACATCATCGCGATGAAGGTAAACGATCCGCACGCGAACGTTTCCGATAACGAGGTGGTAAAATTGGTGGCGAAACTCATAGAATTAGACGGCCTAGATGCTTGACTACTTACAATATCGTTTGCTCTAGGTTTTTGAATGATCGATCTCTTGAGTTCTGAATCCTTGTTTTTCTCTTTCCAAGATTGCGCGACTAGGTGCCCACCAATCCCTATGTAACCCACGCCCACCGCTTCCCAGCAATTAGCGAAGACCTTCGCTATTGGATCTGGCGTTAGCACATAGCTACTTACTGTGGTTTTGTACAATACAACTATCACGTATGTAGGCTAAGTGCATGGTAGGATCTGTATGATGGAATACTGGATAGAATTTGTAGTATTTCTCCTTTTTTGTTATCAAATTTTTATGTTTTGAGTCTATGTTTGATTTTACGGCGAATGTTGACCCACCGATTATGGCGGAAACTGACCCAAACAACGGCTAGACGGATCACGAGGAAAAGAAGCTTACATCAATCCTCAACGCTATGGATACACCACATCCCCAAGTAACTCTGGGAGAGTAACTGGGTCTCTCGGATTCGGTTCCTTTGCCCGGAAAGCTTCGTAAATTTTACGAAGACCGTAGATATGAATACAGGGAAAAACAGTGGACGATAAATGAATTTTATGTTGTCTTTGGATAAACAGGGGGAAGTATTGGAAGTAGGTATTAGGTAATAGAGAGGATCAACAATTACGTAATGGAGTGGATTAAGAATGAATGCTTACTGAGCTTATGATGACGTAATAAAAGCATTTGAAAATTTATGTAATCAATTTTTTCTTTACTGCTATTGATCTACAATCTCTCACTTATTCCAAGCCGGGGATCCGAATATTATCACCATAACCTAGCGATTCCCAAACGTTTCCCTCATGATAAGCCGACGATATCTAGTCAATTAGCCTTATAGGTTCGCAGCCTAGACCCTCTTTCCCGACTCGTCGAACCGTATTTGCTTTTCCTGAACGAGGGCTTCTTGAAGATAGGAGCCGATCTCCACAGCCTTGACTGCGTTGGTCAGCTTCATGGGCAGCGGCTTGTTGTCGAGAACAGCAGCCACAAATTCGTTGGACTCTTGTACGAACGCCATCTCGAACCTGCCGTAGTAATCGTGCGGTACCTCTCTTGTGATGCCTCTTGAGTGATAGTAGTTGAGCAGGTTTATTTGAGGGTTGGCGTTGACTGAGAGTTTCCCTTCAGTTCCGATAATTTCCGTCGCGTCTTCTTGACCGTGCGCCATCATGCGGCTGCAGAAGTAGTATGCGATCTTTCCGTTCCAGAACTCAACAATGCCGACCGCGTTATCATAATCGTTATACTTGGCGAGGCCGGGCTGGACAGCCCTGATACCGTAGGCCGAAACGCTCTTCAAGGTGACGTCGTCACCGAGGAACCATAGGGTTAAGTCAATATCATGGATGGTCATATCGACAAAGACACCTCCCGACCAGGCGGCATATTCGACGAAGAATCCTGAAGGATCATGCTTGTCGCACGTCTGGCTTCGCACGACAACGGGGCGACCGATGAGGCCGCGCTCTATCTTGTCGGCAGCATCGCGGTACGAAGAATCGAAGCGACGAGAGAATCCACACATAACCTTTAGGTGCGGGGCTTTCTCAGCTGCTTCGACTACCTGCTTACACTACAGTCTCCAAAGCGAGGTCAGTGTTTGAGTTTGTGGTATTATGGCAGATCTTACGTACGACTTCAACTTTTGTCGAGAGCGGCTTCTCGCATAATACGTGAAGGTTCTTCTCGATGGCCTTGATAGCCTCTTCAGCATGTACCGAAGTTGCGGTTCCAATTACTACAGCCTCGAGACCTGCGTGCTGAAGCATTTGGTCGTAATCGGTGTACAAGGTGACTCCATACGGCTCCAGGTTTTGCTTTGCCCATTGGATTTCACTTTCGTCTGGGGAGAAAGCTGCGACAAGCTCTGCGCGAGGGGTTCGGTTTAGGAAGTTCAAGGCATGACGCTTACCCATGCGACCCAGGCCTGCAGCGGCGATCTTCAGCCTTTTTGGTGCCATTTTGACGAATTTAGTATCAAGATTTGGAGATTAACGATATGAGATGAAGGAGAAGAAGGTGATGATGAGGAGATGAGAGAAGGTGAGGATACTGGCTTCAAACTTGAGCGAAATCAGTGGTATACCTTTGACCTTTTCTATTCACAATGGATGGAGGTATGGTTCATGGTGTCCACAACTCGAAGAGTTTCTCGTGCTTCTTCGGATTTCAATTTCCTAGGAACTCTCTCCGAGCTCGACTGCATACTGCAATGGCGTTTTCGGCGTCCCTCGGCATCGGGATTGGCTACTATATTAGACCTGCATTATGGTCTTTCAATCCTACATACTTACCCCACACTCCGTTGGGGACTACCCCATACTACCCCACACAGCCCCCAGATTATCTGGGTACACATTACTTTCTTTCTTCTCTTATTGGTCTACCAAAAGTTCGTCTCTACGTCACATGCTGATCATTGGGCCCCGTAGATGCTTTCTCAAACCAGCTGACCAGTCACACAGGCAGACAGGCTGAAGGTTGCCCCAATTCAGGGGGCATGCATTACATAGTAGCTGAGGGTTGGGGCACTGTGGGGGTATTAAAGCCTGATGAGCGATAAAATAGGCTGTCATTCCCGCGGGTCGTCGTAGAGCAAAGACGGAATATTTTACCTTGCCCCCATTTCTATTGCTCAGTCGATTCTCTCCCAGAGCCAAAACCCTCTCCGATCGTGCAGCCTATATCGAGTAATGCGCCAAAGAAGTGGATGGTCAGTACTTGCCCCAGACATTGATTATACTATAGCAACAACTTAGTAACTTTGATGATAGCCTACCGTGTCGCAAACGTCATATCAAATGTAAGTCACACTGCTGTCCCATGAAGTATTGATCGCTTGTCTAACATGAAATAGGTGTAATAGTTCCAGGAACAGACGACTGCAAGAACTGTACCCAGAAAAAGAGAACATGTGCCAAGGGCGAGAGTTATCGCTTCTGCCCCGTGGTATCTGTGCGGTTCAATGCAGGTGAAAATGTTGGTGCCGCTCAGCAGGAGCTAGAGTTTGCAGATAGTCAAACATGGGTACATATTCCATCAACATGTACGTAATCCCTTCCCACTTTCGGCCTTGAAAGTGGGATTTGTTCCCCGTAACTAAGATATCACTAGTGAAATTCCTACCTCCGAATACCGATGAAGACGACGATGGTGCTATTTCGGGAAGTGAAGAGTACTCTAGTTCGGTGAATAAAGATGCCAATATCGAATCGAGTGGCAGCATTCTATCTGGGGCTTCTGCTGACCGGCATCGGAGTCTATCCTACTCGGAGCATCACAGTGCATCTGGACCCACCGGCTACTTCTCCACCGTCTTGGACTCTCCGTCGAATCTACCCGCCAGCCTTTCTGAGGCCGCTGACACAATCGATACCCACGCCTACCCCATAGGCTTGTCATCCTCTTCGTTCCCTCCCTTCTCGCCAGGCATACCGCTGGATCACCCAGCGATCCAGGCGGACTCGCCATTGGTCACAACACATTCGACCTTCTCCCAGGCTTCGTATTTCTCATCAAGATGGCCAGTAAAGAGTAAACATGAGGCGAGGCTCTTCCATCACTACATCGTGCACTGTTCTCCTTGGATAGATATCTGTGATCCCAAATGCCATTGGGCCAAAGAAGTCCCCAGGCGCGCTGCGCATTTCCAGGTCATATTAAACGGCGTCTTAGCCCTGGCGGCTCGGCACCTCTACATCATCGGAGAGCTTGAAGAAGATCAATCAGAACCCTACGTCTCTGACTCTCTACATACCCTAATCCTAGCCCTGGAAGATCCCATGGCGCATTGGGATGAGAATTTCCTCGTTGCTGTCATATTACTTAGGCTGCATGAAGAAATAGGTGAAATGGATGAGAGGTGTCACCATCTCGGCGCCTCGCGCATAATCAACGCATCATCTTCATTCGCTGCCGATGGCGGGCTGCGGGAGTCCGCGAGCTGGGTCTCGCTACGGCAGCACATCTACGTCTCCCTCACAACCCAACAGCCTTTAGATCTTAGCCTTGAGAATTATCGTTGTTCTTCCGTCTTCACCGAATCTCACGATGAAGCTTGGGCAAACAGGATAATATTCTGCTTCGGCAATATTCTAAAACATGTATTCGAACATGACTCACTCGGTCGCCTTTCGCAAGAAAAATGGGCTGAATTAGATGCAGACGTGGAAGAATGGCACAACACAAAGCCTTGGTCTTTCGCACCACTTGCTGAAGACCAATTCATCGATAAGAACATTGACCTTGGTCGCGCAGAATGGTATGGTGAATGGCCTGAGCTGCTAACCGCGCAGCCAGCCCAAGCAGTAGGACTGCAATACTTTCACCTCTGTAAAATCATGCTCACATTCTACAATCCTCGGACTGCACGTGTTGGTTTAGCAAGTCATCGCTCAAGAATCGCCATAGATGCGGAAATCAGAAAGCATATGCGCATGATTTTTGGTTACGCCAAATCAAATAGTCATGTCAAAAATGCTCAATTCCAAGTCTCACATATTCTAGTCGCCTGCGGTGCTTACTTGACTGACACTAAGGAGCAAGATGCAGCTGTTGAGTATTTGATAACGATGAGAAAGAGAACTGGCTGGAAAACTGACCATGTTATTAATGATTTACGAGAACAATGGAAAATATAATATTCCTGTATAATTAACCCCAAACGTCCGATCGCCAATTCCCACGCTTCTTGAGTCCATCCGTCCAGGCTTTGACATCCGCATTTGATAGACCTTTATGCTCAATTGCCATTTCCTCGACCCTCTTGTCTACCTCCCTTGCCATGCTAGCTCTACCACAGATATATAGGTTTGCTCCAGAACCCAGCATATCTAATACCAACTTGGCATTTTCCGCAACGCGATCCTGCACATAGGCCTTTTTTCCGTGTCGCGAATACGCCATAACGATTTCAAATATCTCGCTACCAAGCTTGGCCTGCGTCTCTTCCAACTCCTGACGATAGATGAAATCCTCGTCAGGGTGTCTACATCCGAAAAATAGCACCATCTTACCTACCTGCTTTCCGATCGAATGTAGCTTCGCTCGTTCGGCGATGAAAGCGCGGAATGGAGCGAGACCGGTTCCAGCTGCGACCATGATGATTGGCGTGCTACTTGCGAGTGGCAGCTTGAACTTAGATTTGCGGACATGTGCAAATACCTTAGTTCCTTGAAGAGCACCATCCGGTCCTGCTAAATCATAGGTTGGCCGTCCTGCGGGAGGAGATTGTGCGGAGGCTATTGGGACATTCGACATCGAGAGCAGGTAATTCCCCGTTGTACCGAAGATCGTCTGTGGGGACTGGCCTGCGAGCGCCTTGTTGGATACTAGAACCGTGATTGCAATTTTTCGCGGGGAAATCACACTGCTTGACGCGATAGAGTAGTAGCGCGGTTGAAGTGCCGGAATGGCTTCGATGACGAATGATAGGGGGAGGTTCGACCAGGATGCGTTGGGGCTGGCGAGACGGAGAAATCTCGCGAAAGTGAGATGCGTACATGAGACAAAATCGGCGAATTTGTCCTTGCTCCCACCCAACTCTATAGCAATAGACTTGGCCTCTGATGTCGGGGCAAATTGAGCGAGGTCGAAAATCGTCTTACGAGAGAGTGGCCCGCATATCTCGAGGTAATTTCGGAAAAGAGCAACGACGGTTGTGGGAGACGGAATCTTCGCTTGTCCCATGATGGAGAGGGCCGCATCCCTTTGACCATTGAGACCAAGTGTAGAAATGAGAAGCTCAACTTCTTCATTTGGATTGCTGGGCCATATGCCGATGTGGTCTCCGGTCTTGTAGTGGACGTCTGGGTGGTCGCCGAGATGTAACTCCATGTGAAGGCAATTCCGGTTACCGGACGTGAAGAGTTCGTGTGCCTTGGTGACAGGAAGAGCGCGTACAGAGGAGGACGTGGTAGAAGCTTCTGCGACTGGATTGCCGTGGGAAACCTTGCTGGGATGAGATTCCAGACTTTGCCCAAATTCCACCTTTACAGTTGGTTGATACTCGACAACCTTCTCTTCCAGCCCTAGGCCCTTCTTGAACATACCAAAGAGGTCATCCTTCCACTCCTGAAAGTCTTCCTCCGTAGCCCCCTCCGCATCGTCAGCTCTTCCGGTCGGAAGTAGTGACGTTGCGCCAGCGTGATTGAGGGCTTCGACCGCCACGTCGACGACGCGATTGTAGTACTTGTAGTTGCTGTTTCCAAGTCCAAATGCGACATATCGTAAGTTGGGAAGTTTCACATTGTCGTCCCCGATCTTCTTCAACCAGGTCCAAAGGCCGGCAGTGTTATCGCTCGGGTCTCCCTCGCCGTAGGTCGAAAGAAGGAAAATGGCAAACTTGCTTTGAGGGATGAGAGCGATCGTTTCGGCATCGAAGTCGGAGAGGTCAGCGCAAAAGGCGTTTAGGCCAAACCTAAGAGAACATTCCCTAGTAAGCTGCTCGGCGAAACGTTCCGAGGTACCAGACTGAGAACCCCAGAAGACGACGACCTTGTGGTCGTCTTCTTCCAAGTGCTGGGCAATATTACGGCTAGATTTTCTCTGGTCGATTGTTTTTCCGTCTTTCTGCTGTGGCCTCTCGTAATAGGTGTAATAGTAGGGATCTGTCCTATCCCAGAGCTTTCCATGAGAAAGGTAACTGAAGAGACATACGAAGAAGGTCAAAAGCGCAGCGAGGTCTAAGGTTGTAGGGGGTTGTGCACGTATGGATTGCAGAGGTACTTTGGATATGAGTGGTGACCGTAGAAGGTCGAAGCCACTTAGAAAGTCCATCTTTCGCTAGGTAGTAGCGTTGAAGTGGAATGAGATTGTAACGACAATCAATCTATGATCTATAATCTACCTCCTAATGACAAGACTACTAGAATTGCTACATCTACCAGCAAATCCTTTTTATCTTGAACGCTTCTGAGGACATCGACGTGGTGGCCATAATAGGCCCGTAGAAGCTAAACAGATGTGTCGGATTAGACTTCCAAGAAGAGATTATATTATTCTCTTGCTGCGTATGTCTAAACGTGTCCATAGAATGGCCGCCTAAGATCTTCGCTCTTCCATGATGGACCCTTAAAATGGAAAGCTGACGATTTAGTTGGTCCAGTGCCTGGGCATACATGTGATACTTGGCACTAGTAGATGAGAGTAGTACTACCAACTACTAGTAAAGTGGGACTATTGTTATGAGGGGTATTGGGGAACGGGTCTGCATCCGGGTTTCAGACGGTTCCCAACGAGATATCCACCTACACCAATACAATGGACGAACTAGTCCTTCTCTCCTTATATAATCTCTCTCGTGACGTTCTAGATCCACTACCAGGACAGAGCAGTAGTAATCCGTGTGATCTAATTGATAGGCTACGAGGGCTTTAAGCAACTAGAGACCCTCGGCTATCTGATTAAGGCTAGATTACGCCTCCTTTCCCCACACCACCCCCGCGTTTCTCCGCATTTCGCCCTATTTTTCCTATTTTAGTATCCGGAGAAAGTTTCCACGTTCAGGGGTCGTGCATATTCGCGCATATCCGTGCATATTACCCCCTGCCCAGTGATGCCCAGGGATCTTCCTCAGGGATGTTGGCATTTTACGGACTTCTTTACTCTGTTTGCAAGATCCAAAATTTTTAGATTGTCAGCTGCGACAGCGGATTTCATCCATGGGTGCGAGCGACCATGTGAGTGGCTATGCGGACGACTATTCGGGCAGCAATGTCTCGAGTTTTCTAGATTATCTATAGTCTACACTCGATTTGACAACAAGTCTGGATACCTATATCGAGATGGAGGGTCAAGGAGCCGTCTATGATTTAATCAAGAGGGATGGCTCTTCATAAGACCTTGAAACTTCAGGGCTTCTTGATCTTCCAAAGCCATAACCTCACATAGGTATACTGGTTCTACCTATACTCAATCATGGCTTTCCCAAGCGTGGCGTTTTCAGCCCCGTACGCGGCAGGCGTCGCGGTACTATTCTTTGCTTACTTCATTGTGTATCCGGTTATTGTTTATCTCCGCGATGCAAAAGGTCTTCGCCGTTTTCCTAACATGAGCCCCTTTTCGGGTATCTCATCGATTCCTTTCATGATACTCGCTCACGGCGGCGCACGTTCTACATATCTCGCCAAGCTACACAAGAAATACCCTGTGATTCGAACGGGACCAAATACTCTGTCGTACGGAGATTTGAGAGCGATCAAGGACATCTACGGTCACAATACCCCTTGCACCAAAGATACGTCTTACGTCATTTCGTCTGGATCTCACTACCATCTGGCGGACGTCGTCGATCGCCAGGAGCATGCTCGAAAACGTAAGGTCTTGTCAGCCGCATATGCTATCAAGAATCTGGAGCAATGGGAGCACAAAGTCGCGGATAAGACTGCGCGGATGATCAAACACTTCGACAAATGCTGCACCGCACCTCTTCCAGCGGGCCAGATCCCAGCCCCTGAAGATGTCAACCTCGAGTACCGAACATGGACCAACTTCTTCAGTCTTGATGCTATCGCCGACATCGGTCTCTCTGAAAGACTCGGCTTCCTCGACAATGGCAACGATCGCATTACTGGCCGAAGACTAGACGGGACGAAATACGAATGCAACTACCGGGAGTGTCTTTACCAGAATGCTAGGAAGCAATCATTGCTCATTTGGCCGTATGCCTGGTACCCATTCATCAACAAAGTAGCCAACATCATTCCTTTCTACGGACGTATGGGGAAGCTAGCTCATGACTGGGACGGCATACCTCTGGAACTTGCTCACCGTCGTCTGGAACGATATCGTAAAGGCGAGAAGCTCGATGATTTCTTCCAAGCTCTCATGGAAGACAAGGGCGGCAATCCGAACAATCTTGAGTGGGGAGAGATCGTCGCCGAGGTCAGCATCATGATGAATGCAGGCAGCGCCACAACAGCAATCGCCATGACAAATGTTCTGTACCAACTACTCAAGAACCCGTCTACAATGGAAAAGCTCGTTGAAGAACTCGATTCTGCTTTAGAAGGTGACGACGAAGAAGAACCTGTTGTGGCGTATGATAAGGTCAAGCACCTACCGTATCTGCGAGCGTGCTTAGACGAGTCACTCCGGATCTTCCCCCCAACGCCCCACGGACTTCCCCGCGAGACTCCGCCCGACGGCATCAACATCATAGGCGACTACATCCCCGGCGGCGTCACGGTCTCCATCTCCGCCTTCGTCGCGCACCGCGACGAAACATGCTTCCCGCAAGCCGACAAGTTCATTCCCGAGCGCTGGCTAGGCGAGGAAGGCAAGCGTCTGCAGCCGTACTTCATCACTTTTTCGGCTGGTGCTAGAGGCTGCATCGGAAGGAATATCTCTTACCTTGAGCAGACTGTCACGCTCGCTTCGGTGTTGAGGAGGTACAGGTTCGCGCTGCCAAGCCCGAACTTTGAGCTCGAGAGGCTGGAGACTATGAACTGGCTTATTAAGGAGATGCCGGTTAAGATTTGGAGGAGGAGGGATGAGGTCAAGAATCAGTGATTGTAAGGGGAGCTCTACAAGGTTTGTAAGTATCTACGTAGAAAAGATCTCCGTGTCTCTTTTCATGATCAGATATTATTATTAGTAGCATAGAAGTTGATCATTTCGAGTCATCTTGCTGAGATATTGGGCTGTTAGGAGGTCTAGTGGTTACAGGATTTGTTAGGTCAGAGTTTGGCCCGTGTGAGGCCTGTAGGTGGCTGGCTGGCCCTGGACATAGCGGGCGAGGAGGACTGCCACTTTGGGGCACAGGGCTGTATGCACACCAACTGTCTTAGGTATCAGCTCGCCGAATATTACTGTAATTAGCGATACAGGCAACAAGTAGTGAAGTATTTCTATATAGAACCTTCTCTATATCTTCAAATACAAATTACAAATAACTTACCAATATTATGCTTCATTAATGTTCAAGATTCTCATGCAAAATATTTCTAGTACTTGCGTAGTTCAATTTCGGCATTCGTGAAGATACGAATACGTCGGAAGTCAGGTTTGACATAGCCGATATTAACCTAGGCAATGAAGATATTTGAGAAACCCTCTCACAATAACAGCATTTGCATTCTCTTTCTGCAGGGTGTTATAGGGGACACTGAGCTCGACTATGTTGTATTTTATGATTTAATGAATGGGAACTTCTTCAAAACATAAACATCCGCCTATTGTGATCTTGGTTCATGACGAAGGCAACGTTTCTAGGATTATACGTAGTACCAAGCCAAGTGATCAGATTATCATTAACGAATGCAAGCCTGACTAAACGGGCTCCCTACATGACGTCGATCTAGTTTGTGAGAGTGGCCAACTACAGCCGCAATGACGTTGCTTACGACTCAGTTGGTCCACTCTGCTATGTGGAAGGTAGCCTAAACTGCCTAGCAGAGTGGATATATACGACTTCCCCCTACGTGAAAAACCATATCCCTTGTATCTTCACGAGAATACCAAGCTGCTGTCTCGCATGTATTAAGTCGTAACCCGAGAGACAAAGAGATCTGGATAGAGATCACGGAATCCGATAGGAGCTGGGAATATGCGGCCTGTGCGGTAATGGTAATTTCGGCCGTTCTAGAAGCTTTCCTGCAGAGAAATTGAGACTGAAATACTACTTCAGCTGGAACTACATTGCAGTATGCTTCTTCTACGGAGTCAGTGTTTATCATAATATCCCCCTCGGAAAACCCTTTCCGACATTGCTGTCGCTGCCGACTTTTGTGGGTTTTCCGGGCAATTCAGGAATATTCAGAAGCTAAGTAACCAGTTACTGCATTAAGTATGCCGGTATTCTCGAAGAGATGGATGAAAGATGGCCGAAAAATGGCTCGTCATCCGGGTAACCCAGGTCATTTATTGCGTATGTGGTGATGGGTGAAGTTGAGATCTTAATTCGGGCATTAACAAAGAGAATAAATATTGCGTTGCTTTGTATGGGCATTGTTTGGTAATATTGGGTAGCCGCTGTTCTAATCTATGCTAGGTAATAGATACGTGGACCATCGTCGTCGCAGGGAAATTCGCCGTGGCTCAGACAACTAAGATTAAGAGAATAACATTCCCTCGGTCTCCTATTGCCTCACGCCTGAAACGGTTAGGTCAAACATAGTAAGTCACTGCGAATTTCACGTACCTCTGTAGTAACTTTTCCCGCCCAATTTCGTTAATGTTGTCATTTTCGCCGACCTTACTGACGCTAGCGGATCAAGACACGTTTTTGGCGCCGGTCTACTAGGGCTTGTTCTAAGGTTTCTCCATCATTCCCCGCATCCCCAGACCTTCCCCAGCTTTGCGGAAACGCACTATGGCCAACTATAGCCAACAATGGGGACTTGGTAATTGCAGGGGCACGGGGCTATCCGGTCTCTCCCCGGTCTAGTATGGCCTTGGTCTTGAAGAAGACCTGCATAAAGCCACCGTCAGCCCTCTTATTAGTAATGTCGTCGTCCACGAGAATCTGGACTTAAAACGTCGACGATTTCCAGTTTGATAGAGGCCTCTTTCGCTATTCCAAGCGTGATCCCATTCCCATCTAACCCCGTTTGGATTTATCTCTTATTTTGTTCCGGTACTCTTATTCATCATGTCCGACATCGATGCCAAAGAAGACATCAAACGCGACGCGAACGGTCTCTCAGACCACGTCGAAGATGTACAGTTCAAGAACGCGGAAGAACTGAGCGGCATCGAAGCGACAGCAGCGTCGAAGGCGGCATGGCTCATCTGCATCACAGTCTCGTTAGGTGGTCTGCTCTTCGGTACGTAAAACCTAGAAACCGGCATCCCACAGAGTGACATTAATCATATTATGGTCTCGCGACAGGATACGACACCGGATACATCTCCTCAGTTCTTCTCACCATCGGAGATTCCCTCGGCCATGAGCTCAGTTCCAGTGAACAGGAGTTAGTCACTTCTTTGACAAGCGGTGGCGCGCTCATCGGGGCCGTCTTTGCTGGTCTTACTGCCGATCGATACGGACGCCGGATGCCTATCTGGATAGCATGCATTGTTTTCGTGATCGGAACCGTTCTCCAGGCGGCTGCATTCCACCTCCCGCAGTTTGCTGTTGGTCGGTTTGTCGTCGGCCTGGGAGTCGGGTCAGCAGCTATGATTGTACCCCTATATAGTACGTATTACCGCATACAGTGGAGGAAAATTTGGTCTTGGGTCTCTATGATTGCTAACGATATGTGAAGTCGGCGAATTGGCACCTGCTAAGTATCGTGGTCGAATGATTGCGTTCAACAACATGAGCGTCACTTTCGGCCAATTTTTCGCGAGCTCTCTTGGCGCGGCATTCGCTCAAGTCGGAGGTCAAACGTGGAGAGCCACCGTTGGAATCGGAGCCTTTCCAGCCATGGCTCTCGCCGCTCTCTTGTTCCTCTGCCCTGAATCGCCTCGTCAGCTTGTCGCGCACGGACGTGCCGATGAAGCATCAAAGGTCCTCATAAGAATTTACCCCACGTCGACTGAGGAACAACGAAGAGCGAAGATTCAATCGATCGAACTGTCCATCCAAGAAGCGACCCAAACAATGGTCGATGACTCTATCTGGAAGTCTCTAGTTCGCATTTTTACGACTCCTGCCACTGGGCGCGCTGTTTTGACGGCTTGCATCGTCATGGCTGTATCCCAGTTATGTGGCTTCAACACACTCATGTATTACAGCGCGACGCTCGTAAGTTTATTTTCTTTTGAACCAGTACCTAGATGATTGGGCATTTTTTTCTAAACCCCTTCTCAACCAGTTTGCCATCGTCGGCTTCGACAACGCAGCTGTCGTCGCCATTACCGTTTCGGCAACGAATTTCGTTTTCTCATTCGTCAACCTGATCGTAGTCGACAAGTTCGGCCGTCGAGCAATCCTCCTTGCCACAGTATTAGGAATGGCAGTCTGCATGCTCGTCGCCGCTGTCTCGTTCCACTACATTCCGATCGACAAGAACCTAGTTGTTCAGAGTGATAACGTGGGCTGGCCGGCAATCGTGCTCCTCGTCACAATTATATGTTACGTCGCCTGCTTTTCTACCGGTGTTGCTACCATCTCCTGGATCGGAACCGAGCTCATCCCCATGGAAGTGCGAGCTGTCGGCACTATGCTTGTAAGTTCAACGCCCTGGTCCCAGATTGGAGAATCAAGCCGGAAGTTAATAATGTTTTTTTTAGAACACCGTCACATGCTGGAGCACCAACATCATCATCGCATCCACGTTCCTGTCCATGATGAAGGGCATAACTCCTAGCGGCGCGTTCGGATTCTACTGTGGCATCTGCACCCTCGGTTGGGTATTCATCGTCATCTGCTTCCCCGAAGCCAAGGGCATGCCGCTAGAAGCTATCCGAGAAGTGTTTTCGGAGGGATTCGGAGTCCAGTACTCAAAGAAGTGGCAGCGAGAGAACAAGGAATTCGCGAAGGTGAATAACCACGCGAGTTTCGCGCATTGATTATGAGGATAAGAATAGCGCGGTAGGTACTAAGTACTGATGATATTGTACTTGCTGGTATCCATAAGCTTTACTATAGAGCGCTAAGTTGTAACATTTGATGACCTGGTCTTGCTGGAATAGAGGTAGGTCGGGAGTTTACTAGCGTTAGAGTAGTATATACTTGTATCAATCACAATTGTTGAATTAGATGCTCTGAGTTAGTTTTGATTCATCGTGGGGCCTGGCGGTGTAATTTATTTCCCTCATCGGATCTCTACCGGAGCTCCGGTGCGGCGGGCTGTAGGAGCTAAAAGCGCTATAATTACCTTCTGCAGGGATGGAAGTTTTTAGGGGGCCACATAGTTGGTCACAGGGATAATTAATAATCAAGTAGGCGCGCCGAACTTGAAGCCACTCCGGGATGTGTATTGATCATATGTATATTGATACTCGGATTTCCTCCCTGCTATAAGGTCGCTTGGCTCTTGTCCCATACATCATTGGGAATTGGATGTCTCTTCCACGGCGCTTTCAATAACCCATCGCTGTCTAATGATATCTCTTGCTTTGATCCATGTTCCATAACCCGTCCTGGTGTTGAAGGTGCACCAATGTCCCGAAACGCCATTCCTTAGACGCCTTATAAAATCGCTGTGCGAAATGATTCCGATCAATGCTCCGTACTTCGTATTGATACGTCTACTTTTGTCTGATCATCCAGAAGATCCAACCCCCGACACCGAATATACACGTAAAAGCTATCCAAGAACAATAAGTCAACAAGATGTCCTTCATACATAATTCAGATAAGGCAATTACTAACCGACTAAGAACGTTTCTATCGCTCGATGATCAACTTCTCTCTTTGCTATGACGCTCATGTGGCTCATCCCGCGGCCAATGAGTTGCGGTAGCTCCCGCTTGATGAATTCAGGGTCGATAGCCGCCATTTTGTATGATGTATGGTATATGGTATTGGTGGCGATTAGGTATTACAGCAATAAATAGGTAATTTTGGTCTTGCGTGTCGTTATATTCGCTATAAAAGCATGGATATGAAAAGCCGCCGGTGCTGCAATGTGATTTTTTTTTGATTAAGTCTTGGTCCTACAAGACCATTCCAACTAGAGCAGTTGGGCGTGTTTTTATTTGAGGATTTGACTGAGTTGCGAATACCCCTGTCTCTCCCTCAGACTTGAAGTCGTCGTCGTCGACTCATGATCAGTCGATAGGGGGCGTTACCTCCTTCTTAGGATACGCCATCGATTAGTTTTCAAAACACCAACTAAGCCATTCTTGTGCTAAATGCATCTGGCGGTATCTTATCACATTTGTTTTAACGCGTTAAATTGACTGTGGGTTAAATGCTGCTGGGGGTCCTGGTCAGATGCACGTCAAGATCGATCGTGCCATATGGCACGATGGGGAGTCGCGCTGAAACGGATCTGAGACGCAATTGGTCCTGGGCAATTGTTCACGATTCATCGAGCCAATCATAACAACTCAAATCCCTATTACTTGCCTGCTCTGTCAAGTCGAAGCTGAATCCATAAGATATTAAATGGATCGTGGGATGGATAGTGTGGTCTTGTTGAGCCTCAATGTATGCAAGTCTAATTCGACAGGGGGAGGACACTACCCCTGAGAAGATCCAGATCCAATAGCGTCCACTTAACTTCGCCCAATGAAAAGTTCAAGGTTAAGTCTGATCATATCTATTGAGAATTATTATCGGTTCATTAACTTTGTCACATCTATATGAGTGAGAAGTTCGTCGCTTCCTCGCCGGAATATAACTATGGGGGTTCCGGAGCCGAGGATGCTTGAGGTGGGGAAAGATACGGACCATCCCCGGAAAACATAAATCACGGAAGGTGCTAGGCGATCTCGAATCCCGGCAAAGAATCGCCGTCCATCGATGCGTTCGACGCCAACATTTCCCAAGCTACCTCGGAAGATAGTTTAAGCAACAAATCGGCCTTCGGATAGGGGTACCTCTCGTCTGTGGCTTTTAATATCCGACAAACACTACCTAGCCATCTAGTAACCTCTTTCCCGAGACATTGGCGCGGGGCAATACGGATGTCTGCATCGATGCTGCCTAGAAACCCGCCGATTGCGGCAGAAATGACTGGTACTTCTTATAAAAGTATCAGGTACTAGGTACCTTAGGTAGTCCTAGGTATAGTATGTTAAATATTGAAGAGAAAGTCATCCCATTATCCAAGGAAATTACAATTATACCTCCCTAGGTATTCTCCGAGCTTCATGGATACGTGAAACCATTCTCGAATAATACCAGTGAAGGACACTGCGCACGTCGAGGACGCGATGTCTACCTAAGTATGTTGAGTCCAGGGTGTCGAATGCGTTCGCAAAGTACTAGCCTGGGTAGGTAGATCCGGGATATTACGTTGGTGTGAGACTGTTTGCTATCCACGGATGAACTAATACATAGAGGAAACATATGGGGGACGAGAACTGTTAATATAACGCATCCAAAGTCTTGGCATGATTCTACATATGGTAATGGTATATTATTAACGGGAAGAATAATGCAGGCATCCAAAGGGCATAGGTAAGCACACGATTCTGGGCCAGTACGTAGGTAACCAGAATACAATAGATCGACACTGTATTAAGGCTAGGCCTAGGTTCACTAGATTTTCGTGGATCACCACTATTTTAGGTACTGGAGGTATTGTACATACAGTGTACCTACCTAGCGACCAACTATCTTCTGAAACAGAACGTTCACAGTGAATAAACATTCTGTTATACGCGGCTTTCACCTGTTTGCCCATGGGTGAGACTTTTGAACTAAAACACCTATAAACATCTTGGAGCCCAGAAGTTTCCAAAGTGCCTAGGTAGGTATCTTACATGCTCTATCATCGAGGCAATCGAAACAGGATGATCTAATGCAATACTTCATCACATATCCAAGTTACCGAACTCCCAAGAGAAGTTGAGGTTATCATTTCGAAACAAGTCAGCCATGTCTACAAATTCCGGGACACCACCGACTTCATTCACATGCTTTCCCAACCTTCCACCCGAGCTGCGTATCAAGATATGGCATGAGACTTTCAAGGCCCGCGCCATTGAAGTGCACTTGCAGCATTTCTTTGGCTCGCTTCCTGTTGCTGATTGCACCACCCGGTGGACATCGCATTGCAGCAATCCAGTAGCACTATTTGTGTGTCTCGAGTCCCGCAAAGTAGCATGCGATCGCTTTCCCGTCATTCTACCGATCTTCGGGTTCGGACCAAAGCGCGATACTATCCCACGGCACATACGTTTCAATCCCGCCTCGGACGTACTCGCAATTAGAGGCCAGTTAAAAACTAGTCGAATAACAGAGCTTTTGCAAGCAATCCGTCTTGGGGATACTGCTGGCCGAGAACCGGAGCGCATCTGTATATCCTTGAATTTCTTCCGGCCCCGGTTCCAAATTGAGGAACATTTCGTACGGCGTGTACACGTAACCCGCCACCTGAAGGAGCTTGTGCTTCGTACATATACCGACGAACCGCTGCCGGCTAACTTCGGATATGGCAAATATACGCTCACAGAAGTTCCGGGCATGAATCTACTCAGTAAAGCTTTCACAGCATACGCACACGAACGCTCCAAGACTCATGGACTGCGACATATAGACGTAAATTTTATACTTGATCCGGCGTTTCGTGCTGCCCTAACTTCCACATAACTTCTCGATCGAGCACCACTGTATAAGCGATGCCCGTACTTATGACCCAATTCCTACCATCTGAAGAGCGGGCATTCAATTCAACGACAGGCACCGATTCAACTCCAAATTCTTGCCCGCGCCATCAAAAGTTGATCGGCACACGCACCGTGGGCATATCTCCGGATTCAGTCGGAACTGACCCCACAGAGACGAAGTTTGCCATCATCTGGCGATGCTCGAAGTCCCATTCTGAGCCCACGAAGAAATACCGCGAGGATGGGGGAATGAATCCTTTCTTATCTCTTCCCTTGTGCTCCAAGTCAACAAGAGCTTGTAGCGACTTGAGCATCCCCTGATTAATCCAGAAGACCTGACCATACGTCATCTCGTGGAAAATCTTCAAAGCTAGCTGCCGCGTCTTCTGGTCTCGGCACTTCGTGACGGTGAACGAGACGACGGGAAATAGGTCGATGTCGAGAGAGCATTTCAGATGCGTAGGAGGTTGATCGGGGATGAATCTCTGGCAGATATGTATGATTTCTAGGAAGGTTTGAGTGTGCAGGTCGTATGAGACGTCGGATCGGTCGAGGAAGCAAGACAAGAAGATGGTGCTGACTAAGGCGGAGGCCTTCATGATGCTTAATGGATAAAAGCCCGGTGTGTTTTTCTCTCTTTCTAATAAAGTATCCAACAGCGGTATCCATTGGCGGAGCTGAGCTAGGAACTTCGACTTTTGCAATATAACTGTCTCCATGTACTCCGGCGAGACGATCTTTCCGCAGCGAACGCTCATCATAAATAACCCCATATCATTTTGGAATACAAGCCAACAGTTTCGTACCTGAGATACAGTCGAATGTTCGTCCGGTATATTTGGATGTGGCTCTTCCGGTGTGATGAGTGCGCAGACCTCTTTTTGCCCGTGGAAGAAAGGGGACAATCCCCACATAATAGTTAACTTGTCGAAGCCTGATTTCATGCCTACCATCTGTTGATCCCAGACTAACGCAGGACGCCCACTCGGCGCTCTTGCCTTCATCGCGTCTCGTATTAAGATCGCCCCGTTGACCATTATCTGATCAGCTGTAGCTATGTTGCCCTGCAGAATCTCTAGAATGGCGAAAAAGAAGGTGGATGTTAAATTTGATCGGATAGCGTTTTTGGTAACCCCGCCTATGAGCTGTTTTCGACATAAAGAGATGGCTTTCATATAATATCGGAGCGCTACTTGGCCCTCATGACATTCTGTCAATGGTCGGGGTGATGATGGACTAGATAAATCAGAACACCGTTCAGCTGCCAACAACATAGCAGCCAAAGCCAGCGCCGCATACCGTATGCATTCATCCTCCAACACCTCGCCAAGTATGCGCTTCAAATACTCCCCGCCGCACCACATCGAGATGTCTAATGTGATTTGAGATCGGAACCGTTCGAAGTACTGGGCATCACGTCGATCCAAGTAATTGGGCGTTAGTGATGGAGGCAGCAAGAAATCTACGATCGGGATCTCTCGTGTTACGTCAATGACCCTGGGCTGCAGAGACTTTGGCCGCAGTGCTGCGGGCCCCATCCCCATCAATCTTCTGGACTTTGCCGACGGAGGTTCTTTGCCACGCTTAGGATTAGAGTCTTCGTACCCGGCGCACGGGAACCCCGATTTCTCGCATCGGCCGCATGACGGCTTTCGCTCGTCACATTTTACACGCCGGTTCTTGCATGTGACACATCCAGTACGCACCTTGGCGTGATTGACCCTCCGCTTGACCGGAGGATCGTTTCGCTCAATCAGACTCCAGTACTGACCCGGCGCTACGGACATGATATCTTTTTTTGAGGTATCGTCCAATGTTATTCGATAGTCCTGGCGACGTCGAATGTCGTAGGTCAAAGACGCAGTATATTAATTACCTAGGTATATATGGAGATCAAAAACTTGAAATCTGACTGGTTGTGATGATACGAAGAGTTTTAAAGCGAGTAAGCTGGCGGGCTGATTAAGGTGATTATCGGATTGCATAAATATTTTGATCGAGCTCATTGCACGAAGGTGTATGCTCGCGCTATTGCTCAGCTGTTCCTACCGACGTACTGATGAAGGGCCCTTTTAGGTACAGAATAAAGCGTTGCTTCGAGAGCGTAGCTTGGTATCGGATGTTCTTGAAGCAGTAGAGTGCCCACTCTCAGCTTTGTTGACGGTTGACCCGTGTTGGCTAGAGACCTCCAAGCTTAACGGAGGGATTCTGTCATATGGCTGGGGTGGTGGCTCTCTAGCAAAGTAGCATTAAACAGCATAATTGACCCGAACCTTGAAAATGAAGTCGAATTGTCGGGAATACCGCTGAACTGTTGATCCGTGGTTAAACGAGTGGAAGGTTTCGGATGATGGTTGTTTTATGATGGGGCTGAAGCCGACACAATAATCCTTGTAAGCTGTAAAGATAGTGAGAATCTCGATTGGCTCTCATGATCTTTATAATTTAGCCTACTCCTTCAAGCTATTTCAAGCGAATCAACTCAAAATTTATGAGTTTAACTGAGCTTTGATTTGATGGTGATAATCATGAAGAGAGAGAATACAGCATACCAACCTTATGTAATGACTTAGGAGTTAGTTGTATTAGCTGACTTAGTGAGTTAGTCATCACCCTAAAAATAGACAGGCAGACAGGTTACCGGTCTTAGTCTTAGTCTGGTAGCTCGTATGTTCTTACCCAATCATAATCAACTATTATGAAACTCCCTGGTCAACTTTGAATCTCTAAAGGCTAAAGCTAATCGCGTTACAGCTGCCCTTGCTAATTTCGCCGCTGTAGTAATTGATATTAAAGCCTACAAAGCCCGTAGCTCAGCAACTAAGATCTTTTCCCCTTTCCCATCTTCATTTCATTTGCGTTTTCCATCACTTCTAATTCAGATATTATGTCTGCTATCATCTGGGTTTCCAATTCTCTCTACATTCTTGTCCATCCACATAGGTGGAATACCACTGTTTGCCAAGTCTTCGTTATTTGGTTCGGTACGGAATTCCCCATTTGTCCGTCCGACATAATGTGAGGCTTGAGCTTCGTCTGAGTCCTCGATCGTCAACGCCTTCGTGACACCGGTGAAGATATGAGAGATCTATGCAGACTATACCGGTCCTCGCCACGGCATTTCCAAATCTTATCTAGGTTGTTTCTAACCTGTTAGGTAGTAGTGGAAGACCCTATCGACATGGCTTTCATAGGTAGTTTAATCACCCTGCTGAGTAGGTCCAAGTTGTATCGCAACATTTGATGTTCATATAAATTTAATAGTATGGTGTCGACCAAGACAACTGGAACTACTGATACGGCACATACGAAAGCGAACGATCCTAAACGGGTAGAATGTTGTGTGAAAACGACGATTTAACATTTACTCAATACTAAAGTATATGGACATGGTATGATATTACTGTCCGAGATAGGAGACTGAAAATGCCTATCACCACGGACTTCCATCTGACGCGCATAATTGGAACCGAGTGGTTCAACAGGTTTAACAGTTCTAATATCAGATCAAGTCTTTCTTTTGATTGCCTCTATCCAAACTAAACGACCCCCACGCCGCGGAAGCTCAAGAGTGCGTTATGTACTAGCTTCGTACATGCTACCGTAAATGGTCTGGAGGTACATAACTCCAGATTCATAAGATGCGCCGTGGCAAGCCGGGAAATCGGCATCGATTACGATATATAGGCTCATCTGGCCCAATCCCAAGATTGCTATGTCGTCAAGGTAATAGAAATTATGAGGATCGTCGGAGGCTTTCAGCTTTACTTGTATTAAAACAGAGGGATTGGATGAAATACTTAGATCTATTTGTTCCAATGCCATGTGGCAGAAATCTACCAACCCCTCAACCCCCAGAACCCCACAGCTAGCCACACCCCTTTTTTTCGCACGGGGTAATATCTCGATATCCTCAATCAATCAGTAGGTATGTACATACATACATATAACATGACATGCAGACATGTATCCAATGAAATCGGCACCCTCATTGGCCCGTCTTGCCAAAAGCGGCATCCCGCCGGGTTGTGCCGTTTGCACGCGCTGCGTACCATCGATACGTACCCAGGCCCTAGGGTAGTAGTAATATGCACCCCAAGAAGTAAGGAGAAGGAGAAGGAGAGGAGAAGGAGAAAGAGAAAAAAAAAATCGATCCCAATTTTTAGCGTCTCCCCCACGATGGAGAAAGTTCGATCATCTTTTCCCCTTGCTCATCTTGCTCATCTTGTTCATATCCTCCGGTTGTTGTGTGACATGATATTTAAAGTTCTCACTTGTGATTTATGACTTGTGATTTGTGATTTTTCTTCTCTTTCCCTCCTCACCGGTCCGAGATTCGGAGAAACTCATTCCACCATCGTTTGGTTCGTTCGGTTCGTTCGACTCGCTCGTTTGAGGCTTATCTGTGAGATTTCCAGCTAGGGACCTAGGCCCTAGAGGCTAGGGTAATCTGGTCAACTAGTCTTACACCCTTTCTGGGAGCACCTATCATTTGGGTACGTTGCTGGAACGTTTTCGAACAATCGACGCCTCGATTCGACTTGGTTGTTGATTGCTAGGTAGCGTTGAGTAACGCGATGCCCCCACATCTTCACGAATGAAGCTAGACTGCGGCTTATAACGCCCGGAGAGCCTTTTTGACTTTGTAAAGGTCAAAAGCCAAGGCTCCCAGTTCGGCGGTGAAGGGAGCTACTACTCCGACGTGACAATCCTACTCTACCTGGAGTCCTGGACTCTGGAGGACCACACGCACTCACACGACAAACTAAACTTGACCTACCTCGAATAATTAGGCCGCTGTTGGAACCACCGCTTTGGTTCCCTTTGGACCCTATACCATCCCCATCCTTCTCCATACTCCCGAGTCCCCTCATCTTTTTTTCACACTTGTTGCTCAATACACCATCTAACTATTACTTCACGGAAAAGTACATACATACCTACATACCTACATAAGAAGTTCCAAACAAATAAATTTGTAGATTGTACATAAGATTCCCATATCAAGACACTCAAAACACCATGGCGGAACCAACAAACACCCCGATGCCAACGGCGCCGCCGACCCCGCGATCCACCTCCCCCGCACCGGCTGCCACACGCCCTAGCAGCACCAACCTCAGTCTCCCGAAACCGATCGGTTTTCCAACGTCGGCCCTGGCTACGGCCACCACCATATTCGCTACACCCTTGCCCGTGCCGGGGGGACCCCTAGGCACGAAGCCCATAGTCCTCCACATCGGCGACCCTATCCAATACAATCCAGAGACATACACCGAGTTCACGACCCAGTTCGATGTCGTGCGCCCCTCAGCCGAAGAGCGTCAGCGTCCCGCCTTCATGCAGGCTCTGAAGGAGAAGCGTTGGGGAGAGTTCTCCGCCATCTTCCGCCCATTCTGGGGGACCGGAGGCGAGATGGGGAACTGGGACAAGGAGCTCGTGGACCTGTTGCCCGACAGCGTGAGGGTTTTCGCGAGCGCGGGAACGGGGTTCGACTGGGCCGACGTCAAGTTGCTGGGAGAAAGAGGCAAGCATTCCATGATCCATGTCCCCGACTCCAATGACCCCAATTCCAACCTTGTCTATCCCCCTGCCCGCGAGGAGAAACTAAACTAGCCATGGGTCTACGCCGTGCTAACAGCCTAACCTAACCTAGGCATCCTATACTGCAACGGCGGCCTCGCCGCCGCCGAGGCGGTGTCCGACTTCGCGATCGCGATGATCATCAGCACCTTCCGCGCGCTGCCGTACTGCACGTCGTCCGCCGCGGCGCCCTCGTCGTTCCAGACGTGCCACGCGAACGCGACGCAGCGCGCGCACAACCTGCGCGGTCGCGTGCTCGGGCTCGTCGGGCTCGGCAACATCGGCCAGCGGGTCGCGGCCAAGGCGCGCGCCGCGTTCGGCATGGACGTCGCGTACTTCGACGTGGAGCGCAAGCCGCCCGCGCTCGAACTCAGGCTCGGCGTCAGGCACACGGATAGTCTCGAGGAGCTGCTGCGCGAGGCCGACTGCGTCGTCCTCTGTACGCCCGCCGGCGCCGGGTGTCTGGTTAGTCGCGAGAGCTTGCAGTGGTTCAAGTACGGCGCACGGCTTGTTAATGTGGCGCGCGGGAGCCTTGTGGATGAGGAGGCGCTGGCGGAGGCGCTGGAGCAGGGAAGGGTGAGCTGTGTGGCGCTTGATGTGCATGCGGAGGAGCCGAACGTGAACCCGCGGTTGCTGAAGTTTGCGGGCGATAGGGCGATGCTGACGTGTCATAATGCTGGGGGCACCGTCGAGACGCATGTCGGGTTCGAGGAGTTGGCTATGCGGAATATCATGGCGGTGCTCGGGGGCGGAGAGGCTGTTACGCCGGTTAATTCGGCGTGGTTGAGGAGTAAGGCCGTGTCGTGAGGGAGTGTAAGGGGGTTGTGTGTGCGTGATGAGAGGGGCGTATGGGCTTCCTGTCGGTCTGGAGGACCTGGTGCCAGAGAAAATGTCGCGGGTGGAGGTGGTGTTTGATATTCTAAAATGGTATGCGGCGACGTGATTACGGGAGTTGATTTTTTTTCGTTTTCGTTTTTGGGGGGGCAAGTGAGCGAGCAAAAAGGTATACGTTAACATCCATGAGAAAATGGGAATCGATTGAGGGGGTGCGCTAGGTAAGTAGGGAAATACCCATAGATGGCAAAATGAGGTCGGGGGTTGGTGAATGGAGTATTTGTACATATGATTTGGGAAGTCGAGGGCGGGATGGGATGGATGGAATGGGAATGATAGGAATGGTGATGGTGAGACGTGTGAGGACTCCCTGCTCTTATGGACTGGACTGGAGGATTGGATTGTATGAAACTATACCAATCTGCTAGGTAGTTTACCTAGAGTATATATACAGAGTATACGCACCAAGGGTCTAGTGTCGCTGTACAAGTTTATGTTAGAAGAGGTCGATTACAAGGACGACGATGGATGTAGGTTAATAATAAGCGGACATTTAAACAGATCACATATCACAAGTAGGTCGTCGAGTTCGGGAAAAAAAAACCTTCATTAAGGTTGACAGTTGCCACGCCGGCGCGTAGCTGCGAGTATGTACACATTCCTCTGGCCATCTTTGCCAGGCATCCAGATGAGCGCGAATCAGCGCCAAATTTCGTCAATGCGGTGGTGGGTATCTAAGATATTGGGGAAATTGTGAAGGGAATTTGTACATCAGGTACAATACATCTGGTACATCAAAGCCATTGTGCTTTCTTGGAACCCTCCTTCCTTCCGTTGAGAACCGTGCGATGTCGAGCAAGAACGAGAGCTTTGTGCGCTCCGTGCTTTTCGAAGGTGCGGGGGATATATGTGCGGTTCCAACGGGAAGGTGTTCCTTGTGTGCTACTACCTAAAACTCCTCAACGCCTTTCTGCAAACGCCTTGCGATGCTGTTGTACGGTATTGTGCGTGTGTTTGTGCGAATGTGTGTGCGTGTGCGGTAAGTCGAACCGCGGGAACTGAATACATGGATGCGTTGCACAGCACGATTACCTAACGTACACCGCTTTACTGACGGCGTCGACGGGGTTGGTCCTCAAACACCGTCTCGTCCTCGGCGGAAACTGCCAACGTGGCCTTGGCGAGGCGAGGGGTATGAGGAGGCTCGATCGGGGCGGTCGTGTCCTCGTCGTCGTTGCTCAACTGGCTGCCGCTCACGTCTTGCCAGACCGAGCTCGCGGGGATGGAGCTCACGTCAGGAAACCACATGGTGTCGCGGCGCGCGGCAGTGGGTAGGGTAGGGGACGAACGAGACAGCTCGATCCAGTTCTCGGTACCGCCGTACGCGTTCGTGAAGGTCGCGTTGCTGTTCACGGGCACGAATCCGCTGAGCGTCGAGGCCGATTGAATACTTGGCTGATAGGTCGGCGGGGGTGTCTCTGGGCGCTGGAGAATGTCCATGTCGATGTCGTCTCCGAACTGAGCGTTAGCGCCCGAGCGAGCCTCTGGGGGAGGCAAGCCTGTGATGTCAGGCACGCCGGAGAAGGTACCACCGGGAATACGTGGGCGTGACTGGCCCAGAGGACGTGAGTGCATCGTGTAACTTGGAGGGTCTGGGGAGACTTGACCATCGGATCCGTGCGTTGCGCCCGTAGTAACACCACCGGTTAGAGTTCGGGTGTCGACATGAGCAGTTCCGGAAGTTCGCGACAGGCCGAGAGCGTCAAGGAGACGAGCTAAGACACGACCGATGACGGTGCTGCCGTTACCTTGACCATTTCCTGAGCCACCATTGAATCCGTCGTGCACGTTAGCATGCGCATTGGCTTGGCCTCGGCGAGCAACGATTTCACGACGCTGCTTAACGTAACGCACTGCGAGGAGACCAACGATGAAAGTCACTACTATGATGCCGATGGTCAATCCTATTAGCGCCCCCCCAGACATACCACTGTCGCTTCCCTGCTTTTGTCCCGGGGTGCCGTTAATGAAGGGTGGCGTGGTTGCGGTAGCATGCACGGTTGGATGGTCTTCGACGACCTCAGGCTTGTCCAGCATGGAGATGATAGTAGGGGTCTTCCAGCAACGATACATGGATCGTCGGGGAGGCTCAATCCATAGGTATGTCACGCATGCTGGGTATGCCGAATCCATACTGATGATTTGTTAGAATCTCATGACTACGCGCAATGCCTTGATGGACTTATTCAGGTCGCATCTAAGATCGGAGAGAAAAGGGAAAGCATGTTTACTTACCAACAACCGGTTGACGAATCATCGTTCTTGCACAATCCGCTCGTATATGCGTCATAGTCCAAACACATCGAGTAGAAGGGAGAGAAAGTGCCGGTGGCACATGCGACAATGTGATTGGCGTTGGTCACACACGTCGCGTTCTCTCCGCAACCGAAGGATGAGGCTATATATGCGCGTCAGTCAATAAGTCCAAGTCCAAGTCCATTTCATCTCAATTCCATGATGATTGTGATGACGATGATATGAGAGGATGAAACTTACATTGCACTCCAGCGATCCATCCACACGTCTTCTCATTAAGCCATCCCGAAGTAGATGCCTCGCGCTTGAGTACCGCGAGCACGTGGCTAGCCTCAGCCTGAACGGCATCGGGGGCGACGGTGGGCTTGGGGGACCATCCGTCAGGGGAGTACGAAGAAAGGGTACCGGTCTCACGCGGGATGGTAGTCATCTGACCGTCGCCGCCGTCGGACCAGGGAAGCCAGTCGGCACGGACAGCGCAGCCAAAGGCCGCGGCGACCACCACGAGAGCGGAGAAACGCATGATTGCGCGCGAGTGACAGGAAATAGTAGAGTGATAGCAACAGGAAAAAAGGGAAAACAGGGATTGATAGCTACGATACCTCTAGTCGTTCTTCTAATGAAGAACTCAAGCGAGGGATTACAAGGGATGGAGCTTACGCGTTGGAAGTTAATGAGTGTGGCGCGCAAAAGCTTGGGAAAACTTGCGGAAATGTTGTTGATCTGGGGAGGAAGAAGAGAAAGGATGGGTGCAAAGTTTGTGGGGGGATAAGGTGTGGGAAATCAGAACAAACGTGGAGACTGGGAGGTGTACGCGGGCAGAATAAAAAGAAGCCCTAGATGTACCTTGCGGAATAGGCAGCAGCTGGAGAGTTGATTCTAGGAGGGAAAGAGGGCGGGATCAGGACGGGCGAGCGCTATGAAGAGAGGGTACCTGGGCCAGATACAGGGCGGGTACCTCCTTGAGGAGGAGGAAGTTTTACGCGGGATGGGCAATGGCAGGAGAGGACGACGATGGAGTGTCATCGCCGGATGAGACTCACGATGTCAACTAGCAGTGTGTGGAAGGCCTACGCGACGATGGACGATGGGACAAGCCCTGAGCTGAGAGCCGTAAGCGGCACAAGTAAAGAGCTTGTGGGACGGGTGGTATACGCCAAGGCGAAAATGTGATGGGAAATGGAGACAAGGCTTGAAGAGCTGAATGGGTTCTTGATATTAGGAGTAACATTTTGATATTACCATGCGGCTATACTATAAGGCCTATATTGGATGGGAAATTCACAGATCAACACTTAATGCCTTTCTGTGAAATTGGATGAAGGGGCACTAAACTAATAGATCATTGAGAAGAATAGGGGCCTTTTAGTGATATACTAATACCACGAGATGCCACTTGGTCTATCTGTTTCTTGTGCGTTATAAACAGGTCCGAGTCAATCCCGGACATTGGGTATGCTGTCTGGTTACCTTCTTGGAAGAAAACACCATGTGATGATACTAGATCATGCAGTGTTACCGGTCATTGGGATACCCTGAGGAGTGAACACGTCAGATCTATCAACTTTGTAGTCTTGAACATCACCTGCGAAAGGACATGTGTGTTTCAGGGTTTCTTTTATGTCCTTTGTCTGTGGGATGATAAAATTGCTAAGAGTCTAATTTGTACGAAGTTCCGTCATATTGAAAGATGACTGATCATGAAGGGTGAGGGCAGGCAATTTATGATATCTGGCTGACATTAGTCTAACTTGCTGGGACATTGCTAGAAATACACAATTTATGTTTAGAAGGGCGAGACGGTGTTTTATGATCATCGACTTGATGTCATTATATCTATTAAAGGTAGTAGGTGATTGTCAAGGCTTCTAGAAAAGAGTTCGGAGTCGCCATTCAAGGACCTCAAAGTTGGGGAATTCCTACACCTTAAAAGGGAAATCGAGATGGCTTCTTGACCAATCAGAAACAAGCTTAAATAAGAGGTGGTTGGGGATAGTTTCAGGGCTTGCCGATCTATCGGAAGAGATCTGACCAATGGCGGACTAAGAATCATGTAGTATAACAGGTTTTCGGCTTGCGGACATCAGAGGCTATCATGATTCTGCGATGGATACTGAGTACTTCGGTAGGTATTCTTCAATAAGCTGTAACATTGAATAACATTGCAAAATAGCAGCATCGATGCAGCGTGGCTAAGAAAAGGGGTGGCTTGCGCGTCTACATGAGAGTAAACGTTGCAGTAAAGTCAAACTTGTGTAGCAACATTTGGCTTCTATCAACCTGGCATTTAGCGAGGTCTCTTTGCTATATGGATATTTGAAAATTTCACTTGATTGAGGGTGCAACTATGAGCCATATATAAGTTGATAGCAGGAGGGTTAGAAAGGTCCTAGTGCCGAATGATTCTGAATGCAATGCCATGAGTTTAGACAGATAAATGAACAGAAAAAAAAACCTTCCAGCGGATTTCCCGATTCCAGTAATATGATATTGCGCCATCGGGTTCCTATTTCCTCAGTTGTTAGCCAATACTCAATAACGCCAAGCCTTTTGTCGCTCCAACCAACAACAAATCCATAAAGAATACATTAGCCCTAATCATGCCAGTGGACTTCAAGATGCCTGTGACTTTTTCCGAACCAAACCAGCCCCAAGAACATTGACCTGGGGTTGCGACTCTGCCACGGGCTGGCTCTGGATTACATCCGCGGTCGCTAGGTTAGCCGTGTTGGCATCGGTTTTCGCCTTCTTACGGACGAAGCCATCGCCAAGTGTATTAACTGGAGAAGTGGATGCGGTCGTGTCATCCGATCCACGTTTTCGCTTTATCACGCCGGACAAGTTGTTGATTGCTCCATTGGAATTAGGTGACGCGGTCGGAGTTGTGGTTATTCTCTCGCCGACGATATCTAGAGTCCAAGCCTTGCCCATGTTAACCTCCTCCGTCCAGCGTGCCGTACTTTCGATTGCGTGCTCAAGAGTTCCGAATTCGAGGTGAAGTAGTACTTCGATAGCTCGCTTGTACGCACTGTCGCTTAGAACCACCTGACCCCTCCCTTCCTCTGGCCAGAGATAATGAGGTGTCTCTATGAGCTTTGGAAAATCTTTTCCTTCGGTCTTGATACGGGGCTGGCGAGGAATGATGGAGCCGGTTAATCTCTTCTTTGCTCTACTCTTCCATGAAGATTTCGCCTTTCTCCGTTTGATTTGCTTTGACGCATCCTCCTGATAATGTCGTGAAGTAGTAGGAGACGCAGCCTTTTTCGTGGAACCATTGATGGAAGTGTCCGGTGTAGGAATCTCGGTAGTAGAGCCAGTCTTTGGCGAATTTGGACCATGTGAAGTCCGGGGTTCGAAGACAATCCACATAAACCCAGTCATTCTTCCGCTAGAACACTCTTGTCGGAATGCCATCATCTCCCAGAACTGATCAAGTGTCTTTGGTGCTCTCCAGCCATGAAGGAGTTTGGCATTGTTTGATGTCGACTCTTCCAATTCTTGTACGAAACGCGCCTTCGGGTCATCGGGGTACGTGGGGATCAAAGATCTAGGATAAACGCTGCTACCGAATGTACCCGGATCGCTTGTATAGGGAGATATTTTCTCGAGCGGGTGTCCTAGGGTCCAATTGGTAGATGCCGCGCTCGTTCGCGGAAGAAAGGCGCGAGACTCGTAGTTATCTAGTCCGGGTATCGTTAGATACCCATGGATGTCGCTCCACAGCTCCCTGGCGTCTAAGTAGTCATCGCCTTCAAGCAATGAGTTGAAGACGCGGCACCACCATTTCACCAGTCCTCGATCGTCGAGCACATGCTTGCCACTATTATCGATACTGCCAGGGAAGAGGTATTGGGACTGGGATCTGGCGAAAAGGTTGACGACCAATTGCTTCGTCGGGCGTCGTCGCTTAGCAACCAAGAAGGCAAGGAAGCATGATGTTACCTCTCGAATAGGAGACGGGGTCCCTTTTGGGAGATTCAAAAGGTTCAGATATCCAGTCGAATCAGCTTTGGACACGAAGATAGTAGTAGAGAATGATGTCGAGTAAATGTAGACTTCAAGTCCTAAAATTAGAACCCGTTTGTCGGAGGTTTTGTCGGAGGGTGCGTCGTCGTTTCTAGCACCAATTGAGATGGCTAGGAAGTGCTTCTCGCAATATGTCTTCAAGGGCTTAATTGAGAGTTTGTCCTTCGATTTCGATTTCAAATCATTGGGTATTTTGGAATCAATTACTGATTTCGGCGCGGGAGGGTAGCAAAGGGGTTCGGTGATGAAAGGCGGCGTCGAGAGATGGTATGCTGTGAACTTGTGATCCTTGGGTAAGATCTTGGTGAGCTCGGCCACCAATGGCTGAGGATTAGCGACGCAATCGCCCGCGCGAGCTTCCGAAGGATTCAACATGATGGTGAAATGTTGTACAAGAACCCAATGGATGAAGGGAATCAAAAAGTCGAATGCCTTAATTGGCACCAAAGAATCGGGATGTCATGATTACGCGATTGGCAGAGCAACCGGAAAAGACACGAGGAAAATGAAAATAGAAAGTGAGAGTGAAGGTGAGAATGAAGACGCGTTTCAACGTGTAAATTGAAATCGCTAAGAAATCGAAGCTTCCTAGATCTTAGCAGTACCAGCAGTACCTAACCTTGGAAGGATTCCGGACAGGGATTCAAACGTAAAATTTACAGGGGTACAGGGAAGGTACCAAGATACATGATAGCTCCAATAATTGATAGCTCCGATGGTGCTTGATTGGTCAGATAACCCAAATAACCTTAGTGTAGGGACCCACCGGAAAAGTTCCCTCTGCATTTTTTTGAATTTCGTCAATGCGAGCGAAAATGCGATTTCCATCTTGAATATCTTGAACGTCTTAAGAACGATGCGATAAGATCTAGCGCTACAGTCAATGTCCTTCACAAGCTCTCGATCTGCCGCGAGGCTTGCTCGCCAGGCAATCCGGACCAGCAAGAGCCAGTCTTTGGCTTCTGTGACCTCTATGACCCCTCCGGTCCCCTCATACTGCCTCTGCCTCGCCAACTCCTCCTTCTCAACCTCGGCGACTCGTCCGTCGCAATTAGAAGCTCGCCCACGATGGTCATACACCCCCGAGAAGATGAAGGCGCCCTTCTCGCCACATATCACAAAAGACCCTTCTAGGTCTGTGTGGGTGGTTAACGAAGATCCGCAGAAGCTGGACGATGTGTTGAATAATATCCTGGGTCGCGATGGAGCGCGCATGTTACCGGAGGAACTTAAATGGTTGGCTGTGACGCACAAGAGTTTCGATCAGGGAAGGAGAGGCTTTAACGATCGCCTCGCATTTCTCGGTATGCTATACGCTATACTCAAAAAATACATGTATCTCCTGTCTCGAGTCTAATGGCTGCATATTAATACTCGATAGGCCGTCAAATATGCGTCCTCGAATGCACACAGACTATCATCGCTTCTTCCCCTAGCGATCGACAGTATGAAGATTCATTTTCCCATAGGCGAGAGCCTTTCGAGGACACAACCATCCGCAGCGTTGATAATCTTTCTGAGCAGCAACCAAGCGATCTGCTGAACCCTCAAAAGTTATCTCAGTTCGCATTCGATATGGGATTGTCGACGGTCGTAAGGTGGAAACCACGAATGGTGAGACCCTATATTTATTAAGTGTGCTTCATTGATCCTAACAATTATCTCCTAGCCGGAAAACATCAAGGGGTCAGGCTTTGACCCTATCATGGCTGGGGCTGTGTACGCTATTATCGGCGCGGTCGCCTTACAGCAGGGTGGCAAGATAGCAAGCCGAGTCGTCAGAGAGAGAATCTTGAGGAAGCTCGGGATACAGCCAAATTTATAGTGTAAAATAAATGTACAAATACCCTGCATCGTGTACAGTTATTAAAAAAAATATGCGTGAATGCAAAAAGCAGTTCCAATTCGTCTCAAGACGAATATCACCCAAGGACTCATTGTTTTTGCTATGAAGCGGAACCAAAGGGCTACGTGAGGACATCAGCTCCCAACTTCCCCAAGCCAGGTAATATATACTAGGTGTGTATCAATGATGTCTCCCCAGTATTCTTAGGTTCTGCATGTTACAAGATTGCCAAGGACTTACTAGGTATGCAGTTTTACTGTTGGGAAGGTACCCAATATCTACCCCGTAGCAGTAATCATCCATGGTGCCTCCCCATTACACCTCCAGGGCTGTGTCCTACACCAGACGCGTAGGTGCCATGAGCTTCCACATTACAAGCACAGCACTTTCCAATAATAAACCATAACAAGTTTTATCTGGTCGATCCTGTACAACCGAGTTTTAAAACATGGGTACGACTTTGGACAATACTAGGTAGGTTCTCAAGGGAGGTGCGATACGAGTAGAAACGTTGAATAGAAATTAACCTATTTCAAGTACTGACTAGTGTCATTTCTCCATTCGCAATCCAATATTATACAAGCTTAGGTATCATTTGTTTCATACTTCATATTCTTATTGACATTTGTCTGGTCTAGGCCTGGGTATCTCTTTCACTCACTCACTCACTCAGCCAGCCCCCCTCAACCAATTATCAAGCTCATAACCATAAGTTTAATTAATACTTAAAGAGACGGATATCCTCGCCGCCTGCACTCAGTATCTTCTTATTCCGGCGAGCATAGTATAGTCTCAAGATCACGCATCCCACAGCCACCATGAACAGTAAAGCCGCGTTTGTCCAGTGGCCGGTGGGGTATCCCTTCTTGGCCTCGTTTGCTTTATAGGTCCACACTCCCACGATTTGGCCTGGAGCGCCACCCAGACCTATATTCAACGCAATAGCGAGACCAACAGATGCGGTGCTGAAGATGTTGGATGATAGCCACCCTAGAAGAGGTGGGATGCAAGCAAATGCACCAGACGCTGCTACGATCAGGCATCCGTATCGCGGGGCGTACGCATCCGCTGGCAAGACGGCAGAAGCGAGGAAACCGACGGCACCAATCGTTGCCATGGCCGCTGAATGTAAACCACGGGCGTTGAAGTGATCCGCTGACCAAGATGTCAAAATGGAGACGACTAAATAGAATAAATTAGTTGCGATCTAGTGCAAAAGAGAACATGCAGAGAGGACAAAGAGAGTGAATGGTATCATATTTCAGATACGTACCGTAGGCGACAGCGTAGGGCGGAACGGTCATGAGCTGCGCGCGAAGGTCCGTGTAACCCAAACCCGCGGTGATCGAAGGCGTGAAGAGAGAAAGCGAGCTGAATGGTACGGATATGCCAAAGTACACAACGTAATGGCCCCAGAGTCTCCAGTCCATCAGCGTTGCCTTCGCATCCAACCAAGACATCGCCTTATGATGCCCCTTGCTTCCCTCGAGGTGTAGTCGTTGCACAGCTAAGTCTCTCTCTTGGGTGGTCAACCATTTCGCATCCTCGGGATAATCAGGTAGTAGAAACCAGACCAAGAATGAAGACAGGCAAGACGGTATTCCTTCAATGATAAAGAGCCAACGCCAAGCCGAGAGCCCTCCGGCTCTGTTCATGTGACCGATACCATAGGCAATCGCGCCGCCAAATGCGCCTGCGAGAGTCGCAGAGGCTAGGATGAAAGCTACACGAATACTTCTCTCCTCGGTCTTGTACCAGAACGTGAGATAGTATACTAAACCGGGGAAGAGCCCAGCTTCGAACACGCCGAGCAAGAATCGCACAACGGTTACGCTGGCATAGCTATGAACGCCACCCAACCCGATCGTTAGCGCTCCCCACGAGAACATGAGGAACGCAATCCACCGGGATGGTCTCAGCTTTTTGAGAAGAATATTTGACGGTACTTCGAATAACCCGTATGCCACGAGGAAGATCATCAGGGAGATCGTGTACTGGAAATTGGTCATGCCGGTTTGCGTCATGAGATCGTCGCCCGTCGACGCGTTCATGATTTTGGCGTTGCCTATGTTGGACCGATCGAGGTAACATAGGAAGTAGATGCCCGCGGATAAGGGCACAATGCGCATGTCTTGCTTCCATCGCAGTGCCTTCTCTGCTTCCGTGATAGGCGCGTCCTCATACTGGGCGACAGTCGCAGCGACATCCTAGGAACGGGTTAATCAAAATTTCCGTATCTTTAAGGATTCTTGTTGATAAACTTACCTCCTTCCCGCTCTCAACATCGAGCACCGACTTTTGGTCCGCCATATCTTCGAAGCTAAATATCTATCGACCCTTAGAGACTCGACTCAGGCGTTTGCCAAGCGGAAACTTCGAGCGGGAAGAAGATAAAGAGCAATTTGGCGACGACTTGAGCCCGAGGACTTGGGAAGGAACCCGAAAAACTCGGTGAACTCTGCAGGAACACGCTAGCATCGCTAGCATACAAAGTACTAGTAATAATAATACTATTAATCCTTGAGGGGGGTTGGTTGGGGGGAAAGTTCAGGCCGCTGGCGCGGGGATTGTGGAGATGAAGCTAACACAAATGAGGCGAATCCACCCCCGGGGTGTTGATCGTGAAGTTTGGAGTCGGGACCTTGAACCGGTCATCGGATACAGCTAGAAAGAAGTCATTCGTGTTGGTTCTCTTACGAATCAATATGATTTAATGATTAGAACCTCCCGTCCTCGCTAGCCGGACTAAAACTAGCAAGGGCTAAATGTTAGTCTGTGCAGATTGAGACTTTGGAATGCGGAGATATAGGCTCTAGAGTTTATCTCCCATACCCATCCACACCTTCGGATTGTTGGTTCCGGGGAAGAAATGGGTCAGGACCTGGGTCCCACCTTGTGACTGACAATTCCAGCTCTAACAAAGCGAGGGTTCCTCCATCTTGAAATTATAGTTGTACGTGATGTCCTGAATTATATCAGCGGCGCGACTATGGTGTATTACGTATTAATATGGCGGCGTGGCTGCTTATGGCTACTTGTGTTACATCGGCTCGTCCCCGTATCCCGGTTCGGCGCACCATACACCGGGGTGGACCGTTAATCTCCAAATCAGCGTAATTGGAGATGCCGATCGGGTAACTCCTTCATTTTTTCCCCATTGAGTGATGTCACCTCACAATAAAATAATTGACTTTCACAAATTTCAGGCAATTGTTTCTCGTGAAAGCATGTTTTGTACTCCAAACTGCGCATGGTGGTGACAATTCAGGGAACGTTGATCTTCTACCTCCAACTTTTTTGGATCTGTTCATTGGTTGGAAAATCAACACATCAGACCTCAAAATGAGGGTCGCTTTGGTTTCTTCTTTGTTTGCTATCGCAGCTCATGCGTTGGGTATAGGTAATAATAAGCCTTGGCAAGTGGATGAATGCTCGAAGTTTGCATCATCAATCTCAACAAACGACATCGGAGGGACGATACTGAACTCTACCCATTACCCTATGAAGGCTGTTAATATCAGCGGCACACTCAATGAATTCCCCTTATGTCGTTTATTCGGCAAAGTTCCGTACCCTAAGAACAACTCGGTTATCTTCGAGCTTTGGCTTCCTACACCAGAAAAGTACAATGGCCGATTTCTAGTTGTAGGTATGGTTTTACCTCTGATCTTAACCCTCATTAGAATCAGCGAAACTAAGACCGAAATATAGGAAATGGCGGAATGGCAGGGACTGTTGATGAAGGAAGTGTGATTCTCAATGTGAATAAGGGATACGCCGTAGCGGGTGGCGATTCTGGTCATTTGGCTTCGCTAAACAACGCCGGCAACGGTGCTCCCGGCGTATATCTGCCATACTTGCATGACCAGGAGCAGGTCAAAGCATGGATACACAACTCCATCGCTTATTTCACGCCAGTCGCTAGGAAGACCGCAGCAATATTCTATCGTAGTCCTCCAAAGCACAGTTACTATCAGGGCTGTTCAACAGGCGGTGCTCAAGGCTTTGCTCTAGCCCAGTTTCATCCGCATTTATTTGATGGTATCATTGCGGGGTGCCCTGGAAATTGGTATTCCCACTTGGCGCTGTCTTTCTTATGGAATGCGCAGGTGACTCAAGTAAGTTTAAAGCTCATTTTCTAAAATTCATTAACTAATCGTCAAAGGGTCTGAACTCCCTACCTCAAACCGCACTCGATCTCATTACCCAAGCGGCTTTGGCAGAGTGTGATACAATTGATGGAGTCAAGGACGGGGTAATAGGAAATCCCCTATTATGCCCCTTTAATGTCTCTTCGCTGGGGTGTAATGCCTCAGTGACGAATTCATCTGCATGTCTTACGCCGGCTCAAGTAGCGACGGCGCAGAAGATATACGCTGGACCTGCTGATGCTCGCTCAAATGCCCCTCTATATCCCGGATTCTCTGTTGGGAGCGAAACAGAGTGGTCATTGCAGGAAGGGTTTCTCGCAAACGCGTTCTCCATCCCGATATTGCAGAACATGGTCTTTAACCTGACATATGACACCTCGGCATTCAATTGGGGTACGGATGTAGATGCGCTCAACGAGAAGGTGGGCAAGTTCATCGACGAGATCAGCCCGGACTTATCAACGCTGAAGGCAAATGGTGCCAAGATGCTCGTGTTCCAGAGCTGGACCGACCCGTTCAACGCCGCGATGTGGCCGATCCAGCATCTCCGTCAGATCGAAGATTTCTTCGGGGAGGACGTGGGAGATTGGTTCAGACTGTTCATGATTCCCGGCGGCGGCCACTGTGGGGCAGCCGCGAAGTATCCTCAGGTTCCCGCGACGTGGCATGCGCTTGAAGCTCTCGTGCAATGGGTCGAAACGGGACGGCCGGCGACTGAGATGTTGGGTACCGATCCTACGGACAAGAGCTTGTCGAATAAGACAAGCAAACTTTGCCCCTGGCCTCGGACAGCTAAGTTCAAAGGTGGCGACCCGAATAACTGGAATTCATTTGAGTGTGAGAAGTGAGATATTTTGGATTACCTAGGAATTTGAGTCCATCTTACTTGTATAGCATATTAAGGGATCATGTATCGTCACTAGGACTTAATGTATTATTGTGCATATCATATTCACTGGATTAAGGGCCGTAGTAGACTATCCAGAAGTTGTTTTATTGTAGCGAGCGTGGATAATAAGACAATGAAACTAAAAATACAGGCATTCTAAAGAATCCAACCAAATTCCCATTTGCAACAACACTCAAATTCTCCGATACCTCCTTTCTCTAACATGACTCACTCTATAGCATAAATCGAATACCCAGACAAGTCTCGGCTTAGGTGTTGTTCTTGTTGCTGGTAGGGTCCGCATACATCATCCAATCACCCGCCTCCACCACTTGTCCTTGCGTGTCAGCGGTCGTCCCTGCGGTGGTACACATGCTCTTGACCGCATCCCACAAGTCTGAGCAGAATGATTCGGTCAATGGAGCAGGGTGGTCGGATATACTGCCACTAGAGGTTTTTGTCAGTTAAAATCCGTCGCTTCTCTCCATATAGGTAAGGGCCAATACTTACAGGAGCCATCTGACATACCCAGGACCATCGCTGGTCGCCTGGTTATCGTGGACTTCATAGGCGTGCCAAACTTTCAGCCCGAGTTGGCCGATCACGCTCTGCTTGACGAAGTACCGGCAAGCCATGGTGGCGCTGGAATCTACAAGAGCCTTGGCCATGTGGCTCCCGCCGGCGGGACACATGGCTCGGCCGTCGTAGTTGTCGACCTCGACGTCGGCGTGCAGGGCGTTCCACACACTGCCGATGAACGAAGGCGGGTCGGCGAATCCCTTCCAGATGTCACTTCTCTGCTGGAGACCAGACTGTGCGGTACCAGACGGTTGGAGGACGGCGGCTCGTCCTCCGTCCACATCCGTCCAGATGATCTGTCCAGCCGCGTCGAGCGCGCTGATGTGGTCGTGCAAAGATGGTGGCGTAGACGCAGTCGGGCTCGGACTTGGGATCCGAGCGACTGCTTTCAGGCCCGTTATGTGGGTAGGGATAAGAGCGCCGTTTGCGACAAATGCTAGCACCTGTGGTGCAATAGTGGCAATAGCGCCGTGTGAGACTACGAAAAAGTTAGTTGTATCCATGTAAGAAGTAAGAAATTCAGCAGGTTACAGTCATACCCTTCATTTTTGTTCGTTGATGTATGTCAAACGACTAAAGCCGATGGAGGTTTGAGGAAAGAAATTTCAAAGAGCGAATTGGTTATAATGTTGAGGTACTCTGTATGTTAGATGTGGGTGATGATGCTGTGTGATAGAAGAGGCTTTTGAGATAAAATTGACGTCCTACTTATACTTGATCTATCCTGTCCTTCGTTGTAAGTCGCCTTTTCCATCGATATGTTGGAAACATTCTCACGAACTCCTTGTCATCCCTTGCCCTAATGCTCATCAGACCACTCATCCTTCTGACGAGGATTTGATGAGTCGCGATAGAAATAATCGGATCACAAGCTTTCACACTATGATAGGAATGAGCTGAACTATGAGGCTTCCAACCAACAGGATGGCTATTCTTATATGTCATAGTCAGATAATTGAATATAATGCCTCAGATTTGATATATAGACCGGGATGGGCGCTCTGTTGGTGGATTTGAGGGAACGTATGAAGATGCGGTAACGAAGTGACAGATTATGTGACAATATGACAACCCGGCTTCTCTCTTTTTTTAGTCTTCTTTGATAGTAGGTAATCTTCAGGCTGACCTTATTTTAGCTCTGTATTCTGAAATTCAAAAAGGAATTAGCAGTCAGGATGTTGGTGATACTTTTTGGTGTTTTGAGCCGCGTTATGGCCTGTCAAAAATAAGCCTGTTATAATAGCGCCCTTCCTTCTAGGCAACAAGGGAAGAAGCTTGAAACACATCTTAGATAGATGCCGATGATTTACATGGTATTTTACTACAAACGAATGCCCATATGATCTTAAAATTACATTTCCAACAAGATGGAATCATATCGTTGTTCTAAATGTACAGTCCTCGCTATCCCCCTTGTCACAAACCATCGCTTGATATACGCTCACAAAGACTTGTTGATGTCAGCAGTCTTTATTCGTAGCCAAGCTAGGTAAATGGTGATCATATAGGTACACAAGTATAGCGATTTTCATTGGTGATTGAGGAGATAGAGTTCCATCCCACGAACGACTTCTAGAAGCTTTGGATTAGAGCAAACACGAAACATAACATATTTGCATACCCCACACTTGGAATCACTACCTGGTAGATAGTCAGAATCCTTGGCACAACGACGTAATCGTTCCCCTGACTGTTAGTTCAGCCTCATGGAAGTTGGCGCTTACGGTCACTAACAAGGAAATGCCGTCTAGACAGTTTGATGATCATTTCTTTGGGCAGCGTTTCATCGAGCTAACATTTTTCCTAATTGTAATATTAATATTTCTAATCGGTTTTAAGTGATACACAAGCAGGCAGACACATGGTAATGATTATTCAAGACGAGCGTTGCCGCTCAAATACAAGCCCATTAATAGAACATTTCAAAGTTACCTAGGTAGGAGATAACGTGTCGAAAATCTATCAGCTAAGGTTAAGGGTGTATTCCTCAGTCTGATCCTGATCCCAACATGTTTCGACCAACAAGAAGTCCGCTTGCGGAATTACTATAGTATTATTAACTTGTGCTTTAACGTCACGGCGATGCTATTCTCGTCTTGAGAGATAGAACTACACCTATGCTCCTATGAGTCTTCTATCTCTATCTTCACACATAAAAGACACTATCTGCTCGATCTCAGTTTCTGCCACAATTAACATCATCTCTCGCATCTACTACACTGCCTACAGCATTTCTCAAGCACTATTTTACACAAAATTCATCTATTTGTTTACCAAAACTCATATCAACATGTTGTTCTCTCTCCTCATTATTGGCTTCACTGCTGCAATCGGAAGCGCATCTCCTTTCAACCAGTCTGAGCCTGGTGCAATTATGCATGGATCTCGTATGATTATCAGAGGTGTAAGTGACACCTTACGATGAATGGTTAGAAGAAGCTATCTAACAGACAGGGTCTCTTTTACCTTATCATTAGACATGCAGAGTGAGTAATGATGCTAGGGCTCCGAACGGAGTGTGCTACGAGCACTACGGTGAAATGACAAATGGTTGGGTCGGAAACTGTGACCCTGAACCCTATGATGTATGTTTCCCGAATCGTACTGAAGCCCCGGGTCCATTGATACTAATTAATGCTTACTTCGATCTAGTGCCGAGGAAATGGAAACTTTTGCACTATCTCGACTACACCTGGTGGAGTTGTCATGTGTTCATAGGGTGACAGTGAGGACTTCATCGTGGGCAGGCCGGGCCACCAGGATTGATAGATTGCTGGAGACCACCGTTGGATACACATTCATTGAGACGTAACTGGTTATATGGTATAGGTACACTTGCTTTAAAGGGGATGCACTCGTTCTATAGAATTTCATTCTGTTAAACCTACCTAGGTACCTAGGTCCTAGGTAGGCTTTAGGGCTTTAGGGCTTTAGGGCTGTTAGAAGTTGCCTAAGTCGCCTATAGTTATAGCAGACTCGAGGGTTTCGATGCACTAAATCTATAGGCGCTTTGGCGAGCTTTTTTGATGGTCCATTTTTTACTTACCCAATCAACTCAGCATTATACACTGTATATTATAACTTATATTGTTGAATTATCCCTTCCAAGATGCTTCGATTCAAATAAATGGTTATTACCTATATTAAATCATTTTTCGTTGTGATCAGAAGGTTGGTTGCATCGTCGTCGACCTACTGGTACAGGGCTGTCGCTAAGTAAAGTGGGTCTCTCCACTGAAAAGAGCGCGATACACAGCCCTGGAGCTTTTGCTGGAGCACCAAGTTCCTTGTATCTACAGGGGTTTTAGTGATCCAGGAATAAACCTCCAGGGCTAATGTCAACGCATCCTGGGCTACCTCACACACCACTAAGACTATTCTATCCTAATCAACCTATATGGTAGGACGATGGTTTTTCTTTTAATATCGTCGAAAGTATACGTGTATTTCGAATGTCGAACGAAGCCTACCAATCTACATTTCAGAGGCAGACAGGCTCTAGGGTCTGTCATACGTAATATCCATGGATAACGTCGTTCGGCTGTAACCTCGAGTCTGAATATTGCGATGTTAGGCTGACTATGTAAGATGATCGACTGTTGTTGGGTGGCCTGGATCGCATTGCGTGTATCAGGCAACGTCGATCATAGATGTTGGTGGCAAGGCAGTTCGAAGGTTGGGGGCTACATCAAGATACCTTGATACATTCGAATCTATAAAGGATTTGGATTTTCCATGTCCTCAATCTCCCCTTGTCAGGTCATCCTTCTCCATGATATTCTGATAGCCTACCGCGAATATGCCCATTGCTAAAGAAGCGCCCCTCTGCTCCTCTTGTCAGCAAATCTTTAGCTCTCTCACAGAGCCTTCAAGTCCAACTTCAGGCTACTCTCTACTCCCTAAATTCGCTCAGACTCATCATCCTTCTATCGCCTCATTAAAGGAGGCGGCTGAAGCTAGATGTCCTATTTGCGTCGTTGTGGCAGCTGCTTTACCCTCTGAACCCCTCACGACCCCCCTGGAAGGAAATGCAACGAGCTTTAATATCAGTAAGGATAAAGACAACTTCGCGATCACCGTCTTTATCAACCCAAGTAAACCCGTATTTTTCAACGTACCTCAAGGTCAGTCCAATCCATTATGGCGTGGAAAAGTTAAAAAAAAGAAACTGACGACTTGTCTAGTGGAACAGGGCCAAGGAAATCGCGATAATGAACTCCAGGGGTTCGGTCTTTGCTACCGTTGGATCTCAGACTGTTTGGTGTCTGAGAATCCTACGCATCACGGCTCGTGCCGGAACCATCGTACTAGATCGCAAGCAGCCCTAAAGCGCCCTTCCCGCCTTATTCAGCTAAGGAAAGAAGGCGATGACGCACATGTATCTTACACGGTCCGCCAGTATCCTTCAGGTCAAGAGTCATCGTCAAACCCGGTCTATGCCACAATCATTCATCCAGACTGGCCTGATAATCTGGTATCAGCCGGAGAGTTCCAGCTTCAGAATGTAGACTCGTGGGCTTCAGTTTCCCAACTTCCGAACTGTCTTCAACAGGCTGCCCAGATTGCACTTGATGCTGGTGTTCAATATATTTGGACTCCCAAGCTCCGCGCTAATGACTCCGAAGACCCAATCACCACCGCACACATATTCGCTAGTAGCGCATTCAATATTGCTGCGATGGCCTGTACAATGCCGGCTGACCCCTTGCTGCCTTCAGAGGAATTGAGCAGAATGCCTGTAGTCCGACCCCAATGGAACCCACAGCAAACACTTGCGATATATAAGAAAGAGAGCTTCCGCGACTCGGTTTGCGACTCCCCCCTGTGGCATTCACCTCTCTTCTACCAGGCAATCCTCCTATCTCCTGCTACTCTCTATTGCGGGAAAGACCAGCTCTGGTGGCAGTGCTACCACGGACGAGGAGCCATTTGTAGCGAGGCCCTCGCTGCGACAGGGAACCGTTGTAGGACTGTCGATAATCAAGAAGGCGCTCTTGGCCAGCTTGAGCCGGACGAATCCTACGCGCGGGAGAACTTCAAGACATATGCGAACTTCGATCCTCTGCCATCGGCGTCGTCGTCTTCTGGGGCGGGTTCATCGGGCCATGCCGACTTTCGCGGATTCGAGTCGCCGCAGAAATGCCTGGCTGCGATGTGGACACACATTATCCCGACATGTAGCAAAGTTGGCGGACGAACGTCAAAAGAGATCGCTGCTACGGTTTCCGGCATAGCCGAGTGTGTACCTCCGCTAGCCGCACCCGGGGCTGCTGATCTCATCAACTCGTTGTCGTATGCTCACGCATGTTGGTCTGCAGACCTCGTGGAGCAGCTTGCTTGGCACTTTGATATCGAGAACGGACTGAATCTTCCTCACCGAGACAAGACCGCGGACCGTTTCCCAACATGGTCATGGCTGAGCGCTCCGGGAAGAGTGAACTTCCAGTTCCCTGTTTCTACGAATCCCGGTATTGTTTCGACAAACATGTTGCCGGAGGATATTTTCCTTTCTCCGGTAGCAAAGGCACGTTTCGTTACAGCCGAAGAATGCGGCGCTATTGGAGTCGTTACCGCGGGTAGCGTACAAGCTTGCGGCCGTCTGATTCCCGTGACAGTGGAAACTCCAAGTTCCGAGGCAGATCCCTTGGTGCTGCGCCTGGAGGGGCTTGGTAACGGTTACGTGAAATGGGACTGTCGGGATGAGCTGGACCGTGCTATCGGGAAAGGGAAGGATGAAGGGAGTGGGAGCGATACGTATTGTGCTTGGCCTATCTACGCCCACTATTACAAAGACTTCAAAGCATTCGGAGCTAGAGGTATACTGCTTCGACGGATTCAAAAGGGCCAGGGTAAAGTACTTGTCCGTTGTGGTTGGTTCGAGTACCAAGGTGAGGCTGGAGGCGATGAGCCGCAGGTGTTTGACAAGGTCCCGGAAGAAGAGTTTTCAATCATTTGACGTAGTTCGACATCTGGGAAAGATGCTCATATTGTACGAGCGGACCCCATCTTGGAGAGTTAATGTCTAGGAAGGTCCCGGCATGTCATTCATTTCAATGAACAGAAAAATATGAATCTCACTAATGTATGCGATGTATGCGCTATAAAATGTGAAAATAGCAAGCTTTCAGCACTTTCAGCACTTTCAGGGGGCATAAATATGCCTGAAGAAGCCCGATCATCAACTCGGTCCGTGCATGAGCGCCACCTATCCATCTAGTAGATCACTACATCCAAGGGGGGTGTAAGCGTATTTTGAAGACACTGCCGTGGAAACTTCCAAATCCTTCAACCTTTGTTGCTCGACACATGACGAACCTTAGTTGGTAGCAAATAGTTCGACTGTTGAGCTATTTTGCGCTCTTGTTAGTTTATCCTCATCTACACTCTTCTCGACATTTCCGCACAGAGACTGGCCGCTCAGAGGTAACATAAAAAATGCCGTATCATTACACAACATATTAGATATGCCGTGCCCGGGATCCCGCATGTGTTTCGTGTTTCGGAAGGCCGTATTCACGTGACACAAGGGCGTGGTGATGTAGATTTGAAGTCGTATACCTAGCCCTGGAGATCGTGAGTTTTTTTGAGCTGATCTTTCGAACACCAACTTCAACAATATTTCTCATCTAAACTTTTACTTGATATTTTGCTTTAAAAAACTTAACGAAAACTCAACATAAATCTTGTTCTTTTTTTTTCTTAAAATAAAGGAAGCGATTTAGCTGAAGTCGTGCAAACGACAATGGACGATATCACAACCCCCAACCCCGAGCCAGCGGGCGCTAAACCCTCGAGCGTTCCAGTAAAGCGAGCTGAGACATCCCCGGAAGCCCCTAAAGCCCCTAGCGACCAAGCAATCGAGCCCCTAGAGCCCCTAGATGTCCTCGAAAGCCCCCCAATTCGCACGAAGCTCCGTATCTATTCCATCTTAACCTCGCTCTACGTACATCACCACTCCCTCCTCTCTCTCCTAACTAAATTCCCGATAATCAACCTCCAAATAACTAACAAACCCTCCAGCTAGTCCTCTTCGTAGCAGCCCTAGACCAAACTATCGTCGCAACATCCATCCCCACCATCTCCGCCTCCCTGCACTCCGCATCCGGCTACATCTGGATCGGCGGCGCGTACCTCCTTGCCAACGCCGCCGCGGGGCCCATCTGGGCCAAATGCAGCGACATATGGGGCCGCAAACCGGCCCTACTAAGCGCCGTCGGCATCTTCGCCGTGGCCAGTGTGATCGCGGCCCTAAGCTCGTCCATGCAGATGCTGATTGCCGCGCGCGCTCTGCAGGGAGCCGCCGGTGGCGCGCTTATGCAGCTTGTTACTATTACCATCTCGGATCTGTTTAGCCCGCGCCGCCGCTCGCTGTACTTCGGCCTCTTGGGGTTGGTGTGGGCGGTTGCCGCGTCGGCTGGTCCGCTGGTGGGCGGCGCGTTGACAGAGCTTGCGAGCTGGCGCTGGTGCTTTTGGATCAATCTTCCCGTGTGCGGGCTCGCGTTCATGCTCTTGCTACTTCTTCTGGATGTGCACAATCCACGTACGAAGTTGGGTGAAGGCATACGAGCTATCGATTGGTTCGGCACATTCTCAATCCTTGCGGTTACTATTCTGCTTCTTCTCGGCCTGGATTTCGGCGGCGCAATATTTCCCTGGAATAGCCCGAAGGTCATTTGCTTGATCGCGTTTGGAGCGGCGATGATTGGCTTCTTCCTGTTTAGTGAAAAGCGTCTTGCTAAATACCCCCTGATGCCGCTAAGCATATTCCAAAACTGCTCCAACAATGCGACCTTCGTTCTCGCCTTCATGCATAGCATGGTCTCGATAGGCGTAGAATACTACTTGCCGCTATACTTCCAAAGTGTGAAGCAAGCCTTTCCGTTTCATAGCGGTCTTCTGATCATCCCTATGATGATTACCGAGGCAGCCGTAGACATATCTGTTGGCATATTGATCCATCGAACAGGCCGCTATCGAGAAATCATATGGGCTGGAGTAGTGCTCATGACCTTAGGCACAGGTCTGTACATTACGTTTGGCATTGATACATCCACGGCTAAGATCATCGGACTGGAAATCGTCGGCGGTCTCGGCCCTGCGCTCCTGTTCCAAGCTCCCGTACTTGTCATCCAAAACACGGCGAAGCAAGCCGATACTGCGTCAGCAACAGCTGCTTTGGGGTTTACCCGCAATCTTGCCACGGCGCTATCTATCGTGCTCGGTGGTGTCATGTTCCAGAATAGCATGGCTTCTCGTCAGCCATCTCTCGTAGCCGCCGGTCTTAGCGACTCCCTTCTCAACGCTCTATCAGGCGACCAAGCCGCGGCGAATGTGGAAATAATCCAGACTATCCAAGATGCTTCCCAGCGTCTCGCAGTACAAGATGCTTTTGCATGGAGTATTAGGAACATGTTTATCATGTACACTGCAGTGGCTGGCGTGGCCATGGTCGCGAGCGTTTTCATAAAGCATAAACGCCTCAGCACCGAGCACACGGAGACGAAGACGGGGATACAAGAGCTGACACAGCGTGAGTCATGAACATGGAGTATTAGCTTGCCTGTGGCTTGTAAGAGCCACGTCGACGTTCTGAATAATGAGCAGGATTATCTGGAACCTGGGTATATAAATATCATCCCGCTCTGTGCACAGCTAAAGGAAGCATCATAACTCATCGCATAATTTCGTTATAAATAACACATTCGTAAGCCCTTGGAACTCATATGGACGCTAGTTCCTTGTTTTCCGGAAAGCAAGCAGGCATCTGAACACCCATGACACCACCCTCAACCCACTGTCTTCGCTTCCAAAATACTCTGCTTACTTCAGGAAACTGACACCATTTTTTGTAGAGTTTCCAGGCCATTTATCCTCTTCTTTGAGCTCCCCCACATACTCCTCTCCATATATGTACGGCTTGTCCTTCATGTCCTCCCGAGCCTTTTTCATAAAAAGTGTCTGCAGCTCCGGCCAGAACGTGAAGTGATTGGCAGCAAACATTTCCTGGCGAGACGTCACATATCCCACCATCTCTTTATCGGACGCCTTCCATAGATGCTCAAGGGCATATGTATGCCATTCTTCGTCGAGGCGCTTCTTGACTTGCATCTGTTGGCAGGGGAGACATGGCTTGTCGCGCATTAGGGCGTCCTGGAAGTCAAAGGCGGCTGATAGCGCTCGTTTTTCTTCTGGACAATGAACCGGCTCTAATATTGATCCTCTAAGGATGGCCCAGGGGCAGGCCTTGACGGTCCGTGGCGGGGTGACATTAGTGTCTTCATGTTGGCAGCTGAAATAGACTCTCCTCCACATACACATGGCTGTAAGATGCCTTCACGTGCAGCTAAGCTGGTAATTGATTCAACGTATACTACTGCGATAGTAACTATTTGATAATGCCTCGTAGCCCAGTGAAAACTTGATTCAGTTGTCAACCAACCATTACTGATATACTAGATAGCTCTGCCATTAAACGGAAATAAGTTGCTTTGAGTGGTGTGTGCCTGGTTGCCACGGACGTTTATGTGACAGACCTTGTCGATGATCATGAAGTAAACCCACTGAGCTTAGATGCTGATAACCCGATGAAGATATCACAATCGTCATAATAGAATTGCCGTGTACGATGTTACCATTCTAGCCCTTTTTGAGTTTTTGAGAAACGCGCTTTTGTAATCACACATTTCATGTCTTCACATACATATCTAGGTAGGTATCTATCAAATGACCCCTTTCCTCACGTACTGGGTACGATTACCATGATGCGCAGCTCGCGTATGGATAAACGACATTTTTAAGGACGTTTTTTCAGATGAATGAAAGTACCTAGAAATTCTTTGCAATCAACTATCAAGATGTATTCTTATTCTATGAGCCGAAAAGCAACTAATTTTACCTTCTTACAAACTTGCTAATAACTATCTACTATGTCAAATTACATATAGAACTTCGCGGCTACCTCAACACGATAATCATGGTCAAGATAGTGATCTTTTCAGCGCCACCTCTGATTACGGGCATCCATGATACCACCTAAGCCAGCTGCACACTCGAAGCATCGCCCCTTTAGATCATGAGCTCAGACAGCTTTTCTGGAGAACACATCAAGATATACCTCACACAGTGCTGTGCGCACTTTCCTCTTGCGTACCAGATAGATCCACTAGTACAGCATCTTTGCCGAGAATTATCATATGTGAACCTATGTTACCCAGTTCTAACGAGTCAGGTTGCAACTCTCCTATTCGCTCCTTTTTACACCGGCGCTCCTGTCGTACGACTGACGTGGAAGTATCAAGGAAATCATCATTACTAGTTCTTACCTACTTTTTCTAGAATAGTCTATATAAGCGGCCCTTGTGAAAATTCTTTCGTCTTTGCCATCTCATATATGTGTATGTGTATGTGCGTCTTTCTCCAAAAGACAAGCCGCCGATGCTGAAATAGGATGCTATTAATTATTTCTGATCTAGAGTAGTTCAAGGAGATGCCCATAAGCAACTCATCGCTCAATTTGTGCTACATCCTACCTCCATCGTTGAAAATCGAGCTCTTCGAATAGATCAATTCAATACTTCTTCATACTTCAGCCTCAGAATGTCTCGCTAACTAATAGACACTAAAGTGATCCTTTATACCTGGTAATATTGACGTTATGATGGCGGAATAAACTCTTGGCACATCAGAGGGTAGATAGAGTGAGTGCTCGGATTTAGGGTCCCTTTCGTCTACCCTTAATAATAAGGTATCTTTCTACTCCTCCAGGATTAGAAATTTATATCGTCGCAATGACAGAGAATGGTCGTTAAAAGTTGGAAGAGCTCGGAGAGCAAATAGGTCAAAAATTATCTAAATTCTTTTTCAAAAAAAAAGCGATTGGGTATGCACTACTAGGTAGGTTAGATGTCACCGGATGTCACCAGACTCAACCCATTTCTCAACCCATTTAAGTAGTTGAACAAATATTTTTTCCAACTATGTCATAGATTTTATGCAACCTAACCTAAATCCTAGGTGCAGATTTACACAAAAATGCTCAGCTACTAACCTAAGATCTTGCCTTATGGTAGGTATGAACTAGAAGAAAGTCGAGACTTGGAAAGGGCCAATTGATCATAAATATCCACCTGTCTTGCAGTATTTAGTTAACTGTCAAGGGACGATGAAGACAGCCATGTGGATCTCTCTTAGTTTCAAAGACAGATTCTAGAAGGTCGAGACTTGTATCTAGTTCTTAGCTTCTTGCCCCCATCGCAAGATCCCGGGTTTACCCAATAATGATATAGGATTTCCGTACACGGGTTTGACGTCCATATAGACTACGGGATTTGAAAGAGGGATTTGCAACATATGTTCGACACGTGGTATGTCGTCAAGTGCATGAGACCATTCCTCCGAAGCTTAGTGGGTTATGAATAAGGTTTGAGCCATCACGACAGTCGTGAGGCGAAGATGCGTTAAACACCTGGTTTCCATAATATTAAGAAGCTGGCGCCGCCGTTTATCGGACCATTTTCTTGGTGAATCCATATACAGATCAACAGATCTGTGATTATATCGTAAATCCAATGTCTTATGGCGCACTTCACAAATTCAAGACCAGAGAAGGCATAAAGCCCACCCAAAACCCATACCGACTTATTCAGCTACTCAACCTCTTTGGCATATGGTAATATTTTGGAAGGAAGAGCCTCGGGTGCTTTATAACCCACGATGGCGGGAACGGAGGTAGTCGATTACTCCCAGATAACTAGCATGTTGGTAATATCAACAGTGTTAACGGGTATTTCTTGTAAGACATTGGTCGAATATTTTTCTTCCCTTTGATGAACCCATCAGGTTAACAGCTTTCTCAATAGTCATTTTAATTGTGATCAGAATATGGGTCCGATTCTTCGCTTTAAAGAAATCCGGTTTAGACGATTATATGGTTATTGCGGCTTTGGTACGTTTAAAAACCCGGCATTGAATGATATACTAATGCTTATGGTATACAGATTTTTACGATTGGTTATGTCGTGACAGTCTTCATAGCCAACGATAATAGAGTAGGTCATCCGATTGAGCTACTGACATTCGAGGAAATGACATCACTACTTAAAGTGAGTTCATATTCACAACTTTACCATTAAGCTGTAACAGTGCTGACAGACGCAAAAGCTTGCTTGGTCCATTGAGATAATATACTCTCTTATTATGACGTGTGTTAAATCATCTATCATATTCATGTATGACAGATTTGGTATGTTATACTGTCCCGTCAAATGCATAGAACCAAGATTGCTCATCCAACCGTTAGCTATTTCTCATACCTTCAGGAGAACATGTATCGGCACGAACATATTCATGGCCGTACTACAGGTAATATATCTCATGGTGGTTATTAATCAATGTCAACCTGTCGAAAAGGCCTGGGATGTTACGCGGTTGAAGCTCGGGAGCTGTATCGATATCACCGCCTATTTTTACTGTAGGTATAATGATATTCAACTTTAACCCCTAAAGCCGTCTACCTACCTAGGTACCTATTCCAAGAAGCTTACGCAAGAATAGTCTCTGCCACAATGAACATCGTCTTGGATGCTTGGATTCTCATAATACCCATTCCTACTGTCAGAAAGCTCCGTATATCGAAACGTAGCCGTCGTGGCTTGTATGCCATATTTGGCGTCGGCGCATTTTCCGCTATCTGCTCCTGTGCTAGGCTATATTCGATTTACACCTACACCGAAACGAGCGACCCCTTTCGCCACGGCGTCCTTGTAAGCAGTCTCCACCTTGGCTATCAGTATTCATCGTTTTGGTCCACCCTAATGCATAACAGGTAAACCTTTGGTCTATGGTGGAAATAAATATTGCCATCTGGTGCGCCTGTTGTCCGGCTCTAAAGCCTGTCTTCTCTCGTCGGCGTTTCTTCTCCAGTCAAAGGACTAGTCGGGAGATATCAGAGCAGAATTTCCCCGAAAATAGTCACCCTGCCAATTCGAAGAAGGGTACTCCTGGACCACCATCCGAATCCGAAGTAGTTGCTGAACAGTACAGTAACTCTTCTTCTCCAATAGAGTCTCCTGGGAATCCTAGCGATATTGAACTTGGGATCTCACCACAGAAGCATTGCTAGCGCCCGCATATTGGAATTTCCCATGTTTCGTAAATACGTGGGGGGATCGTCAAGATTCAAAGGGCGGATTCTGAGGGTAAATCTCTCAACAGCATTATAACGTGATGGTTTTTACCTATTCCGCCTTGTATACCCGCACGCACGGCTTGATTCCAGGCATTACTCTGCCACAGAATGACCACGTGGTTGCTTTGAAACGTCATGAGGCTCCTTCGGGGCCTTAGGGCTAATCGTCTGTCTTCGTGGTCAAGAGAGAACGCAGTCCGATCATTGATTGCGTTGTGCATGAGGCTCCTGTATAGCCACAAGAAATGGATCCGATATATTATAGGGGGGTCTTTTGGTACACACAGAATCTCTAAACTTGGCAAGGGCCCGGCGCGACTCGCACGATATGGCTAAACTGAATGATGGAAAATAAGGCCAGGAAAGGAGTGGCCTTGATGTCCAATTAAAGACAACTAGGGCATGACCGTGCTCTTGGAAATCTGGGGGAGGGGGTAATTCTCGTATACTGAGACCCCTGGTCTGCGGCATTCGAAATTCGGGGTCCCACCAAAAGCCGTACATGCTAATAGCACGCTTCCATCTTAGTCTTTAGACGAATTTCACGATGCCAATCAGGTTTGTGGTGAACACAGCTCGGAAATCAATAGAATCAGTTGATTTAGGGTTCATGGCACGATTTGTGATGTTGCAATTTTTCGCACAAGTGTTGTCACCAAGCAGACTCAATCAACACACAAAGCACAATAAAGGAGAGAAGATGATCCAAATGTAGATGTTTGAGTGTGATAACATTATGATGCAAGCTGTGACTTGTAGGATGCTCATTAGTTGATATTTTTGAGCACTGGCTGAATGATGGGGCCTTGTCGGCCTCCGAGGTATTCGGACTGACCTGAAGGATTATACCTTAATACAACAACTCTTACAAGTCCATGTTGCGACTATTACCTTAGTATATGACTCAATTGGAATGTAATGTTACATTGAGGCTTATTTAGGTAGCCTATTGTCTCTAATTATCGTGCTTTGTACAGCTGTATACAACCGTCGTATGGTAAGCACGCAAGTGGGTTTCGTGCCTTCAAAGACCCGAACACAACGCAAGCGCAATTTTTCATGTAAAGCTTTCGTATTCGCTAACATTATTCATGATATTACGTTTCCTTATTGCTTTGGCCTTTCGAATTGCCAATGAAGAGCTATTTGAACTGCATTTACTGTAACCTACAATGTGCTGCATGAAGGAACTTGCTTATTCATCACAACCGCTTTCAGACAATGAGGGAATGTCTCATAACTCGACGATTTCTGTTGGTTATATTGCGAGAAATACTTGATATAAAAGATAAATACTAGTAAGCCGTCTATAAGGCTAATTTCCATTTCATCCGGAACCGTTCGGACCTCTTTGTGCGGGGCCGGAATCCTAGGAGCAGAATTGACACCAATTGGACGACATCACGACCACAACCGCGTGACATGGTAATACGAGAATTGGCGTTCGTATTCTTATGAGGCGGTCTGTCTAAGAATGCAATGATCATGATGACCTTAAGCGAAGCCAAATGTTGTATTCTATTTAGAAATTATGTAAACACACATATACTGGCATTTGCATATAAACCACATCCAATTCTCTGACATCCAGCTCATTCTCGCCTCACCACTATCAGCTACCTCCTTTAATAATCATAATAGTAATTCAGCTATTGACTACACTCGCTCTTAATATCTCCATCTTCACCTAATCCATCAAAATGAAGTTCTTCGCTACCATCATGGGCGCTGCCCTCGCCGCCACCGGCGTCTCTGCCCAGAGCGCCATTGTGCAGAACAAGTGCTCAACCACTATCTACGTCCAGTCATTCCCCTATGATGGCAGCGCCGCCGGTCCCCTCACAACCGTGGCGGCTGGCCAGACCTTCAGCGAGGTCTTCCACCCGGCTGGCTCGGTAAGCTTTTATCCACCCTTCAAGCCACGCACACTGGACAAGCAAGCTGACCTCATACGCAGACCGTCAAGATCGCAACCACCAAGACCCTAACCTCTCCCCTTTTCTTCGGCTACTCGTTCACCTCTAGCCCCGACTACGCCTACTGTAAGTGCACTTCTCATCTCTTGATCAGCATTGAAGCTAACATACTCCTCCTAGATGAATTCAGCACGTGAGTTATACCAGACCATACGGTCTTTCCGCACATACTAACACCCCTCTAGTGAGTGGGGAAACCCCTTCGCCAGTGATGCCAACACCCTGAGCGCCGGCGATGGCTGCGAGTCCTTCAACTGCGCCGCCGGCCAAGCGGACTGCTACAGCACTCCCTCTGCCAAGAAGGTATACGGCTGCCCGCAGCCCGTTGACCTGGAGGCCGTTATCTGTGCCTAAATACATACCGACTATGATTAAGGGGTCGGTTTATAAAATAGTGGTATTAAACAAAGGACAACTATCTTTCTTAATGGTATTAGGTAATTACTAGTTATGCCGTTATGACAACTTAACCCGCTATGTGCCCTGAGGCTTCCGTCTAACTATGCTGCGTGGGAATCATTTGTATGCAATGCGTTCCACCGTTCGACAACCTCTCGTTTCTCTTCTTCCGTTGCCTGCCAGCAATCCTGGAGACCCTGTCTAAATCTGATGAGGAGAATTTCCGCTTTGAGCTCCGTCAGTCGATGTTTAGAAAGCTCTTTCTCGATCCCTTTGAGTGTATAACCCGCCAGTCCGAATGATGCTGAAGCATGAGTTAGCATTTCTATTCTCGTGGTGGGTTGCTACGCCAATAGTAGTCAACTTACCTCCCCCGAGTCCTCCGAATAACCCATAAGTACCACGGAGGAACCCCTTTCCAAGACCTTTCACACCCTCCTTTTTTGCACCTCTATATGGCCTAACGACAAAACCACTGACAGCCTCGTAAGAGCCAAGGACGAACTCCTTTCCAGCAACTTTGCAGCCGCTCTTGAATCCTCGAATCTCATCCCGCCGCCGCACGTCATCATCGCCACATACAAGCGATGTTAGATTGCGGAACCCGTTCGCGACATTATAGCACACGGCTACAGGCGTCTTCAAGCCAGCATGTCCGAGCTCTACAACATACCGCTTGGAGGCGCGAGCGACGTGCAAAGCGCGGCTTTGCTCAGCTCTCTCGCGAGTCACCCATTTTCTCTTAGATTCGAACAATTGGATCTGCGCGCCGAAGGTAGCCCTCCCGGGAATCTCGTTTGAACTCTTGACCGGCTTCTGTGCCATTTTGCGAGCGAGCTTTTCTAGCTGTTTCACAGTATAGCGTTCCTCGAGGGAGGTGATCGCCGATTCGTCGAAAAGATTTGGTTCTATCGATGTTATCTGTCCGAGATGTGAATTTCCTTTTAGTAAGACGATAGAAGACCTCCGCCGTGTTGAGTTTGGATCTGACTTCAATATTTTCATGTAGTGAGAAGTAGCTAGGCCGATGTCCGTGAAGAAGCCGCTAGCGGCGGCAAGGAGGCCTATAATGGGAGTTTCGGCACCCTCGTCGACGTACCAGTGCTTATGGCGAAGTAGTTCGAGATGGCTAGGTTTCATGACCCCTTTACTGACTAAGAAATACGCAGCGAAGCTGCTTAAGTGGGCATCCGTTTTCTTGTGTCGCCATATCGCCAGCCGATTGGGACAGATGTCGCAACTTAAGCCGTCGGAATCCAGTCTCTCTTGGATATCCCTAGCAGTACCACCGGCTCCGTCCTCTTCGGCTATAGACGCCGCTACCTCTCTCGCCGCAGCCCGGGTTTCGGGGCGTAATGCGAAGGCGATGCTTTCTGCCAAAGTCTCCACCGTTATCTTTTTGTATGGGATGGGGGCCGGACCCGCGCCGGCACGGGCAATCATCTGGCCCCAGAAAGGCTGGTCACCGAAGAAGGGAACCACAACGGTCGGGCGACCAGCGGCAAGCCCAGCAGCTGTCGTCCCCGCGCCGCCATGATGCACAACACACGATACGTGTTGGAAGAGCCAGTCGTGAGGGCAATCACCTATGAGATAGATATGATCAGGCACTTCCCCTGAACCAATGCCTCCCCAGCCTTTCGACACGATTCCGCGCATATTAGCCAACTTCAAGGCCTTGAAAATCATATCTGTTAGAGCCTGCGGATCATCCACCACAATGGATCCAAAACCGACGTATACGGGAGCAGGGTCACTATTGCCCAAAAATTCAATGAGGTCGTCGGGAGGGGTATATGAAGAAGCTTGATCCAGAAAAGAAAAGCCAGTAATATGGATGTGAGAACCCCAATCCGGTGGTTTGGGTATTAGTGCTTCGGACCAGAGGTAGGTGAAGGGTACGTGGAGTCTTGATAGCAAATGGTGCCCCCATAATGGACTAATTGGATCCAGCTTTAGGGTGCGCGTTCGAAACTTATTGATGACGTCGCCTAGACTATGGAATCATATTCGTTAGTAATATGTATGGTTGAAGGGGTGCGAGGATAACGAACCCTTGCCAAGTTAAAAGCTCCATCATCGTGAATGAAAGGTAGTTAGCCATGCCGATCTCAGCTTGTCCATACTGCATCGCAGCGAGTGGGTGGTGAAAGGTGTGCGTGGGTGACCATGGCATCGTGAAGACCATATGAAAAGGGATACCAAGCTTTTCAGCGCAATGTATGTGCGCCATCGACGGAGGGTTGGCAATAATAACATCCGCAATAAACAGGTCGTTTGTATTGGTAATGTCGGAAGCCGTAACCTTATCGCCCATCCCGTCGCCTGCCTCAATACAGCTGCGCCAAGCGCCATGCATTATCTGACCCATCTCTTTTCTTCTTTTCGAGATATCTCCAGCTTTGAAACTTTCCCGGCTCGGTAGTAGGCCTGGATTCTTTACCATATAAGCCATGAGAGCTTCCGGGTCACCTCCAATGCTAAAGAATTCATGCCCCTTGCTTTCTACGAAGTTTTTGAACACGGGATGTGTGCATATTCGAACCCTGTGTCCGTAGGGAGGTTTGCTCAGCAATTGAGCGATGGGAATAAACGGTTGAACATCTCCCCTGGAGCCGACAATGTGAATGGCGATATTCAGCCGTGGTCCAGCGCCGCCGACACCCTTTTCGCCAAATGATGTACTGCTATCTTTTCGGGGGTTATAAATCTTTCTCGGACCTTGAGGATTTTCGTGTAGTCCCTTAAACCATGCTGCTAGCTCTCCAGGTGTTCGATGAAACTGTACTGTCGTCCGTCCATCGTTGGTGACTTGAGTTGAAGTTCGGGTAAGTCCATTCCCAACGGTTAGCTGACCTGGAGCTTCGGATTTCAGCTTGTACGGCATAGCGACGTGCTATCCCAACGCCCAGAGCTGCGCGGTAGAAGAGAAGGAAGGAATCGAATATCCTCTAATGATGTGATCATATAAGGAACGCCGTGTATATTCTCAACATATGCATATAATTCATGTTTGCTTGAGATTTAGCGATGCTTCCGTGAAGGATTCCGCCTGTCAGGTGCTACTTGCGGTTTTCGCGAGAAATACAATTACGCGCTTCCGGAACCGTGACTGTGCCAAGCTTACGATTCAGGCACGGGCGTAGGGTCAAATATTTAGATAGAAATGACGTCTGTCGAATATTGAATAGAAAAAACACATGAATAATACCGATAATCTGTGTGGGTATCTTTCGCATTAGTCCCGAGGTCGACGATGAGCTAGGCTGTTAGGGGCTTCTACGTGCCTCTAGACGCCGCCTAAGGGCCTAGGCAATTCAAAGATGGAATCGCTTCTTTTTCTGTCGCTAGTCGGTCCTCGGGTCCTCGGAGGGTCCTACCCCTGGAGACGAGATCAGCTCGTTTTCGCAGAGTCGGTATCCGAAGGTTACGATTTGCGGTCCTTGTTACGTCCGATTCTCCTAATTACCCAAATGGAGCAAACGAAATCAAAATTGGATTTTCGAATCTATCCGATAATATCCTTCTCCCGTTCATAAATGCGGCCTTAACGATTTTCCTTCCGATCGGCGCATGAAAGACGGAGGGTTCGACGTTCCCGGGGTAAGAACGATGAAAGAAAGGAAATCGAGGAAGTCAGACTAAAAATTCAACTCTTCTAGCTCCGTCCAATACAGTCCAATATTCCCGGCATTCTAGGTTAGACCATGCGCAGATCACGCTGACAACCTGGGCATGCTACACAACTCACAATACGGGATACGCGTAAATGCACTTGAGATTGCTTAGAGCAAACTTCCAAGGTTCCCAATCTCGAGATCCATCATTATCTACCAATAGCTCCAACTATCAGATACGCGATCCACTCTAGAGATTGAAATGCTGATGTTAGGTTGCATCCATCTTTCATCAACCCGATTCTCATAAACAGACCATCCATCCTATTACCAAATCGTTGGTAGACAAGTTGGTTATTCAAACCACTCACAGCTATGGCTGAGCCATCCAATGGGAAGGGCCTCGTAGGCCGTGTACGGGGAGCCTCCCTCTCTCTTATGAACACCAACCCGCAATTGGGCATGTGGCAGGCGACGGGTACGTCTCAAGGGGTAATCTCGAAAAATCCCATTACGATGCGTCGGAATAAGAATCTCAATGATGTCATCTAGGTACGGTAATTGCACAAGCACCCAATCTCACCGAGTTGCGTCTGCCGGAAGAGGCGGGAGGTATCGGCTTCAATTCCCAAGGACATTCCGCTCTCACTGCTGTGAGAGTACCGGACGGAGATCTAATTCCAGTCCGCACTGCAACGAACTTGAGTCTTCAACGGACGGCGGAAGCGGGCCTCGAATTGGGGGAACAGGGTGCACCGCGTCCAAAACGACAACGAACTCTGCTTGAAAAGGTCAGCGAGGAACCGAAAAAGCCTTGGGGACCTACAATCGTCCATGGCTTCCAAGCGCTTTGGAAATTTGTCTGCACACCCGCTGGCTTTTGCATAATGATTTACTTTTTAAATATCGTGGTATGTATCAAAAGTTATTGCTGGCTTCTACTATGAAAACTGCTAACTAAGACATAGGCATGGGGAGTACGTTTCGCACAACGCTTTGGCCCTTGTGAGTCTCATTCTAACGAGCAATTCTACTAGGCCATGCTTTTCTTTCTCTTATTAAAGGCAGCACCAGCTATGAATTATCCGACGGCCGATGACGATAATTCTCCGAGGAAAAAATGGCTTGAAATTGACAGCCAAATTCTCAATTCTTTATTTTGCGTCACAGGGTTTGGATTAGCACCCTGGCGTTTCCGCGACTTATACTTTTTTATCCGCGCATCATGCTGCCATGATAAAGTGGCAATGACAAAGCTGGCTGCTCAGAATAAGGGATGGTTTCGTCCCCCTCTCTGGGCCCGCGAGGACGAAGACACGGCGGCGACCGAGATATTTCAGGATAATACCCGCCGGAGTACCGAATCGACTGAGAAGCATCCAACAACGTTTACGGGAAATGTTGCGCCTCCTACCGCACTTTGGAAACTGGCTTTTACCATAATAATGATGGTATTTAACACTTTATTCCAGGTGGTTCTGTCATTTTTCATGTGGAGATACAACCGAATAAATCGTCCCGTACGGCTAAGACAATCTCCATCTTCACAACACTCCCATCTGTATAGTATTACTGACTCATATCACTAGGCGTGGGCTACAGGAACCTTCATTGGACTCGGTTGTGGTGTCTCAGCATTTGCAGGTCTCATGTCATGGTGGGAGGGGCGCAAGGTTAAGAAGATCGAAGGGCCCGAGCTCAAGATAATCGACCATGTATGATTCACGAATAACAGGAAATACCACATAATAATAATGTTGAATACTCGAGAGTCTTGTGCCATTGAGACATCCTTTTGCGTGTGCGCAAATCGCCCACAATGACTAGCAACCCATCACTGATCACTAAGCTAGAATACGGGAGCGGGAAATTAGCGAGTCTCATCAGTTTGACGTGAACCATGATCTATTCGCAAATACAAGTCATATAGGAGGAGATTCGTACCAGACACCTCAAGTAATAAACCTCACTCCACAACCCCTTCCACCGAATCATCATCCGCCACAGTCAACTTCCTAAAGAACATATCGCCGTTATTCCCATCAGACGTCTTATACAAGAACCTCAACGTGTTCCCGTCATCATACAGCTTATAATCCTTAACCAAGGTCCTGCCGACCCAGCTGGGCAGCCACGCGACCCACGTGGGCCCATGCGTCAGCTGCCCGACCTCCTTATCCTCCGTCGTCTGGCTGACGTGCCAGGGCCCCGCGTACGCCATCGTGTGCTTGCCGATGAGCGCCCACTCGTCGTCGGGGCCCGGCAGCGACGGGATGTTGGTATCGAGGGTTGGCGGCCGGTCCTCGACGCGCGACGACATGAAGGTCGCGGACATCCACGTCGGTTGGTAGGTTACCATGCCCACGGGGTTTTTGCCCAGTGTCGCTTCTTCTGAGTGTGCGATCGTGCCGTTGTCGTAATAACTTGGAACCTCGCAGGTCGTGTAAGCTAGGAGTTGGGAGATGTTCCTGCGGGATGATTGGGGAGAACGTACGTGGTTACGTTTAGGTAGAGCCAGGACCCTGTGAGGGCTTTTATCACGTCTTTCGGTTTCGCTAGAGGGCGCATTTTCGGTATCTGGGTCTGCTAGACTGTCCTCTATGATACAGTGAGAGGTGCTGCCACCATGAACTAGGTACTTTGAAAATTCCGCATCATCATGGTCATTAATGACGGCGTACTTTTCGTCTGTTATAATCATAAGAACCGGATAAATGAGCTTTCACCCGTTGCTGATGCCGGATTGGCATTCGCAGGTGTTACTTTTGTGTAATCGTATCAATCGAGGCTTGCTGGTTGCATTTTCACCGTACGTCCCCAACGTTACTTGCCGAGGAATGGTAAGAGTTCGACATCAGCCTCATATCAATCAGCGCTGATCTTCAACGTTCATCATTCCTTCAATCCTTTGATAATCCGGCAGCTTTTATTGGATCGCGAATTCGGGGAACTGTTGGATACCTTCATCCCAGGACTACCTAGCGCTTAGCCTTCACAAGAACCAGCTGAGTCTATTTCCCCTTGCATTTCGGGCAACGTCTTTTCGGAAATACGCATCCAATCTACGTAGCCAATCAGCAAGCAGGTCTTATAAACTGTTAAATCGCCGTCATGTTTATTTCGCAATGCCGTATTTTCTCATCCCTCTGCCTTATCACTAGGAAAGAGACATGGTAATCACGTATTTCGCGATGGAGTTGGCAAACGATAGCCTTGATTGATTTATGTCAAACGAGTGTACTAGGTCTCTATTATCGAGGCTCATAAAGCAAGTCGAGTAAATGATTAGCATCGAAATGAAATATCCGAATTTCATGCTCGTCCATATCATCATTTCCATATAATCCTCCACATAATTCCGCCTGCTAGATACCCACCAAACTTCAACAACACCATCGTAAGTTACGTGAACTAGAAACGAGTGTCCAACAGAAATGAAGTCGAGCAGGGCTTAAATGTCCTCCCCAACACGGGGCGAACTTCCGCCGACCCAGCCCTCGCGTTCATAGTATCGGAAGACGAGTTCGTAATCGTCGAAGTCGTGGACGATGCGATCGATACGCCGATATCCGGGGATTTTCTCTACGCGCTTGCGACCGGCACTAACTGGAGCCAGTTCCTCATCATACATGCGAGCAGGCTTGGCCTCAAAGAGTGTAACACTGAACCGACCAGGCTTAAAGATCCGAACCACATGCTCAATGATATCGGAGGTCTCGCGTCCGTTCTGACCGCCGGGCACATTAGTCTCGAACGAGGCGAATGAACAGATTGGCTCAGGTGTCACATGCACGGTGAAATAATGGGCGGATTTAGCATCTTCGTCGTGTCCATGCTTCTGGGGGGCTGGGATGATACCGTTGGCGGAAAATCCACACGGAGTAAAGAGGTACGCGTCGATACGAGCATCCGGGTACTTGGCGGTAGGATAAACATCTGAAAGGCCGCAAGCCTCTGATACCACCGTCCCCAGCGCGTGACCTTCGGTAGTAAGGCATTCAGGATCCGTTTGTTCGGAAAGTGGAGTGTGGGGATCGTGAAGGTCCGAGTCGCTCCCATTGCTAAACACGTCGAAGGTGTCATCGTAGAGACTCTCGATCGTGCTTGTCGTCTTGATCGTGGCAGTGCTAGCAGACAAGTCTCCGAGACTGTCCACAGCAAACTGTTGCGCTTCCTGAGCTTGCTCAGAGAGCCTGGTGCTCGCGACCGCACTCGCGTGCTCCAGGTAAAACTTCTTCGCATTCTCAGGGTCAAGGTCCGTCATCAAAATCTCCAAAGTTTCATCGTTACATTCCATTCCACCGTTGAATACGGATGTTCGGCCAGTAGGAATCCTGTACGTGCTAACGGGATTCGCAGACAGCTTCTCAATCTCGGGCGTGCGAGGTGGTGTCAGGGTCGTATCTGGCGAGGTGATGTACAGGTACCAATGATCGCCGTTCATTTTTCCGACCATATAAGCGCTCCCTCCTTCGAAGGTATCGTCGAGGTACTTGACTTCCTGCTTCCAGCTGCGATGGGGGCCCTGCTGCTTATGCGGGAAAAGGAAGTTCTTTCGAGAATAGAATACCCGGTAAGGTGTCGCAGCAGCATGAATGTCACCTAATGATTTAGCATTGTGGAAAGGAAATCCAGCATGCTCAGCAGCGATCCGTAGGAGCCTATGGAGACCAAGAAGCAAAGTCGTAGTTCCGCAAGTCTTCAAAATGAGTTTATGAGGAAACACAAACATGCTAGACTCGGAGAGCAAATAAGCATCCATGTGCTCCGCTTCCAGAACCGAAAGGATCTTGCAATTGACCATATCAAGCATCCCGACCCAAGTATCACTAGGGACCGATTTCAGGCCATCTTGCTTGACGCCGGGCGGAAGGGCGTTCGGGTTCGGGGCAAACCAAACCTCGAGCAGTTTCTCCGGGCCTACATAGAGTAGAAATTAGCATCCGCTCCTCTTTCATAAGCGTCTCATCGTAGACGTACCTTCAAAGGCGCTGGTGGAATCTAGATCCGCAGCAACATCATGGTTAATAGTCAAATGGGGCGTGCCCTCAGATGGCGAAAATGTGTAGTTGGTAGGAATCTCAAAGTTGACCATCTCCGTATAGGATTCCGGGAGGCAAGTAGCCGACGTATATTATTATATAAGGAATAGCTTGCGGTTGCGATATCAAGATATTTGCTGCAGATGAGCTCTGTAGCTACTGCGGAGCACTGACTGCCGCCCAAACGAACCTTGCGGCGTTCGTTTGAGAGAGTAGGCCCACAGGTTGGTGGGAGATTTTGAATGCTGGCGGAGCCAGCTACAATGGCAAGTATAATTAACGTCTCACAAAGGGGACGTTAGGGAGGTCGAGCTCGAAGGGGGAGGAAGAAGGCCTTTGACCAAGGAATTGTGACGCCTTGTTGAGGGCCTCGTTCTGGCAGAAACCGATACCTATGGGGGAGTATCGGACCTAGCAGACGAGGGTATCTGCAAATATGGTAGGGAGAGAAAAATGAAGAAAACGTGAAGTTATATTTCTTGGTCGAATGCCTTCGAAATGCGTGTTATCTGGGCCTATTGGGAAGAATTAGCAAAAAAACGTCATGTCAATTGCATGAATACATGAATCGACTATCAATTCTTGGTGGTCCGTACTTTGCGGGTTTGGAGAGGAAGCGAAGCAAGTCTGCCGGGCTCATGGAATACCAGGCCAGTTATCAAATATGTGTCGTGTTCTGCTACAGCTGCAACTTATGGATGCTGTGCAGTAATACGTTACAGATAATTCAATTGCTTTAAATTTCTGTTTGGCATTGGCAGTTATCGCCAAGTCATGCAATGGAGTAGTTGAGTTTGATCGTGTCGTGTGTCGTGTGACGCGGCAGGTGAACCGAATTTGGAACTAGAAGGGGAAAGATTTGAAGAGTGTGTGTTGTTGAATTGATAGAGGGGGGAAAAAAAGGACGAAAACAAAAATTAAAAGCTGACCAGGTCTAGGTATTGTACCTCAAGATATTATTCTCTAGCGTACTTTCCTTTAGGTATCGGAAAAAGCTAATTGCGAAATTATCAATATACTTGACGCTGGGCAATTGACGTTATACAAAAATAGGACAAGGTTTATTAGGTAGATGTTGGAAAAATCACGACAAGGTTCGAAGTTATTTAGTCATCTCCGAGATCGATTCTTCGTATTGGTATCGAGATTTTTGAGAGGCGAAGAAACTTTTACTTAGTGTGCAAATCCAATCACAATCTTTCGGTGAGAGAATTTTTAATTGTACCCATGTATCTCTTTACTAAATAGTACACATCAGGCCAGGGGCTTGCTGCTAGGCAGGCTAGGCTGACTTTTACCTCTTTCTAAGTTGATACTGGAGATTTTTAGCTTTCAGCGAGCCGAAAAATGCCATTGTGGGCGGAAAGAACAGCCATTTGCATGTGGTACCCGGTACCCAGTAGTAGGGCAGGTACCTGATTTTGTTAAGATTGGGTAGGTGTGAGGTCACTGCCCTGCCCAAAGTGGAGAATGTCTGGTTGGTGAATGCACTTTTCCTGCACTCTCAGCGCATGTGCTTTCCCAACTTTTCCAATTTTTGGGGGCCGTGCATTTGTGCTACACATTTGTGCGACAATGAATCCACGGAATGCACCTATCGACACATCTCAGCACAGCTTAGATACCACCTTTCAGCACCTGTCAACGCCTATCAACACCTATCAATTACCATACTTTTCTTCTTTTTTTTAGAGAGAAAAAATTTATCGGGTTTTGAATGTCGATGCTGATCCTATACTTCGTGTCTGACAATGTGAACGCGACATTATGTACTTTTCGTCACCCTCCCATTTGATAATTCAATCGTCAGATTTCTGACTATCCTTTTGTATTTTTCAAACAGTACTTATCTACTACCCATGTACCGAATGCGACGTAGTGTAGATGGTCATTCAAGATCACAAGATATTCGAAAGAATAACCCAGGTTATTAGGTCGGGATGCATCGGTTGCATTGCGATTTGCTGTTTTAAGAACAAAAAAAGAAAGTTTCCATAGCCATGGGATTTCGACAATGAGGTACTGGTGGTAATGGGGAATCCTTCTATCTATCCAATAGCCCTATCAATGCAACCTTGATGACACTTGGTGGATGTTACGCCCCTGACCAATCTGTGGGATGTGAACTATCATAGGTCGGCACCTAAGTCTCCAACGTCGCATAAACTTGCTTCTCCTCTCCAAGGAAGTAGATAATCGATGTGCGCCGGGATTGGTCTTTGGTTTAGTGACAGCGACACCACTCAGGCCATAGAAGAGACCTTGGTACGCAGCATGCGCGTGCATTGGATCTTAATATAACTGTCTGCGGTAACACCGCATGCAAGATTCCAGACGATGAAAACTTAGGCTGATAACAGTACGTCCGACATCATCCGATAGCTGTGATGATATCTTGCGTGATCTTTCTGAAGATAGGCTCAAGGGAACAGTCTAGATATTTACTTGCAAGCAGGCTGGAGTCTTTCGCTTCTTCGACTGGCGTATCTGCGTCTGTGTGATGAAGTTGGCGAATTTCAGGGAAGTCCGTCCCGTCGATAACAGTTCCCTTTGGATACCGAGGTCGTCGCCCGGTCTCAACTAACATGACGAATTGAGGGTCTATTGGGACCCCTCCTAAGAAGCGGACATGGAAGTCTTCTGCCATGACTTGGCCTCCTCCCTTGCCGAATATGTTGGTGCATTCGGCGCAATTCGGACAAACAAATCCCACCATATTTTCGACGACACCGACAACCGATATGCCCGTCTTCACGCAGAAATTTAATTCTTTTCTGACATCAGCTGTGGCGACCGCTTGGGGTGTAGTCACTACTACGGCTCCGGAGACCTGTCCGGGTAGTGCATCTTTCAGCAAGGTCTCTGCAAGTGATATATGCTCGTCAGATGTCCCGGGGGGCGTATCAATGAGCAAGAAATCCATCTCCCCCCACAATACATCCGAGAGAAACTGCCGGACCATTGCGGTCTTCTTGGGGCCGCGCCATACGACCGCGTCGCCTCTCCCACGTAATAGGAAGCCAAGGCTCATGCATTTCAGCTCGCCTATACCGGCCTCCGGGTTGGCAGGATGCACAGTTACGGGAAGCCACCCTCCCGGCGCTTGGGTGACTTTCGCGTCTTCGATATTAAACATGCGCGGCATGGAAGGTCCAGTAAGGTCGACGTCAAGTACTCCAACGGAATAGCCCCCGAGTGAAAGTGACAGAGCAAGCTGCGTGGTGACGGACGACTTCCCCACGCCACCCTTGCCCGAAAGGACCTGACATTATATGTGTTAGTCACGAAAAATAATAGAGGTTGTTTTCTTTCTTGGGGGAGGGGGGGTGGACGAGGAAGATCAACTTACAAGAAGAATATGCTTGATTTTTGCGAGAGACATTACTCTAACTTGAAGACGAATAACTCATTGATTGGGTACAAGAACTGAGAGAATTAAATCCAAGGTAAGAAAAAAATCAATTCTTGTCAATAAACAGAACAGAACAATTCAGGGCGGTTCAAAAACCGTCATGCTTGGTGCCCATTTCTTTGCGACCTGAAGCATTTCTATGTAGAAGGTAGAAGAATAGGCCTATACCGGCGTCGCATTTATCAGCAGGTCAAGCGCCAACGAGCGCCAACGTGAGTATTTGTAGGTACCATGTACATGGTGTTTGCCCCACCCTAGGAAGCCCCACCAAAAAACCAAAGATGGAAATGACGAAATTCCAAGATTCTCAAAGGCGGGTCTTCTCAAGAGTTCTTCTCACTGTCAGGAGTCAGAGCTTAATCTGGAAAACTAGCCACACAAGCCACACAGAGGCGCGAGAATCTAATTTAAGCTCAAGATTACTGTGGCTTTCCCAAAATATACCATTTCCGTTTCCGTGGTTGCCGACCAAGAGATTCAATGATTTGATTGATTGATCCTCGTCATGCAAAAGGCTCCATACTCGATCCCCCTGAATCGCCTTCACGTATGAAATATAACCAATTGACAGGGTTTCAGCGCTCGCGCTCGACCAAGTGCAACACGATATTCTTGGCAAGTCATCTAAGAAACAACTTTTCGCAGGATGCTTCCAACGACATGTCTTACCGTATAGTTCAATATATTACTCCTCCTACTACTACTATTACTACTACTACCTAGTACTTGAAGTCGTTAGTATTATTATAGCTGCTTGCGAAGTGTTTACTCCCATCGCCCGCGTTAGTTTGGAAAACATGAGCATCGCCTTGAGCGATCATGGACGATCCTTGGGGCTCGCCTTGGGCAACATCAGATACCACGTCCAAACATCAACTTCCCATTCCCACACCGTCACCGCCGAAAGACCTACTCAGCCCACCACCCAGAGCCTTCTTCGGTAGCACTTCGAACCTTCAAGTCCAGTCACCATGGGCGAATGACGGGGGTTTTGGGGACTGGGCTGGTGCTGAACAGACTGATATCACACCGAACGCGTTGGATTGGGGCGTGTGGGCAGAGCCATCTTCACGACTTTCTCAGCACAGCCCGAGACCCGAATCGATAAACAGGAGCTCAATAGCGTTGCCGAGTAGTGCTGCGACCTCTCCAGGATTAAGACCTCTACCGCGATCTCGAACTCCCTCCATTTTCCGACATCACTCTCCCGATCCGTGGGCATCCGAAATCTCATTTCATGACAAGAAGCCTGACCTCGCGATTGAAAATTCGAATGCGCTAGGGATAGGGATAAATGCTGCAGATGATCAGGCTGAAATTCTCGAGAGTCCCGCACCATCACCGCCGAGAAAAGATGTTGTGAAAGCGCTTGAGACAAGTGTGGAAAATACTCAATTCAAGGAGGAGGGTTTGGAATCATTGAGCAATGGATTTCAGGAAAATGAAACACCATCATTAGACTCGAGTCCCCGGGAATCTCACGAGTTGGACGCTGATTCAGTACCCAAAGTAGAAGTTCATGACCACCCGTCTAGGCCGTCGTCTTCTCTCTCACATGGGAGTTCTGAAGAAGTCGAGCGTCAGGACTCTCCAATTACATCGATTGACGAAGATCCCAAATCGCGTTTGCAGGCTACGTCTCGGAAAGTTTCAGGGAAAGTTTCAGAGCTTGTAGGATTATACGACGACTTAGCCAAGGCTGCCACCGAAGAGTCTTCGCCACCGAGGCTTGAGGCTCCAAGCATTGGACGGCGAGAGAGGTCACCGAGTCAAACTCGAAGCGCACGAGGGGAAGACGATGCAGATTTTGGCGATTTCGAAGACGCGAAGAGCGAATTTAGCAAGGCAGCATCCCTTATAAATGGTTCGACCCCGTCCGGAAGATCGCCAACGCCCAAAGCTCAACATGGCGACACGACCACTAAAAACCAGGCAATTGAACCCGATGAACATGAAAATGCGGCACTACAAGAAATCTCAGCCTCAGTCCAACAAATTATTGAGAAATTCGGCCCTATACGATTTGATATTGATTTCCAATTGATTGACAAGATTTTTCCCGACCTTCCCAAAGATGTAGATGCGGAAGCAAACGGAACTAGCGAAATTCCTGATCGAATCATTCAAGATAATTTCACAACAATATCAGAGCGCAAGACATGGTATCGGATCTCTCGCTATGGGTCGATGCGTAAACACAACTCGGGCGATGAAGATAATTATCATGGGGTGGAGTGGTCAAAATCACGTCTACACAGTGACACTATCAAGATCGTCAGGAGGTGGATGGAGGAAGATTCAATTGCTGGTCGAGCAACCGTGGGAGCTGGGAAACGGACGAGCGTTTTCAATTGGGACTCGTCTGCTACCTCGTCAGCTCCCGTCGATTTGGGCAAAGTGTTTGCTCGAAAACCCTCTGTTACGCATTCTCGAGATAGTTCCAATGCGCCTCCAATTCAAAGCCCAGTACAATCTATACACTCTGTGGGGTCTAGCTTTGAAGCCAGGAGATCCATCAAAAGTCCAATCCTACCCCCATCCGGGACGCCTATCCAGAAAGCGGCTACCAACCCCGGCTTCCGTTGGAGTTCGGATAGCATCAGGTCGCCTCCTCTGGCACCTCCCGCTAAAGATGAAAAGTCCGAACATGCAGCACCAAAAACTCGAACAATACCGACTACTAACAATGTCGAGCCTAGAACAAGCACTTCAATCCAGGCGCCTGTGCAGGTAAAGCAGACTGATGTCATTTTAGATGACGAAGATGATGATTGGGGAGAAATGGTATCGTCTCCACAAGTAGACACCCATCCCGGTCCAGCTCTGACGGCACAATCATTAACCAATGTGAATGGTCCTGCTCCGGCAATACCAGCTGCCCCTACTAGCGATATACCGAAAACGAATATAAAAAGCACGACTGCACAGAGCAGCGTTTCGGCACCCAAGCTATCAGTCACAATACCGCAGAGCAATCAGGCGCCGAAGCAAGTATCTCAAACGGGTTCATTTAGCGCAGCTCCAAAGGTAGATCCGTGGCCTCTCGCAGATTTCTCTATTTTTGAGAGCCTATCAGCCGGAACGCCCAAGTCGCTGAGACAGGATCCCTGGCCCTTAGCTGACTTTTCGATCTTCCAATCACCAACATCGGGATTGGCATCAACTTCCATGAATGCATTAAAGTCTAAATCAAAGCCTATCTCAAAACCTCACGAGAGTCCGAGTGTTCGGGCGAGCATGGACCAAATAATAGAAACTCAGACCCCACTAAAGGCTGTACTTGGTCCAATTCAAAATTCGCACCCGGAGCGGGAGTACGACGATATTGTCAAGGGTATTATACAAAATCTCCCGGACTTGTCGTACATGTTGCGTTAACTCGCCACTGCACGCTTTGGTTATTTATATTTACTACAAGTTGATAATAGTTATGGTTGATGAAGTAAGATGCGATAGGCTTCTTGGATTTGTAAGAGCCTTGTAGTTGGAGTAAACAAAAGGGAGCTGGAGGTCATGTTTCTTGGGTAGCAAGCATTATTACAGGCGTGTTCCGGGCTTGGAGTTGGGGAGATTCCCCCTCCTGTACATCAGCATATGAATTCTTTTTTAGCGAGTTACAGCGGTCGAACGATAACGAAAACGATCTGGCGAAACATCGCCATTCTTCCTTCTAGAGAATTACGAGTTTATCGAAACATTTATTGCGACCAGACAACTTACGAGGTCCACGAATTTCAATAAGATCAATACGCCGTGTTGATAAGAGACATGGACATTCCAACGGTTCGAGCCGATAGTACGGTGAATTCGAGACTGCAAGTGTTGCATGAGCCACCTTCGGCTGAGGCTCAATGCAACTGTTCTGCATGTTTAGGCGCCCCTCATTGTTTTACAGCAGTCTTAGCGCTTTAGCTCAGTTGCCCAGGTTGCCTAGGTGGTGAAGTTTCCGAGGTTAGCTAACGGCCACCCCCTGGAATGTAACCAGCCTCACTCCACAAATTGCTTCTAGGCTTCTCACGAACTGCGATCGTCTTGACATCCATACATAGTAAAACACTTTCCCCTACTCTGCCCAATCCGTACTCTAAAACATCCCATGGACGTTTAAAGGAAGATACCGACAGAGAGGTAGGTACAGGTGGGTAACCTACCATTTGAGTAAGATCAATACCAAATATGTGTAAGTGGGTTTCCACCTTTTGAAGCTCTCCCCGAAAAGGACGAGGTCGAGCTCATTCTCTCTTCAACATGGCTTCGTCATTACCTTAACCAGACTTAGACTTCATTCCATCAGATGGCCTGGATAAGCCTTTTGCAGTCGCGACCAGCCTCGGAGATTGTATTCATGTGAATATATCACGATGAGTTTTGACTTTATTTCTTAAATTTGCTGGTCAATTTTCTTTCGCTTCGTATTATGATCTTCTCAAGGGAACAAATCTAATATTTTTGTCATTCGTTTACTCCAATACTTCCTCACTAAACAGCTGGCCGGCCCTGCTGATACATTCACGATACCCACATGGCTCGTAAAGATAGAGATCTGGAAAAGGTTTGGACGGTAGATGAGAAGCACGCACAGCTACTCTATCACTCGCTCGAGCAGTACAACACGGAACAAAAACGGAGAAAGCGACCTACAATACTTCTTGCTTCGCTCATATTCCTTTTCATCTCGTCTGTGGCAGGGATAAGTCTCGCAATAGTACTACTTCTACAACCAGTCGAGGTTCAATCGGCATGTATTGCCCGGGACCTTGTATTATTCGCAGCTAGCATAGGGTTGGTGTATGTTTGTATTCATGTACGAGGGGCGAGAAAGGATTATAGGAGGAGAGGCAACTTGCCGCCACAGCTCTATGGCGACTACCTCCACGCCAGCGCCCTTCTTGTTGCGAGATTTGGTATCGCCGTATGGGTTGCTGCTCTAGTCGCAACGGCCGTCATGATCGCCAAGATAGGGTCTGCCACCGGTCTTGCGAGAATGACGCCGTATTTAGATTTGGTGATCTGCATTGGAGCATTGTAAGAACTTTCACCCACCAATGTTATATGAATCACAACTAATTCCGAATAGACCTTCCTTCATCGTAATATCGGCAACAATAGAAAGTAATCCTACCCCCTTTGCGACAACGGGGGTCTCTAAGAAGTCATTCTTAAATTATCAGGCCAGCGAAGTGTCGGATGATCTATCCGCAGATCTCAGTGTTTCCCGGAGAGCTTCGCTGCAACGGAAAGAGAGCACAAACTCTTCTGTGTTAACAATGCCAACAGCAGAAATTTTCAAAATGGGAGATCCAAAAGCGCTGAAAAAACCAGAACCTTTATTATTAAGAGCGAAGGAAGTACCCTACGATAGGACGGAATTGATGGCAAATTCTCCCATCGGAACTACTTATGATATATCTACCACCGCCGCCGTGGGAATCATGCCATCGCAAAGAGTCCCACCAATGCCAAAGCTAACATCGTCGCTGTCCAAGTCCCCGCCCCAACCACGATATAACCCGGGCGGCTGGCGAAGCGAATGGAACAACGTCGCCGAGAAAGTCGGGGCGCAACGGATCCCCACGGAAACACCCCTAGAAAGCTCCAACGCAGACCGCTCCGCCTACATACCCTCCAACTACTCCGCGCAGACAGCCGGCTCCTCCAACAAGCCCCCCTCCCCACCACCCTCCAGATCATCCAACGTCACCACGAGAACGCACCGCGTAACCCCGAGCACCAGCATAGCGAGCAGCGCGCAGCGCTCCCGCCTCTCCACCGTCCGGTACGCGGCGGAGCCCGAGATCGCCGTCCGCCAGCCCATCCGCGTCATCAGGAACCCGAACTACTCGCCGCCGTCCGTCGCCGACGCGGACGAGGACGGGAACGAGCTGCTCGTTACCACGGTCACGGTCCGGCCGCCCGACCCCGTCGCCGTGCCGCGGGGCTCCAGACAGGTCCATGAGGTTGTCGTCGGACCGCCCACGCTAAAGCGGAAATTGTCGAATTTCTCGAGGCCGTTGCCCCCGTCTAGAGGCTCCGAGGCGGATTCCGCGATTGCGATGAAGGGGTCTGGGGGGGCGGAGGGAGGCGTGGAGAGACGGTGATGGGGTAGGAGGTGGGAGTGTGATGGGTTATGACTTGATTTTTATAATTGCAAGATACCAATAATATATGCTGAAATGCCATGAGATGCAATTCCCTTAATATATTTGTTCCTTTTTGGAGGAACAGCAGCTCAATATAAAATACGCAGTTGATTTTCTTCAGAATTTTCTGTGCCCCATCCAGCCCAGGAGGTGTACGCTCATCAACGGTCCATCCCAGTAGTTCAATTAGCAATTGATACCTCAGTGCGTGCTGTTTTAGCAGCCGGCCTATATCTCAGGCCTTGCGTGTATGGCACTTTCTTTATCGATTCAATATCGATGCCACTTCGATATGCTGATTGGAGCTTTTTGTCCACCATCTTCCGTCGCTCACTCTCCACCTTGACTTGTCTAGGATCGTGGCCACATTCAGCCAGAGCAGCTTCCCACAGGTGGCCGATGCCCAAATTGTGCGCTAGATCCGAAATTGATTGGATTTGACCGTCAACTTCCCTGGTAAAGAAAATGTCCGCTCCAGCGTTAATAAGTAGGACTAGGAGGCGTGGAGATGTTTTGATGGGCTTCGATTCGAAAGCTCCTAGATGACGCGCATCCGTTGTTTGATCATTGTCTTGAGCTAGAACCCTAACTGCGTGTTCGAGCGGGCGATTTTCGTTGCGGAGTTTCAACGGCGCGTTGGGATCCTCACCAACTTTCAGACACAGTTCCATGCAGAACTCATGATATAAAAGATTATTCGCCCACCCTGGCCACTCGCAAGGCCTCCGCCACGAAAAGAATTCAAGACTGAACCCAATTTTCTTCAAGGCGACATATGTTTGGACTTCGTTATCCTGGAGCGGTTCACTCACATGAGCAAAATGCCGCTTCCAGTACAGGTCCTCCATGTATTTGTTTCGGCATTTCTCCCAGTCCTCGTTCTCAGTATCCGACATAGCATCCCAAATATTCGCCACACCCTCTTCATGAGAGTCGATTGACACATCGTTATCCAAGATTGAATGCGCGCAATCAAATACTCTAGAAAGCGGAAAGACTCCAAATAATACCCCTCTGTATATATGCTTCATGAAGTCTTTACCAAGACTTGATTCAGTCGTGTTCAAGACATCGAGAACCGCGGATTGGGATAGCCCAGTTCCAGACATTAAGTATCGAACACACTTTGCGGAACTATGCTTCAACGCATGCTAAATGGTGTTAACCTAGTGTCAGTGCCACTTGTGAGTCTCAAGAATCAAGGTAAATACCAACCGTGAGAAGCGAATGACCCTGTCTATCGCGGTCCCTAACACCCACTTCCCGATTCATTATCATACGTTGCAACCTATCAGCATCGTCGTTGTATAAAGCGCGATCAATTTCACGTTCCATAATAGCAGGAATTATATTGAACGTTAAGACGGCTGGACAGATGCTGTAGTAACCGGCGTGGTCTGGAGTATTCGTATATGATAAAGATACTCCGGAGGAGAAGAACCGCTGAGGAACTAGATCGATGGTTATAGAAAAGCAGGGGGCGGAATTTTGTATGTTCGTTTGACGGTGCCTCAATCCGATGACGAGAAGATGTATTATTACCCACCTGAGTCTGATAGTCATGAATTTTCGGAACAGTATCACGCTGGGTTTTTGAGTCGAGTCTCGTCTTTGGATTGGAGATCCCACATTAGAGTCGGCGTAGTGACTACGTTGGGTTCTACAGATTGTTGCTGGTGCTGTTGTTGTCGTGGCTTCTGTTGATCCGAAAAAATCGTCGAGGTAGGCCTGTGAAGCGACCCCAATACTTAGCCCATCGACCTTGCTCATTTCATCTCTATCCATTCCAGTGGTACGCATATTTACTGTCTCTGTTAGATATGCCCGTACGATCTTCGCAAGAGTCTCTTCATCCCCGGCTACGAATGTCTCAGTAGAACGCTGGTGCTCAGGGGAATTGCTTTGCGCTGTTACTGTTGTATATATTGATTGGAGGAGGGCCAACACGTCAGAAGTTCGATTGCTGGCTGGTCCCAAAGGCGGGAATGCTCGAGTTTGTCTCTCAGATATATCTTGAATTTTAGTTAGTAGTTGAGATGTTTGCTGGGAGGCGTCCTGCAGGGCTAGTTTCTGCTCAGCAGCAGTTGTTTCGCTGCTGATTCTGAGGCATCTCACGTCATCGCGCAGTTTGATGGTGTGTAAACTTCATACTCCAACGTTAACGATGTCATAGTCCCGACAAGCAAAGCTCAAGCGAATTCTCATTCATACCTAGAGATGACGAGTAGCGCGACAGAAGTGTTGTTCTTACACTTCTCCAACTCCAAGGAGGCGCTTTGAATCTTCTTCCTGTTAAAAACGAAACGAAATCGTTGCGCAAAATTGGGGGACAGATCAGGTGGCAGCCAACGGCGAAGTGATTTGAGGCTTTCATGGAAATTGTGAACAGTGGCCACAACTACTTCTGGTAAAACCTCATACTGCTCACTAGTTGAAGGGGCGTTTTGGAACTCGCGAATGTAAACAATTAAGTTTCGCATCAGGGAATTCGTATCATCGAGTGCTAAGGGGATGCGACACGTATTAGTCTAGGCCTGGGCATATGGGTGAGGGTATTTTTTTTCATTTACTAGTCCCAAGATATCGCATGTCGTCTTTTGCATCCTTCAACTCGCGAATGAAGGTAGCGATACTTCGACATAATCGTATGGCGGCGTCGCCAATTTGAATGACATTGACAACAGCTCCTATTGTAGAAAGAGTTGCTTCGGCCATTGCTAAGAAGTCGCCAGGGAATTGCGATCCTGTGTAATATATCAAATATCCTAGTGTCGAATTTGAGTAGTCCAAGGTGTTTGGATTTTCGGACTTTTGAATGTTATATACCCACTGGGTCTGGGAATCCAGCCTACCTCATTAATACTGAAGCTCGTTGGGGCTTGGATATCATATACTCTCTATATAAATGACACCCTGTAACCCTCATTCTGCGTGAAGCCTTGATCGGATGTCGTCAAACCGCCACCATTTCGGAAGTAGGCCATCGGCCCCCAAGGAAGCCATCGGAAACTCTACTATAGATTTTGCAACACGATAAAATGACTATCTAGGTACTTCCCTAAGGCATCCCATAGTCGAAGCCGGCCGACCATGGACCCCTTTTCACATGGAAGTATAATTGAGATCACCACAGAAATTTCTGATCGCTAAGTAAATATATCGACAGCCCAGTTGCCCATCCTGAAGAGTAGAGCACCCAAGATAAGTGACATCTAGATTTTCGGTGGACTTATGCCTGCGTCAGAGGGCAGGTGGCTACGTGGGGTCGTATGTCGTATAGGTAGCCTGGGTTGTACGAAGTTGTTATTGGTGAAAATAGATACTTACCATGGGTGTGAAGGTTTACTTCAAGACTGATTATAACCAGCGGGAGTTTTCGTGATTGAACGTAAGAAAAGAAATTGAAGGCATGTTACGAACATGTCCATGATCTGGAAAGTAGAAAAGCCAGAGGATGGCCGATCAAAAAACGAGGACTTATGACGTCCTATGGATTGCCTTTTCGGATGGTTTTTGCACTTATGGCAGCTCACAATCTTTTCTCCAAGGAAGTTTTTTCTTTTGTCACGCGAAACCCTGACCCTGCTCTCCTTTGAGGGGAATACTCCAGGCGTCCCAATGCGCCACTGATGCGCTAGACGCATGTACATAACTCCCTGGAGTAGTATCGCGTCCTATGGACGTTAACAATGTCACCATCGCCATCACTCTCTGAGGAGGTAGGGCCTTCTGATAGTAAAATTGTTTGATTGAGGAATGTTGAACTGCTCTACGGAGTATAAAATCTCAGGTCGCCCCTATTACTTTTCAATAAGAAAATTACCTAAATTATCCATGAGAAACGAAAGGGCTTGGAGCTTTTGAGCATGTAGGATCGGCTAGAAGGTCATGATTCGTAGCACCTAAGGGCCATGGATGCGCTCTACTCGGTGTCTACTAGGTTAGGTAGGTAGGTATACACGAGAATGAAACCAGCTTCATATTATATACCAAGCTCCTGAAAGTAGGTAGTATATTTTACTCTACATTCTTCCTAACTGCAGACAACCGTTTCTCCATTTATCCCGGGGTACTAAGCACGATCTTTTTTTCCCTATTTGAACGTAACCCATCGTCGCTCTAGCTGTCCTCTTCCTCTTCATCATTGTCGCCAGACCCGTCATGAGACTCATTTCCGAGTTCGGCACTACCCTCCAATACCGGCATGTTGGTATTCATAGGTAAAGTCTGATTCGAAGTTAGGCCGTGGTCTGGTAGTGCCGTTTTCCTGGGCAAATATGTGGTCCATAATCTCTCGTTCTATCTCGACTCTACGTTCCTGTAGGCCCCAGTCATGCACACGCATCAAGACATCCTGAAGTCGAGTGAGGTCCTCCGCCTGGATCAGCCAAAAGTGATCCAAGAAGTGCTGGATAAAGATAGTAGATTCCTGCGTCCCTTCCATACACATAATGTGCAATTGCGCAATATCGTCGACGATTGAAAGCCCAAAAACAACGTTGTTGGTCCGGATTAGCTCCCTCGTACCGGAGAGATAAGCTGAGCAGACCGTTTGAAGTCGATTATTAGCTGATCTAAAATCATCGTTTGATCCGGACTTATGCTCTACAAACAGATAGGGGAACAGTGGGACCTCTTCATCCCAAACCATGCTTCGGATTGACCTCGCATATTCATTATCATAGGAGAAGGCCCCATTGAGCAGATTAAATAGCCATATAGTACCATATCCATTGGTTATATCAGCTGTCGAGTGTTCCAGGCCAGCTGGCGAAGGGAATCTCGAGAGATGGCGGCCGAGTACGGAATCTTGTGTGATCGTATTACAATGTTTGCCGTAATTCAAAAACCATGCGTTTCGAATATCTAAACCCGTCGTCTCAAGGTATATGTCTTTATAGACGATCCTACTTAAAGGAAGGTAATATGACCAGTAGCTTCCGAAAGTGCTGTTGTCGTCGTGCTCTTTTAGTCGAGGGATATCTTCTAATGCGAGCTGAAGTTTCCGGTCCGCGTATCTGCGCCCATGAGGGTAATCGCGAGGTTGCTTTATTCGCTCATGAAGTTCGATAACGAACGGAGGGATCGGCGGGCGTGGATACATCTCCACGTCCCGGAAGATGCGGTTTCTTCTCAAATTGATCGTGTACTCCACGGAGCCGGTTGGATTACCAACAATGGACTCGGTGCTATGTTGGCTAACGCTACTGGCCGATGTGTCGGAGATAACTCCTTGCCTTAAGTTAGCAGTAGAGGAAGGACGTGAAGAAGACGCCTGAGAAGATCTGTCTTCGACGGAAGCTGGTTCCATTATGATGTGTAGTAGGGACTTATATAGATTGAGAGTGACCGAATTGATGGATTTAGGTAGGACTGCGGATGCCAGAGTCAACACTTTTCTCTGAAAAGGACTTTGCGTACGTAGAAAAGATACGGTACCTTTGAGTTTTGGTGCAGCTTGATATGGTCTTATATAGCACTCGTTGAATAGAAAATTACAGGATGTGGTATTGAGCTATGGCCAACGTCTAGGTAGGCATTCCGCTGTGCCCCCTAGTGTATGTAGGTGCTAGGTACCTGATGTAAGATAAAAAGCAAAGATCTGAATTCTAAGTGATCTGATAGGGCGGTTGAGGTGGTGTGCAGGTGTGCATTCCGGTTCAGGTGAAGATATTCCCCCAATCAGTCACGAAGTGACGAAGTGACTCACCGCGGACAGGCATTAAAATACTATGTACCCATTGATTCCACCATATTTACGATTAAAGATTTCTTAACACGCAGACACGCAAAGCCCCGGAGGTTACCTAATGTTTAACTTATGACTTATGTGCATTAGGTCCAGCTGACCGGGGGATGTTTGATGGGTCGGCGGGTGAGATGTGAGATGTGAGATTTAGGCGTTAATCTCTTTAGGAGGTCGTCCCATTGGGACGGGAGTAGGTCGTGCTTAAAGCTCTCTAGAACATTGGCTGAGGGCTCGCACAGAAACAAGTGAAGATTTGGAGACAAATTCATGTGTCAATCTGCTATTGCAGAATCTTGGGTTTTGCCTCCGCGATGCTGCAGTAATAGCCTTAATGCCAGACGACTGGTCTATGCTCTGCTACAAGGCACCAGGGAGCACAGTGCGATGTAGCAACGCATATGGAGTTGAAATATGAGAGTTTAGAGCTGAATAGTTGAGAGTTGAATAGTTGATGCAAGTGTCTACTATGTAAACATCCAGGGATAACCTTGAACCTTGTATGCTGTACATACCTTGTACATGCCCAGATGCATTCAACGAACGGGCAGACGGGGTCTTCCAACTTGATCGCACTTGCTATTGTTTGTTACTGTCCTACTATGTAGAATATGAGGTGAAGATCAGGGAGCTGCAACCAAGAAACATGTGATCCAAGAGCTTAATGAGATCATTGTTGAACTTAATCCTGTTAATCCAAGTACGCAAGTACGTAGTACGTAGTAGGTGGCAGGTAGATTGATTTCAAGACGGTTCAAGGTTCCAAGTTGTCTCTCTACTAGTAGGTTTGAACTTAGCCACTCTCTAACTTAACTCAACTCCTCTCTTCTACATCGCCAACCTGTAAAAGATCCATCAAAGATCCATGAAAGATCCGTAAAATATCTGTAAAGAGTCTCCAAAAGATCTGTTAAAAAAAGGCGGTGCATGTTGGACTGCTAAGTCTAATCGTGGAAGTGGCAAGACTCCAGAAACGCTCTTTCGTCGGCGTTCGACGTGGATCGAGAGCCAATATATTGGCCTCACAAGCAGAACCTCACGGGATAACCATTACCAATAGCCAACAAACAATTGCAGCGAGATTGCAGCTAGGCGTACAAGGTTTCGAGAGGCTTAGCTAAGGCCATATAGTAGGATCCGGACCATCCGTCATCGACTTAAGAGGTTCCACGTATTGCTGTAGGCGTCTTGGCCGTCCAACGATCACTCAATCTCTGCCTACCCGAGAAAGCGGGAGAGGGAGAGAGTGAGAGTGAGAGCATCGTACGCGCTACTAATAATCTCTTGCTGATATACGGAGGACATTGGTGTTGGGCTCCAGGGCTGTCCGAATTCTGGACTAATTGCCGAAGTTTCACTGTGATTTCGGATTGTCCACACAACGCGTAATCACGTCCTATTCGACGACCTCTCACGACCTCTCACGGCCTGATGAATGACCAAATTCGGTCTATATACCCTGTCTCACTGGCTGAAAGAGAATTGGAGGGAGGGTCTTGTCCTAAGCCAATAAGGCTCACCCCAAGGCTGATATCGCCCTGACGTCGTCCGCTCCAACGCTTGTTTTTCCCATAGGCCAGATGGTGGTCGCATACAACGCGACCTACTCGCCTTCTAGTCCTCAATGGCTGCCATGCGTATATAGCTCATTGGTTATCAGCTCTCAGTCATGGCAGCCGTGACGAGAAGGGCAAGCACGTCAGACCGTGGGATCTCTCCGATGGGAGTTTGCCTCTAGTCAGGCTAGCCTAGATGCTTTCGCAGCCCAGCTCGACCTTAGTCTCTAACTCGACACTATGTTTGGAGCTATATCGCCAATCGCGACGGGCAGCTGCAGTCGATGACGCTTGTCCATCGGTTCTGTTTGCTAGGCGTTCAATAGCGGCTAACATAATCCGCGCATGGAAAATAACGGAGTGGACAGACTCAATATCTTGGTATCGTGAAACTGGGACAGCTCCTCACTGAACGGTGGTTTCGAACATACGGCTCCAGCTCGAGAAGGTCAAGGACCTTGTCTTATCTTGTCCTGTCTTGGAATAAGATCTTTCCCTGGCAAATGGTTCGTGGCATACCTGCCCGGCACGGTGACGATGAGCGATGGATCGGAGGGGGAGACCAGTTCTTTATGGACGCGAAAAGCGCGGACCCCTGCATTCGATTCGCGCGTTGGAACAGTTCGAGTCCCACAAGGAAGGACGTACGTAGGGTGGACTGGGACGGGAAGCGCAAAAGTTTTGATTTAGGTTAGCTTTCCGACGACCTTTTTGCTGAACTTCCTTCGAATTCATCTTGGCTTGGGTTCGGACGCGATGATTGGTTCCTCCAAGTTGCATTGGCTTGCATTCAAGTCGATTTCTGGCACTGCCTGGTGAGACCGTCTCGACGCTTGAGCCACCATCTAGGCAAAACCCAGCAAATCACATATTCGCACTGGGGGGTTGCATGAGGGAACGAGAGACAATCGCTATAATTCCCTGCAGCTTTTCCGCCCGATCCAGTCAGACACTGTTCAGCCCTTGCGCAAGGTCCACTTTTACCACTGCAGGTCATAAGCAGGTGAAGTCGCCCCTATTTTTTGATTGGCTGAAGACCCATTTACACCACATTTACACCAACACCACGCGTCCGCAACACGAAGGGGGAAAAAAAGCCAAAGCCCTTTAACCTGCCGCAACCCACCAACTTGGAAGCCTGTTTGAAACCTGAGTATGCGAGAATCAATCAATCCTTCCCTCTATTCCATCTCTTAATTTCTTCGCATACCTTTCCAGCACCGCTCCCTCACCATACCTTCCTACATAGACTTGCAAGACCTGCAGACCTGTAGACCTGCAGCAGTCCATCCGTTCCTTCGTCCACTCATCGGTCTCCTCGCTCTCTTAATCCTATTAGTTCCCCTCTCTCCACTAGCGGATGGGCGCTTCCTAATTCAAGCTTGGGTTTGGCAATCTCAACAGTGCAGCGCATTTCGAGACATTGACCTCCCGCGCCAATCCTTTTCTCTATTTCCTGGTCTGTGTCAACGCGACCTCTCTACCCAAGACGACAACTTAGATGCAATAAGATCTACCAATTCCCACCACACTCCCTCACCCACTTTTCTTCTTATTTTCCCCTCCCATTTCCCGCAGACGAGAGTTCGACGACATACGATTGTTCGCAACAAAATAAACAAACAATCGTGCCTGTCTAGCTGTCTAGCTGTCTAGCTTCTTGTTCGGCATTGACATTAGGTGTCAAATCATCCCTCATCCAACCTTGACAACCTCACTTCGCTATTCTTGTGACTCAACTCATTGGTAATCGGTCTCCATAGAACCACCTGCGACTACCCTTGACTGAGTCGAATTAGAACCACAACATCGTGGGTCAATTGGGCATTCACGTCCCTTCACTATCAAGACCACGTCACAGCTCAGCAATGGCTACTATCACTCGTCAACCTTTTGCTCCTCTCGATGGCGCACGCCTTCAGAACTTGACTAGTCTCAAGAACAGACAGAATGGTAAGTCTAGGGGAAGTTGTGGAGTGTCCGGGGAACCTTGAGTGTTCCTAATTATATGGTGTCTCGCCGTTTATTGGCCTTAATGTCATTAGACCTAATCGAATTGTACAAACTATTCGAAGCGTACACTTAGAAGAACATTTGGTGCCATGCGATATTCATACCACGGTATGCTAATCAGTCTACAGCACTCTCGAACTCGTCGCCCGGCAAGCGAAAGGCTTCCGACATCTTGGATTCCGACGATTTCGAGAATGTAGACCCGCTACTCTTCTCTAAGAGATCGAAGGGTTCGGATAGCGTTTTCAAGGATTCCGCTCTCAAGCCATCTTCGTTTATCCTCACCAAATCAGCCAGCGCCAATGACGTTTCAACCGTCACTCAAGCGAAGTCGCCTATGCCGCGTCCCCGCTCGGTGCTCAACCCCAAGTCGCCTGTTGCTAAGATCAACACTGGCGTAGCTAAGAGCTCCCCTCTCTCAGCACCTGCCGGCCGCTCGCCCACTCGTGGCAAGAAGACGGGCATTCTATCTTCTCGACGTCGCACTGGACGTGGATTCACTAGAGTTGATCCCCCCACCTTTGACCTCTCGAAGAAGTCGTCGGCTCCCTTTTCTCTGGATGCAGCTCTTAGAGGGACTCTTTCCAGTTACAGCGGTCGCAATGCGTCGCCGGCGGCGAAGTCCTTGTTGTCGAACTCAATCGACTTTAGTGGCAGTCTCGATAAGGGCGATATGAAGTCGTCCTGGTTCTTCGACATTCACGAGGACACTCCGGAGCAGGAGATGACCAATCTTCTACAGCACAGCACATGCGTTCTTGACATCAGCTCGGACGAGGAGAGCGAGAGCCGTCGCCAACGAGAGCGAGCCGAGGGCAAGGAGAACGTTCCCCCTATGGATGATGTATCCCAGACTTCACGGCCTCGTGCCGCTCGACAGATGTCGGAGGACGAGATGGTATTCGAGAAGGAGCGCAACCCCTTGGGCGAGATGAACGTTCGCGACTACTACTCGGAAGGTTGCGATGAGAACACTATTATTATTATTCCTGGCGATGAAGATGACGACGACCAGCCTCATCAAGCAGAAGGCGATCTTGAGCACACCCCTGAGACAACGGCGGCCCAATCCGACATCCTGGCGGAGCCTAGCACTGAGGATGGAGTGCAGTCAGTCGACGAGTTGATGCAAAAGACGGACGAACCTGCCCCCTGCGCAGCAGTTCTCGAGCCAATGGAGGGTACCGGTGAGAGTTTTGAGGTGTGGGAGAGTGGAAGTGCTAAAGATGAAGCCGAGATGGGACCTGCCGAAGTGGCCCAGGGCGCGGATTGCTAATGAGGAGGTTGTCGAATTTTCCGCGGGTTTCTGTGTAACTGGGCTGCTGGGTTCTTTTCGTCGCCTAATTCCTAGATACTATACCTGGACTTGGGAGGCTACTACATCAATCACCGGCGTTTAGGGGGACGATGGTAATGGGGGGGTTTCGGGTGGCTGGCTGCTTTCGTCGGTATGGCACTGTTTTTATTTTAAGAGTCTTGTACATATGTTGATCTTCCTCGGGAGCCTACACTCGTATTGGGATGCTTTCAATGCTGGCTCTAAACGTGGCCTGGTCGACGCCTGGTTCTATGGAGCAAGGCATGGCGACAAAGGGCTACTGATTGACAGAACAATTGCACCAAAATCATTTAATCATATATTTCTTTCTACCCGTGATTATCTAGGGTGTATAATGCTTAGAGGGTTGTTCGTTGATGTCGTCTAATTAACCATTCAAGCCTTCGGGTTCTCACGTTCTAACAATAACTAGCTGCATCAGACGGGGCGGTTAAGCAAAGCATACCTACCTCCTACATCCCTAGTAGTACCAGACTACTAGTGGTATCAGTATCTAGATACACGTTGTACACTTGTACACTGTATCTGAGACGGTACCTACAGGTTACCACTATTACTGGTGCTGTCTACAATAACTCTCGACCGCACCCCCCGTAGGGGGGGTGCTGCGCATTGATTAGCGAAACGGGCAAGACAAGCGAAATTCTCCGAGGTACTTATAAATGGGTGGGATTTACATATAAAGTCAAAGTATACTAGCATAAATACATATTCTTTTAAGTAAATATAACCTTTGTTTTTAAGAATATATATGATTATAAGCCATAGTTTAAAGGGTTTAGGATAATCTTCGGTTGGTTTCGCAAGTCTTGCACGTTTCGCTAATCAATGCGCAGCACCCCCCCTACGGGGGGTGCGGTCGAGAGTTATTGTAGACAGCACCAGTACACCAGCTTCACCAGGTATTCAACGAATGACATGTAGATTACGTAACGTCGGTCGGCTCCACCTCCAAGTACCGAGACAGCGAGACTAAGAGGTGGTGATACATGGACTAACATGGACTAACAATGAACGGGGATCCGCCCACTTTCTTTGCATCATCCCACAACCATCTCACCACCCACCAGCCTTTGAAGCCTTTTAAGAAGCGCAAGCTCCAGCGACCCCCCTTTCCGAGATCTGGAACTCCCCCTCGACACCCAATCGATATACGCGGGACAATTAATTCTTCATACCAGCACACCGGAGGACTCAGAGTCTCATTGGTGCTTTTGTTGGGACGGTTGTTACACTACGCTACACTACACTGCAATACACTGCACTACACTACTAGGAATACCGGTACTGTACAATACTACTAGGAAGTGCTGGACTCCAAACTCCAGGAAGGGGACTCTACCGGCGCCAAGATCGTCCGCGTCTGATTCGCTGCCGGAGAGAGGTCGTACATATACCATATACATATCCCTACGCCCCCCCCTCACGGATTGTCTGATTCGTCGGCGGGATCGGGCGGATACACACCCCCGGGGTTTTTTAGGTAGGCTTGGTTTTATTTTATTTTTTGGGGGTGGGAAAGAGGAGAAGGAGGATGGCGTCGATTAACGATCTTGCTACTGCTGCTACTATCGCTTCGTCGGGTGTTACGCTGCCGTCTGGTTCGAACGCTCCGGAGGTCGTTGGACTTGCTGCGAATACTACTACTTCGGACGCTGCTACTGGTGGTGGTGGTGTTGGTGTCGGTGGTGCGTCTGCGATAGCGACGGCTGCGGTTGCGGAGGGTAGAGCTGCGACTATGGGTGAAGCTGCTGCTAAGGAAACGGGCAACGGGATGGCGACGGACGCGGGGAGACGCACTAGCGTTGTCGTCGTTGGCGGCGGGAGTGGTAGCGGCGGTGGGGAGCGCGAAGACGGCGACTCTATCACCGTTGCCACGGGTGCCCCTCCTGTTCTCGCCGCGCCGGTAATCGACTCTGAGCCCGCGCAAGCTCAGATCCCCCCGCCACCTCCAGTCGAGGGGTTGAGCGAGGGTGGGTCCATTGGCGACGCAGAGGCTGGGAACGAGGACGCGAAGGGCGATGTTAAAGAGGAGGCAGGGACTGAAGCGGAGGCTATGGATGGCGTGGAGAGTGGTGTGCCCGTGCGCGGCGCGTTCATCGTGTTCGAGGGCATGGATCGCGCGGGCAAGACCACGCAGGCTAAGCTTCTGCAGCAGAGGTGTGTCGAGAGCGGGCGCGAGGTTAGGTTCATGCGGTTTCCTGGTAAGTTCTGAATCCGGTTGCGTTGACAGAGTGGTTGGTGTGTGGATGAAGGAAAGGGAAAGCAGACGGTGAAAGTCGGGTGGAGGTGAGCTAACGGGCTGGGCGTAGATCGGACCACGCCGATCGGAAAAATGATCGACTCGTACCTGAAAGGCGAGACCGAGGTCGAGGACCATGTTATTCATTTGCTGTTTAGCGCGAATCGATGGGAGGCTGTGTAAGTTCACTCTTTTTTCATTTCTTTTATTCAACGGAATTATTTCTCGGTTTTATTTGCTAATGGCTCTACAGTAATAAAATCAAAGCCGAATTGGAAGCCGGCCATACCATCATATGCGACCGCTTCTACCACAGCGGCATCGTGTACAGCGCCGCTAAGAACATCAAGTCGTTAAGCCTCTCCTGGGCCAAGGCTCCAGAGATCGGCCTCCCGAGACCCGACATGGTGCTGTTCCTAGACCTAGAGGAAGAGGTGGCGCGTGAGCGCGGTGGCTGGGGAGGTGAGGTGTACGAGAAGGGCGAGATGCAACGGCGCGTCAGGGACTTGTTCTGGAGCCTTAGTATGGGAGATCTCAACGGCAACAGTACTGGCGCTGCGAATAGGGTCGCGCGGAGAGGCGATGTGGAGAGGCTTGGAAATGGTTCGGGTCGGGCTGCAGATAGTGTGGGTAACGAGGAAGGTGAGTTCAGACAAGAAGAAGAGGATATCCAGATTGTGGATGCCGACCTAGACGTTGAAAGTCTGTCTGAGAAGGTCTGGGAACACGTTTTGCCAAGACTGGGTGCTGTGGAGAGGGGAGAGGTTGGGAGGACGGTGAGGACGGTACGGTGAACGCGGTTTGCATCCACGGTAGAGTTTTCACCTTAAAATTCTAGAAACTTCGGTAACATGGATACGACCTTTTCTCACAGTGTTGATCCGGCACGTAACCTAGCGAACCGGACAGAGCTGTCTGATACATAGTGTACCTACTACGGAGTTACTACACTAGGTGCGGCTACAACAGATCATAAGATCCCCTCTGAGGTACGCATCTGAAAGGCTTACTTAGCCGCTAATTGAGAGGCGAATGATAGGTAGTAAGTATATATGAAAATTTCTAGGTTAAGTCTGAAGATAGCAATGACTGCGCTAACGTCCGAGTAGAGGAAAACTATATGGGTATGGTATGGTTTATGTACAGAGGACTCTTGGACTGGTCTCGACGTCTAGACTGGCACTACCCGGTAACAGACCGTCATCAAGCCTGACTACCTAGACAGTTCTTTTCAACTACCCGAAGAAATAGTCGAAACTCGCGAGGCTTTCCATGCATAATAATGCTCTACCCTCCGCATTTGTGTGCAGAATTCAAACTCAGGACCCCCGATGGGAGTTGCCTTGTTGGTCAACTTGCGATTGCATACATCTACTGCAGCAAATTTCTCGATTGTATGTATGACTGTCGCTAGGTTGTCCAATGGCGGAGGTGTCTGATGATCCCTTTCACTCCTCGTTCGATTTGCTCGTGGCTGAATTAGAAAGTGCGTTTCCCCAGATATAGCTTTAGTCCTTTGAAGCTCGAGATGTTGGCGAACAACTTAAGTCGAGAAAAGGTCATTGGTAACACGCTTTGGGAAAAACAGGATTTGCCCCCTAAAGTATTTCCTTCCTAGAATACCGAGGTGCGACCCTGAATTTTGGGATGCACTTCCGCGTCCAAGTACGCGTAAACGTAGCGATACTTGTTCCGGTCGCCTCCAATAGCATTTCCTTCCACCTTGAGCTTCGTATCCATCTCCTGTATCCAAGCAACAGTGTGCTTCTCGCTGTTAAGCTTGGGTGGTTTGGGGGAATAGTGTATATTCGAACCACTATCTTCGTTTCCGTCTTCGGCGAACAGGCCTCCAGCTTTCCTCTCTTCAAACAACCACCAAAAAGGTTCCTTTCCTTGAAGACCTCACCTTTGGATATTAAGATATCCAATCATAGGAACTACTTGACTCTGTAATATACGACCGTGATGTGACTGGTTCGATGTACTGTCATATGTTTGTCGGTCTTCTTGTTTTCGCTTGTGGGTTTTGCATTTGCATGTCTCATATGGGATAGTCCTTGCCCGGGGGTGCTAGGAGGGTCGAGATGGTGTAGATGAACGGGCGATCGCAGATTGCCTTCAGGTTGGTATTCTGTTGATGTTAATGTTGTGGCCAGAGACACTTTGAAATGTGTCATCTCCGGAATCCACTCCCGATCCTTGAAGTGTGCTTAAGTGTGGGTTGTCGTGACTTGGAGGTTGTGAAGTGAAGTGTCCTCTTTATAAGCTTCCTCGGTGCCCCCGTCTCTTGATAATAACGCTATAGCTTAGCGCATCGCGGATCGTGTTGAGACCAGTTCTTGAATAAAACCAAGGGAAAATCTCCAAACGGGAGCGAGATAGACACCGGGGATAATGCTAGTTGAGCTCTGCCGTGAGTCTGAAAGAGAGCCGTGAGGTAGGGATTGCTGTTGAGGCGTATACTGAGGTTGAGGTCGGTTTTATAAGGCAAAGGAGGACGAATTGTCAAACCCATATCTAAGTAGTCTCAGTTAGATTGCAACGTAATTATCAACTAAACGAGATCAGTTAGGGCCCAATCACCTACCCGGATGACACTTTTGTCAAAGTAATGGTGTGTTGCTCTTGATATGACTTGAAAACGTAGCCATTCAAACTTGGATAGCAAGCCGGCCGGCGGCACAAGCATCCACCGGTGCGTGCGTCGACCACCGTTCGTGTTGGGCAGCGCCGAGGGACTGGTAATTATTTAGCTACATGCAAACAATGAACCCAGAATCTCCGTAATATGTGGTCGAAGCTGGGTAGCTATCAATGTGTGCAAACATACCTATAGAGCTTTGTCGCTTACAAAGTGCGACTGCTTGCTGCTATGGCGCTCATCTTACCCTCATCCCTAGACACGCAGTCGTAGATGCGGTGTCGGCGATGAGATCCAGGGCGGCGCCGACCGCCATGCCTCCTTTACTAAAGAAGATTTCGTTGTCCGCCGCAAATGCTTTTGTGTAGTGTCTCTTCGCATGAAAACACCTCCTAGTCCAAGGCGCGTGTGATTAGAAGCGACCCAATATCTACACCGATGCGAAGACAAGATATTTCCCCAAGACTAGAGCGGAGGAGTGGTTCTGGAAGACCACATCCGCCTGATGTGTTGCCCATGGTATGGGGTTAGTCGATATATCCCCTTGAGAGAAACAGGTTGGTGTCGGTAGGCCGACTGAATGCAGTTACCTCAGGTGGTTGTTGAGCTCTCGTGTATTTGGAGTATCCGTGGATGCTGACAGTCGTTCGAACCCTTGAATCAATCTTCAGGGACCTTCTGTATCCACGCCCGCAGCGACCCCACTAGCAGGTCGGCGAGTAGCTCAAGCCAGGGTGATTCATGAATGCAGCGCTGTGCCCCGTAGGACATTGTAGGCACTGGTCAAGTTTGTAATAAGGCTTCGAAGCCATCCGAGAAGAATGCAGCAGCAGTATCGTAACGCATACCGCTCCGTTTTAGACCCGAGCTCTTTCTCAAAGAAAGAAAGCAGGGAACTCAGGAACGCGAATTTGAAAGTGGGAGTTTTGCGTAATAAGTATGGGTGTAATGATTGAGTAGTAGGTAGGAGATTCTATAAGTAGATGTAAAAGTTTCATGGAAATGAAGCTCGAAAATTGGAAAGTAGTGAGTGTTGTGAAAAGATTTTGAGTGATCAGGGCGAAGATGACTTGGTAAGGTTGTAAACGCGAAAATCTTATACACGTTGAAGGATATTGAAGGAGTAGAAACTCCTCGACACAGGGCAAACGAGAGTAAGGAATAGAATACCGACGTGAAATATTTCGTCTTTTCGTAAAGTCATACTGATTTGGTAGGCTTAGTGAGGCCTTAATGAGAGTGGCGAGATAGCATAAAAGGTTATCACTCTCGATGGAGCGGTAGGGTAGGGCATTGATAGTTACTTCGCAACTCTAACGAGAGAGAGTGCTACCAGGCAGAGCTTAATACCGCACGCCGACGAATAGGTTCTGCATTGGTAGAAGACAAATCCCTGTTGTGACCCTTTAGTAACCACTACGAATGTAAAGATTAGAGTGAACGTACAGTGGCTACACTCCCATAAGTGGAGGCAGTACCAGTGAATATCCCCATGAGATTTACTGTGTCAACGTTCCTGAAGAGGAAGATTGGCAACCTCATTGAGACTCGGATAAGCTCTTATGCTTTGCCGTCTGGAGCACGAACCGCACAATGCGTATCGTGCCGTCCAATTGACAACAATAATTGGGGAAATATGGCAGAAAATACTTAGAATGGTGTGATGTGATTCGAAAAGACAAGCCTTGGGGTATCTGTCGCTTTCCATGTCTACCAAGACCCGGTCAAAAGCACCGGCCACGCTTGTTTCCTTCAACGCGGCTGGGAAGGAGGATCTGCTTCATACCATAAAGTCTAACTAGGGGCTACCCAGTCAACCAGTACCTGCTTCTTTACGTTGATATCAGTAAGGTTATTCTATCAACAGAACTAGCTTTTCATGTAAATGACCATAGAAGGCTAGAGGTAGTCGAGGATTAATATGAAGAAGCAGGTTGTGACTAGTGTTGCGGGTAACTAACCTGTCAGGTCCTGCCTAACCTGCCTAGATAGGTGCCCAATGTCTATCACTGAAGATAGTATGTTCATCACGATATGGAATCGTTGCGTTATCTATGTTAGCCGTGCCTTCTGGCCTTCAAATCTCCAAGGATCACTTTTAATCTACTCATTAGTATTGCTCTAAGTTGTGGTAAGGATCTATATCAAAGGTGACCTACCCATCACCTAACTCTAGATATCATATCCCGAGGAAAGTGACTTCTCTGGTAGTCTGTTGCTTGGATGACCATACAGCTCTGAATTAGATTCATCAATTGTATTGTTGAAAGTTCCATTGGCTCAGAGACAAGTCAGAGGGACTTGGAGATCTGGCTTAATGAAAGGTGCCCTATTAACTATTGGGCTAAACATACTGGAATAGTCGCGAGGGTTGGGCAAAATTATGATAGCTAGAGCTCTAGGAGGTCATGTAAAGATTTCTTATTAGAAGAAATGGTAGTTGAAAGGAATGTGGAAGAAAAGAAGTTGAAGTTGAGAAGAAAGTCCCGTTTCCATCCTCTTTTAAAGAGAAATTTCAGATACTTTCTCAGCTTCCCTGATCTATAAATTTGCAATAGGAAGGCACAATGTAAGTCACAAGAGCCAGAGTTAAAGTCAGATTTGGCTTGGGTCTCCTCCTGTCGCTTCTTCAAAAGGGGGTGAGATCGGCGATTTTGGGAAGGCCTGATCAAAACATTTCTCAACCCTAGGTTTCCTATACCGCTTGGATATGAGCAATTTTGTCGTGACTTCTAGATTATTAACAATACAATGTTATAGTTAAACCTTAGCTAAAATTATAGGAGGGCGCGGCGATGGGCTCTGATAGTACAAAAGGTCGTTCATGCTCAAGTTGGAGTATCTAACTGCCTATATTAACAAGGCATCTGCACCCCTGAGCAAATTAAAGAACATTTAGTAGAAAGGAAGTAACGGTTTATGATTAAGTGTGATAGAAAATTCATTTACGCCATCTTTTGAAGCTTCAGGGCTGATTTACACTAGTCCTGTCGTCAAGCATGTAAAGCTGTGAGACTAATGTCTGGTCGGCATTAATTTTGTTAAGTATGATAGACGACGACATTGAATAGTTAGATATGATACCTATCCTGCTTGGGAGCCCTATTGCATGCCTAGGTGACTGAAATGAATTAACTGTGATTGGTTTAGTAGAGTAGCCCTATGATGTCGTTTACTATGGAAATCTACCTTCCTCAACAATTACAATCCCTTCTGCCTACAATGCCAAACTCGAAGTAATTCGATTAAATCAAGGCAATGTAATATTTATACCTCTAATTAATCTGTATCTATTCCTGGAAATACTTGGAGGGGATAGCAAATGGCATAGATCACTCAAGTTTGCGGTGTCATTTGTGAAGGCCCTTCGAATTTCTATTTCTTTTCTATCTCCCTAAACTCCCCGAAGCAGGTTAGATAAACTGGCAGTTGAATACAGTTCTTCTTTACAGAATACTGACTGACAGAATAGTTCGCGAGTCCTTCTTCCGTTCTGCCCAAGAAACCCAGGACGCGCCCGTCTCGAAGAGCTCCCATCTCCCGAACCATTCAAATCCATTCCGTTCGAACAGAGATCATACTTACAATCATAACGGACCGAGCTCTTCACTAAACTCCCCTCTATACCACGCCGAGCGAATTCTCGCCGCCACAATGTGTTTAGGATTCGGCCAGTTCGTCACCAAGGTGCAGAAAGAGGACGACGAGCAGCTCATCTCTGAGCTCTACGACATGGTTTCCACGATCACCTACGAGGGAAAGTTAGCCCGATACAACCGCTACCTCCAGAGCCGTCGAATCCGCCACTTCTACACTGACATGAGGAACGAGGAAGACAAGGCGCAGACCGACGGCCAACGACCCGACCGAAGCGGCCCTACCACCCCCAAGATTCCGCGACGCTGCGACCGTTGTAAGATGAAGATACTAATTATCAGCCCCCTGTGTATCGAAAAGGGGGGCTGCGACCGCAAGTAATCGCGACGAGTCTTCTGCCGTTTGATCCTATCTCGACCGTTCCCGATCGACCCTAAGACCTCCGCGCGCGTCTTCAAGTTAATATGAGTTGCTACCAATGGGAATACGGCCTTTGAAAAGATTCTTCTCGAATACACGATACCAAGAACACCGACAACATGTGTATTCGCTGTGCAACATTTCGATTATGTACTCAATAGCAGTATCACGGCGTACGGTCGAGGATGGGAGAGAAGGGGTGAAGGATTACGATCATCGTGGTTCGCAGTGCAAGGTCAATGACTGTGGCTATGGGAACATGAAGTACAGAAGCAAGGAATAAAGGGGGAATAGGAGGTTCTACGTATCTACTATTACAATCGTAATGGTTTACGTTTTTCCAGAGTCTGGTAATAACACAGTTCGAAATGAAAACATCGCAACCAGATCAATTCAACCGTACTTCTGAACGCCGAACTGAGACGAAACTTCGATAATTAAACGCCCCTTTGTGTTAATTGCCCACAAGGCTAGCTGGAATACCTAGATGTCAGGGAGCTATGTATCGCAAAGAATAGAAAGCCGAACAATGAAGATTAGGAAAGTATCCCGAATAAGCCAAATCTATCCATTGCCCATCAGCAGCCCATGTATCAAAATCTGTCCCCTATCGTACGTAAATCTATTGTAACGCTCACTTATCCAATATTTACCTAGCGCGAAGATAAACCTATGGATTTCGACTTAGGCGCGCCATCGTCTAGCATTATGGGGAGCCATGTGTCCTAATGCTAAAGAAGATGCGGGTGGCGGTGTCGCGACTGAGGTTAAATCGGAGGCCGGAGCTGTGGCGTCGACGGTCTCGTGCGAAGCGGACGGAGTCACCGACGTGGTGTTCAAATGTCCAAGGGAAATCGACGTCTTGTGGACCACAATCGTCTCGTGAACCATAGGAGGCGGCGTTGCGTGGACTATTGGGTTCAACACTTCGGTCTGGTGGCAGACCTGCAGTGCCTTCGTAACGGTAACATGGACGAGCTCTGTTACTACGTGTGGTGGCAGAGTAAAATGAACTGTCTCACGCAATGTCTTTACAATAGCTTGGGTAACATGAACTGTTTCTTTGATGACTTGAGGCGGGAGTGATACGTGAACGGTCTCGGTAACCACGGATGTATGGAGCTGGTTTAGGACTTCAGTTTTGGTCAGAGCGACAGTCTCGAGCTGCTTCGAGACTTCGGTTTTCGTAACTGCTACAGTCTCAACAATAGACTGAACTTTGGTGATGGGAATGCTCTCTTTCACTGTTAGCGTCAACACTCGAGTTACCGGAACGCTGATTTGCAGTGTCTCCTTCAATGTTTGAACTTGGGTGACGGCGATGCTCTCCTTGACAGTCTGCAGCTGAGTTACGGGGATGCTGATATGGACGGTTTCTTTTACGACTTGCGTGACGGGTACGCTGATGCGGACCGTTTCCTTGACAGTCTGGGGAGGTAGTGTTTCCTTGATGGTTTTGATCTTGGTCTCTAACTTGGTTTCCACCTTTGTTTCGAGTTTCGTCCGAATTGCCGTCTGAACCTCCGTCTTGGTCTCATGTTTTACTTCTGTTCGAACCTCGGTCTTCGTGAGAAGCTTCGTTTCTACCTTCGTAACAGGAATGGTGACATGAATTGTTTCCTTGACGGTCTGCGGAGGTAGGGTAATCGACTCCTTCTTAACCTCAGTTTTGGTGACATGAACGAGTTCCGTCACCGGGACGCGTATGGTCTGCGGAGGTAGGGTTATGTGTAATGTTTCTGTTTTGGGGGGTAAGGTTACGTGGACAACCTCCTTCAGAGTTTCCGGTGGCAGAGTTACATGGACCACCTGTGTCTCTTTTATAGTATCTGGTGGTAGAGTTACGTGGACAGTCTCTTTAATTGTCTTGGGCGGGAGGTGTATCGTCTCCCTAATTGTCTCTGGTGCCAAAGTCTAAGATGGGAAATTAGTAAGTTGGTAAGATTAGGTATATTTACATTTCAACATGAACGGTATTACTAGCCTAATAGGCTGGAAACCTCGGCGACGAAAGATATTTTCTGTGGGTAGAATAGGGTGAACGATAAAGTCGCTACTTACCACACGTATAGTCTCATAGACCGTCTCGTGAATGACTTTGGGTGGTGGCGCCTCGGTTGCAAATGCTGTAGAGGCCAGTGCTAGAAGCGTTGGAAAGCAGCCTGTAGAGACCTTCATGGCTACGTCAACGTAGAGGATCGGAAGAGACTGGACGGCCAAGTGTAACGGCAAACGGTATGATTTAGAAATGAAGTATTACACTGCTGTAACCATAAAAGTCTATAGAATCAAACTGGCCCAGCCCGAAAACGAAACGAATGTATGAAAATAGGCAAAATGGAAATGGAAAACGAACGGATCGACCGTGGAAGAGATGAGAAGCAAAAACGCTCAAGATGGAAAGACGCCTAGGTCAACGTGAGAAGAAATGAACGGAAGAGAATCATCCCTGATTTTCCTACTATGTAGATATACCTAGAATATGTAGAATACCAAGACTTATACCAAGCTTGATCGCCGTTGTCACCAGCAACGATTGCCCAGGCCACAGGCGATATCTCTAGGAAGGATGTTATGCAGGGGCATCTTGCCCTGAGTTAGAGACGAGACAAGGCGATATGTCCGGCAGGACCTTGCCGTAAATCTCGAGAAGGAGTCTTTGCGCAGACGGCTTGAGGGGAGACCTCATATGCGAAGTCGACACTCTGCCTCACCGGCGAGGTTGGAGTGGGGGTCTTGGGAATGTTTGACCCATCTGCGAAGATAGTCAGCGACGTGCCGAGAAACCCCTTGTCATCTGAACTTACTATGTAGACATGGGATGGTTAGGTACTAGGTAGTTATCCGGGTCATGCGGAATGGAGTATGGGGGGTTGCGCGTTCTAAGCGATTTTCTAATAGATCCAATCCGTGGGGAATAGTTCTTCGAAAGACTCAAATCGGTCTATGCCGAATTGCAAGGGGTAGATATTCCACGCGGAGACTCGCGCACCCGTTCTCTTGGACTACCCTTCCTTTAATTGGCATTCTTGGCAATTCGTATCGCGACCACCGTACAGCATAGATTTAGATACCTCATGGTCCTCATGGTTAGGAAGAATACCTATGATTGCTGCCGTCTGTATTTCTTTTTCGATCAATTTTTTCGAAAGGAAATGGTATTATTATAAGCAGGTTGCTGTAATGCCTTAAAACTAAAAGCGACATTACATTGAAAATAAACCAAGATAGAAGTCTGACGTACAACGGCCCTTGTTCAAGCCGGAAGAAAGTTGCTCGAAGATCAAAAGACAAAAGAAGATCGGATCTCTGTCTAGGTTAGCTGGTTGCCCAAAAAGCTGAAAGCAAAAGAATATTGGTGACGATGGAAAAATACCTACTACATAGTAGTGTATGTAGAAGAATGGAAGATTGCATTGGCTTTTTTAGGTTTCATGGTGCTCTCTGGTTTCGCTTGGCGTCGTTCCGGGATGCAGTACCTTTACGCCCCTGTAAGAATAGTGGTACCTCAAGTGCTTAACGCAGTCGGGGGAGCTATTGGACCTTTTAATTGGCTAGGTACAAGTCCAGGTATGGGGTATCCCGTACTTTACCTGGTGATAATCAGCCCTGAAGAGCCTCTGGAGCTTAGCCTTAAGCCCAGGCTTAGGTGGTCAGGGTGGTGTGAAGCACAGCACCAGAAGCATCTTTACCTAAGTACGACCTTAAGCTTAGTAATTTCATATTTTCAAACACCACTTCAACAGGTCATAGGATTCCTTTGCAGACCTTCCTTCACTCAAGGGGTGCCAAGAAATGGGAACAATGGATTCAGACGACGCCAAGAGCTGCGCATTCACGCTTATCAGGACCTGTCTAGACTAGCCAATTATTTTCGGCGTATCCAGGATGTCATCTTTCAAAGCCTTCACAAAGAACATGAAGCTTTAATAGGTTTTCATGAGTAGTTCATGTTGAGCCGTAGATATAGATAAGAACTGAGCTACGCCATGCGACAATCTTGGACGGCGAGATGTTATGTTCAAGACCCTTATATGCTAGGTATTATATGTTATACTGGTTACCCGCTAAAATATAGTGAAATAGTGATACACTACATTACCTGGGACCTACTAGGTACCTAGTAGGTACCTACTACCTAGGTTAACCTACCTAAGTATTAGGTATGTATTGGGCAACCTTACACATCTATTGAGTCGACGGTGGCACTTGCGATGAAATACTACTTGATCTGGGTTAAATCTAGCACGGATGTCAATTACAGTAACTTTCAGGGCTGTCTCGAAGCTTATTTTGACTGAGCCATGAAGAGTAAGCTGTCCAGCTAGCGGTGCCCTACTAGTTATGTATGTCACGAGTGCTTCATTAATGGAATGCCACGTAAATTGCTAGGTTAGGAGAAAGTATGAATGCTCTAGCTATCAACCATAATCTTACCATACACACCTAGGTCACTGGTAAATGATACCTAGTCACTTTCAACGAGAAGTTGTCATTGCTATTGTTATTGAGCTGCCACCCTGCTCCCTGGGACGAGTAATTGAAAACTCCTCAGCTAAATAACAACATTGTCGTTGCTTATCAACTAATACCCACTACCATTAGTATTATGGATATTTGTGGTCAACTTTGACGAAATCGCTATTCATACTACGACAGGTATCTGTCTATCAATAAGGTACCTACCCAACATCTTCGTATTCACGACCTAACCTATTAATACAGATTAATATATGTCTCAACCCAATCTACATTGATGGAAAGAAAAAAAACTCAAACCGCCTCGAACAATTGACAGATGGGAAATGCTGTCTCAAGAACGATATATTTTGTACATTATTCTAAAACAACAGTGTCCTATTGTTCAACTTAAAGCAGCCTTTAACGCTATTAAAACCGACGATTCAGAACAAAGATTACTCCTTCTGTGTCAATATGGTTGTTCTGTTTCACCAAGAACCAAGAACCTGTCATCAAGCAGGCATATAATGAGAGTTAGTATAATAATATGAGTAAGTAGGTGTCGGATTGGGGTTTCGATCCTGTACATCGGATATCAGATCTCATTCTGTATCAACCAATTTAACGCCAACTTTTACCGGGCTTACCGAGATCCTCCAATCTCTCATTGCATTAATACCGCTCACTTTTCGAACCAAAGTAAGCAACACCAACTAGCAGCTATGGATAGGCTTATAAAATACCGCCTGGATTTGATGGAGGCTCGTGAGGTCCCAGGCATGGGCTTTGGGGTTTTCGCTAGACAAAATATCCCAAAAGGCACACGACTTCTTGCAGAAACCCCAGTATGTGCCATAGATCACATTAAACCGACTAATAGAGAGGAATTCTTCCATCTCATGAATATGATCAGTAGCATATCTGGGGAAGAGCTGAGAGAGCTAAACCAACTCCATTACAGTTTGCGGCAATTATACTCTTGGGTCGAGAAGATGGGATTTATTCTCCATTATGTTGAGGAGACTTGTGATAAGGACAAAACAGCCGACGAAAAACGAACCTCTGCGGCTCAGCTCATGTTGGTTTGCGCCAAGTTCTACACAAATTGCGGGCAAGTATCAGCCACTGCTTATACCGATCGCCCAACTTCGGGAATATGGTCCAGATTTAGTCGTTTTAACCACTCATGTAATCCGAATTGTACTTGGGATGTCCTAGGAGACGAAAGCGTATTAACAGTCACAGCAGAAAGGGACATCGTGGCTGACGAGGAAATATTCATCTCATACATTGCCGATGTGTCGTCAAGGAAATTGTGGGACAGGCGAGACCACCTCAAGCATTGGGGGTTTAAATGTGAGTGTTCTAAGTGCAAACATGAGGAAAAAATAGAACCGCCACCCGAGAAGGAGTTTGATCTTTATGACGATTTTGACGATTTAAAAAATCGTGATATATTGGCAGCGACATATACGAACGAATCCGACAGACCAAACCCTGATAGGAACCTGTTTTTGCCACATCCGAATTATGGGGAGGATGCAGGCTTGCCTACGAGAGATGATATTTTACACCAGTTGGAAATGAATCGTGAGATAGGAAGCGAAGTTCATCTGATGAATCCGCAATGGGGGAGTTCAATTCACGGGTTAAGTAGTAGCACAATGGGTGTGCTAAACAACCCAGGAAGCAGTTCACAAGGAACCCGATCCAGCCCGGAAAAGGTATTCCCTAGAGGCAGGTCCTCTTCAGGGGGTAGTATGGATATTGATTAGATAGATAGACCTCGATGTACGTCACTACCTCATATGGAGACTATTTTCTCCCATAGAGGTATTGGTCGATTACAGTTCTTTATCGTTGTCTCTTATCTATCTATACTAGACTCGGATAAGTTTGCTTAACATGTTTTATAGAATAAGCATTAATCACAGGCAGAGTTCACATACCTTAGGTAGTATGCACCTCCATTTTACTTATTATATGTACCTAATAGTTACCTGGGTACTTGTTTTTATTTGGGTGCTTTGTATCTAATAGAAAGATGATATTTTATTCGTTCTCTTTATCTTTTATGTTGTGTCACTATGTGTTGACAATAGTGGTGAAGGTGTGAGCCTGCGAGGGTGTTTTGCGAATATTAATATTTACGAAGTTCCGACAAACCATCAAGCTGCCTGCCTTACCTAGTTTATGCATGTGTACTGACTGATTTATTGTAGTATCTCAACTTGGGAGGAACCTTCAAGATTGCTTCTTAACTCTAATGTTGAATGTACAATGCATGCCAGGTGTGTTCTCGAGGATTGCCAGAGGTACATACCTACCCTAGTATCTACCTAGCATTTAGGTAGGTACAATATACGAACCTCTAAATATCACTAACCCATCCCCCATCAATGACATAACTGCTCCCAGTAATCGCGCTCGAGTCATCGGCTGCCAAGAACAAGATCAACCTCGCGACCTCCTCAGGCAGCAAATCCCTCTTCAAGCTCTGCGCGGCGAACACCTCGGTGCGGTACTCGTCACTCAGCACCTCGTCGATCTGCCTCTGCGTCGCGATGGCCCCAGGCACGACGCTGTTCACGCGCACGCCGAACGGCCCGAACTCCTTGCTGTGCGTGCGCGTCATGCCGACCACAGCCGCCTTGCACAGCGCGTACACGGGGAGCCCCGTCGTGGGGATGCGCCACGTGACCGAGCCCATGTTGATGATGCTCCCGCCGCCGCGCTTCTGCATCGACGGCGCCACGGCCTGCGTGAGGAAGAACTGGTGCCGCAGGTTCACGTTGACGTCTATGTCCCAGCTCTCGGGCGTGACCTCCGCGGTCGGTACACGGGTCGATGCGCCCGCGCGCGCCGCATTGTTCAGTAGCACGTCCACGCCGTCGTGCTTGGCAACGACCTGCTCAGCGCATTTTTTGAGCTGGGATAGGTCCGTGACGTCGCAGTATATGAACGAGGGCTGGCTGGCGCCTGGGATGCCTTTGATCTTTTCGAGCAGCTTTTGCGCAGAGTCGGCTGAGTAGTCCAGGAACACGACGTCGGAGCCTTGGCGGCAGAACAGCTCGACCGATGCTGCGCCGATGCCCTCAGCCCCGCCCGTGATTAGGACCGTCTTGCCCCGCAGGCTTGGGTATGTTGCGTATTTCTCCATTCCAGGTGACAATGGTGAGCTGCTAAAATAGTGTCGATGGCGATAATGAACTGAGTGTTAGGTATGGTGAATATTGATCATGTTTCAAAAAACTGCTAGGTACCTAGGCATTTTATACCTACCTACGTGACAAGCGTGGTTATAGGGGAGGGTGTAACGCAAGAGCTGTGATACCCTATCTTATCCCGATGTCGTCGGTAAAATCTTTGATAACCATAAATCTTGCATGAAAATGCGACGTCGCATTCCCCATACACTATGCCGTATATAGACAATTGGCCTATGACTCTTGTGTTTGGAGTGGAGTATGTGGGAGGCGTTAACGCTTAGGTTTTCTTGGAAATAAGATTTCAAGATTGTACTTTGAAATCACCCGAAAGACGTTCAGAATATCATACCACCAATTGTAACTAATAGCCAATTATGGTCTACCAAATTTCGTATTCCTTTCTGTAAGTCTGGCAATGACCTTGGTTCTAAGCCGTGGTAATCAATATTAATTATATACTATAATTAGGTATGTTGCTATATCCTGTGTTATCGCGAGGATAAGTCATATACATTAAGTAATTAGTCTTAGTGTGCCCATCCGTATTATGCAGAATAGTCGCAGGTAGGGCAGTAGGTTTGAGTGTCATTCGTTGCTGGGTATTGATCGTGACCAAACGTACTGTTCAAAGTGACTCTCCCGACTACATTCTTAGATTCGAGGCGGATCCAGGTATCTACTGCTGACTCCTTCAGCTTCGACTTGGATACAAGAATCTGACGAGATCCTCGTTCCCAATTTCCGTAACCACCGTACCCCGTATGTTGACTGAAGCAAAGTATAACATTGTTCTTTGGCACTACTGTCATGCCGGAAAGTTGCTCATCCCATCTATCACACCACGAGTCCCCGTGATCGTGGCCGGAGAAGACGGCTATCAGTTCCGGAATGCTAGAGATGGCCTGCATAAATGGGATATCATTCCCTCCGTAGTCGCAAGAACCATCGTTTCGACCATCGGAACACCAACCTTGGCCCTGAGGAGCCAATGGGTTGTCATCGTTTATCCCAGGCTGTAAGTGAGCGTCGATGCCCTTTTGCTGAAGGACGTAGGAGGCATATGTCGGAATGTGAACGAACGCTAGCGAGGGGATCTGCTTGTGGAGCCTTTTTACAAGTTCCGTGTTCTTCTTGAGAAACCAATCGACGACAGTGCTATCAACCCAGTCAGGATTGCCAATCAGGGCTCCCGTCGAGTTCTTTTCCTGATACTTGAATCCCCCTTTACTGTCAAAGAACCACAACAGCAGTTCTGGGACGCAACCGTCATGACTGCATCGACTATCATAGACCGGCAGGTAATAATTCGAGACGCCTGAGTTTTCGGTGTTCACCATTTGTTGTGTTCGGCTATTAGGCCACAGCTTCTCGCGGGCGAGGATGGAGCTGCCGGAGATGTTGTACTGGTGATCATGGTTACCGTATGTTGATGCCCACGTCAGCCCCCTATTTACGAGGGGAGTGACGATCTGGTCAACATAAGTCGTGCTGTTCTCCAAGAAGGTGTTTTCGCCAGTAATTAAATCACCGTTCAGGACAACAAGCCCCGGAGATTCTGCGTCTAGAATTTCATTGATAACCTTTACAGAATTGATATCCTGTTGCGGTCCCCATTGATCCCATGCGTCTGGTGCAAGTAAGTTAGCTTGATATTCTCAACGCTATACCCTCTGATCAGGACTAATTACTTTCTCCAAAATGTAGGTCTTCGAAAATAGCTATTTGAAATGTACCATCGGGCTTGAAAGTGAGGGGTCCAAATCTAGCTTTCGTACTATCAACGACCGTCTTAGCGAAGGGCCTCGCCTCAAGCATCGGAATGGCAGATGCCATCACGACAAAAACGAAGGAAAACATGGCGGGCCAAGTCGAAAGTTCCAAGAGGTCAAAACAATCTACTTACTTTGATGGTCCGAATGACAAATGCGACAGACTCTTACTCGTCGAGGGAATGCGACCTATATATACCTGACCCATACCTCGACGACCGGTGACGCTACAGAGGCGCTATAGAGGGTTGCAATGTGCGGTCACTTATCGTGTCCACGTTCCGTTCAGGTGTGCGCGGAGAAAGAAATGAAAAAGCATGTATGCTCGGATCCCCAACGTACGAACGTGGTCTGCAGTCCCGGCGCTTTCGTTTTCGTCTGGCCCCTTTTGCTTCTCTAAATGATAAGTTTTGGCGAGTCGGATTCAGAACCCCGCAGTGTGTCGCAGCCGTGATGTTCGATTGGCTACCGACCCTAGGTACCTAGAGCCAAGTTTAGGAGGTGCTATCGGTGTCTAGCTCGCTCTAGTGGAAGCAACCCGGCAGCAACCTTGGATACAACATGATGGCATCCCGGCAAGACACATGATTCTTGATAACTCACATGGCGGCGTGTCTCGGCCGTCTGAGTTTCCCTGTGAGGTGAGAAGGGAGAGTTAAGTTGGAGAAGTTTTGGAATATCTAACGAGATGGAAAAATAGATTGTACCGGGTAGCAAACAATTGAAAAGCACGACGGAGACGTCTTGCGAAATCAATGTTTTTTTTATAATTGTTTAATAACAGTGAAGAGATGGTGGTTTGATAGCGAGCTGATGTAACCATCGAAGAATGTGTAACAGCAACCAAGCCAGGAGCTACCTGGAAGAGCTTTGGTTAATTAAAGGTCATTTATACCAGAATAATAGTGCCCGGTTCTGTGAGCGATTTGTCACAATCACGAGTTAATATGAATAGTCCCGTATCCATCTATCAGAGTGAAACCTCGTTCGACTCGATGAGGGATGTTGTCGTTTTGTGCTAAACCCTGAACCCTACAAGTCTTTCAACTTCATCTAAGCTGCTGGGCCCTGATGAAAATACATGTAGATACGTTGTCGGCGTTTTGATAGAATGAGACGTGGTTGGAAAGTTAAGGAAATTAAAGAGTGTTCAAGATTGAAGTTCAGTCCAAAATACTAGTACTAGGTAGGGCTAACAGAGGTACACCCACTGACCCACTGACCCCTCATTGCACCTGCATGATCTCATAGCTCATCTTATGTGACACCCTAGTACCTAGTAATATGTAGTTACCCAGCAAAAGGTTACTAGGTTAGGTTGGAAGTGCTGAAAATGCTTAATCATTTGTATACATAATTGCACTTGATTCTCGCAGAATAAGTCGACGAGACGAACAGGAATGTACCTGTTTTAGAGTTGAGAAGCCCATCTCATAGCTATTAAATTCAACAGCAAAGCATTCTCCGTAGTGTGAATAGAATGTCTTCTTTCTGTCTAAATATATGTACTTCCAAACAAGCCTTAACCTCAATTCCCCAATTCCAATTCCAACTCCGGATTTAATCAGCGGCACGGGAAAATGCCGTCAGCCCATGTCTACGAAACGAGCTACACTTGAATATCCATAAACTAAACGTAACTTGCATCGACGGGGATTTGATCCTGTAGATCTTATAGATCTTGTAAATAGCCGAGGAGGCACATCGCGTCCGTTGCTATTACCCATAAAGAAGACTCGTCTCTGAGCAGATGCACGTGTTTTTTAATTACTCACATTCATAAGCGAGCCGGAGTGACAGTAGTGCTAATTACAGGTGGCTCTTCAGTGTGGATACTTCTACCTTCAATATTCTCCCGTCTTCCCGACGCGGAATCACCTTCACTTCGGAGGCTTAGCTCCGCCAAGGAACTTCGGAAGCATCATCTTTTACAACTAAAGATCTATCAATTGGGTAAGTGCGGGCGGGCGGTAGAGTATATCTGGTCTGTTGTGTCACGATGGCGACGGAGATGGAAATGGAAATGGCATTTTTAGGTTCTACTTCGTATCGGGGAGCTTTCAAGGCTATCTCCTGTTTCCACTCCGAGGTCGTGATAGAGGATTATGTCTCGATTCTTATTTTTTCTTCAACTAACCTTCGTGCTCGCTAGCTTACCTCCACACCATCAAGCGCAACAAACATGCGCAAATCCCAATTCTTTGCTTACGCTTCAGCTAGATAGCTGCGCCCTTTCAAAAGCCGAACGTGCAGAAGTTAAAACCACGTTAGATGAGAGTGCATCGCCGAGAACATCGTCGAAAACATGGCGATCAAGTGGTTTTTGTCGTGGGTCCAGGATCGATAAATTTTGCGTCTTCACCAATCCATCCTTCAACTACGGCGAGGGTGTATCTGTAGTCACAACTGGGAAAAGTATCTCAACAATTGCGACGAGGCCAGCCTTCCAAATCGAAAAAGACCTAAAGCCAGAACCTATTCCAACTCCGTATAGAGAAGCCCAAATCCCGGGCAAAGATATCGGCTTGGTCGCGACAAGGACGATTGAAGCAGGAGAACTTCTCATGGCTCGTATTCCTGCGCTCATGGTGAATGAGAACGCAATTGAAAAGTTAGGAAAGAAAACGGTATCGGAATTGCTCATTCGCGCAGTCGACGACCTGCCATTCCAACACAGGCAGAGTTTGCTTAACCTATCGACGCACAGCGCTGCAAAGGACTACGGCGACAAGATCTATAGAATTCTTCAGACTAACTCATTTCGGACTGGTTATCATGATGGGGACAACGCCTTCTATTCTCTATTTACCGAGGGTGAGTACCTTGGTCCTTGGTCCTTAGTAATTAAGAAAACCCCGATTGGCTTTCATTTTAAGGTTCGCAACTAACTCCCAATTAGTATCGCGAATCAATCACGATTGCCGGCCAAATTGCGCTTATTACTTTGACCATTTGGATTTCCGCCAAAAGGTGGTTGCCGTGCGAGAGATCGCTGTTGGAGAAGAACTCACAATAGCTTACTACGAGTGAGTTCCAAGTTGCCACTTACGTAGCACCTAGTAACTAGCTACTTTGCTACTTTTCAAGCCTATCTGCCGATCAACCAATCATAGGAATAGCATTATTAATGAGACACAACACAGTCCTCTTCAGATCCGTTCAGTGAGACAAGACAAGTTGCTCAAAGAATGGGGATTTCATTGCGCCTGTCAACGTTGCTCAATGGACGCACCGTCAATAGCCGAGTCAGATTCTCGGGTTAAGCAGATTATCGCGCTTCGAAACGAACTGGACGATCACTCAGCAACGCCGGAAGCGTCGCCACAAAAAGCAGAGCTTCTGATATCCCTATACAAGGAAGAGGGTATTTTGACCCGCGTCAACGAGGCATACTACAGGGCAGCGATCGAGTACATTGGAGTTGGCGACGCAAAGAATGCGGCGGTACATGCTAAACTCTGTGTTGATCATGGCCTCAAGTTTATAGGACCCGACCGTCCATTCGTTAACGAGATGCAGGAACTCATCGCAAATCCAACAAAGCATCCAAAGTGGAAATTTTGTTTAAAGAATTAACAAAGCATCTAAAAAAAAATACCTACTAATACGTACAGCGAAAATTTATACTTTAATAAGCATGACGATGAAACAGTGGCAACGAAATTATTTCCGACATGTTGGTACCTCGGTAATAGTGACTTATGCATATGTTCTGGGTCATGTGCATCGTGTATGGTGGCAATGCATGATAGACTAACGTACCCCATCATCATCTCTCATTCGCAAAGGATTTTCGAAGATCGGGTTACCTTGGTAGAGAAAGGAGGGGTTGGATGTTACTGTCGGGATCGGCGGGAACCATGTTTTTATATATTCCCCAGTTCTATGGTAATATTGGAGAATCACACCTTCATTTTCATCTTTTGATTCGGAACCCTCAAATCATCCTCCGGTCATCGAACAAAGGGAACCCATGGAGTCAATCGCCGTTCTCATCTTACATAAGCTTGCCGAAAGCTTACTACGATCTTTCATTGTCGGTACACTCGTCACAGCCGCCCTGTACCTCGTTGGCAATGAAATTGTCCGGGGTCGTTCGAGAATTCCTGGCTTGAAGGGTCCGAAAGGCTGGCCTGTCGTAGGAAACCTTACCGAGATACGGTCCAATGCGGCAGTCAAGTATCAGGAATGGGCCAAGGAGTACGGCGACGTCTACCAGGTTATGCTAGGGAATAACCGCGTGGTTGTCGTGAATGGTGCCCAAGCTGCAAAAACAATATTTAGCTCCAATTCGCAGGCTCTGAGCTCCCGACCGATCACTTACACATTTCATAAGGTAACACATCCACGGGAGTCAGGTTCTGTGGAGAGCGTTTGCTGACAATCATTCAACTGTGATAGGTTGCATCGACCACTGCCGGCTTGACGATCGGCACTTCACCGTATGATGACAGCTTGAAAAAGAAGAAGAAAGCAGCGGCCGTGGCACTCAATCGTCCAGCAATCCAAACATATATCCCGTATCTAGATCTTGAGACGAAAGCATTCCTCCAGGACCTTTTCAATTATGGCAAGGCTGGAACGCTTGCTATTAACCCGCTTCCCATGATCCAACGACTTAGCTTGTCGTTGGTGATGACAATCAACTGGGGCGTCCGAATCGATTCAATTGAGGATGAATTATTCAAGGAAATCGTCGATGTTGAAGAGCAATTGAACAAGACTCGATCCACCGTCGGCAACCCTCAAGACCACATCCCCCTCTTGCGTCTCAACCCCAGGAGCAAGGCCTCTACCCAAGCACGAGATTTGCGCCGCCGCCGTGATGTATATTTCTCTAAATTGAATAGGGAACTCGCAGAGAAGGTAGCTAAGGGTACTAATAAGCCTTGCATCCAAGCAAGTGTGATCAAATACAAGGAGGTCGAGCTGAACGAGGTTGAACTCGCTTCCTTCAGCTTATCTATAACGTCTGGAGGATTCGAAACAGTAGCAACTACGGTACAATGGTCGCTTGCCTATTTCGCCCAAAATCCACACGTACAAGATAAGGCATACGAGGAGATTCAGCGATTTCAAGGTTCTAATAACCCGCTTTGTGACGCAGCCGATGACCAGAAATGCGCTTATGTGCTTGCCCTCGTGAAAGAGGCGCTCAGGATCTATTCTGTTGTTCCCTTATCCCTTCCGAGAGAAACAATCAGGGATATTCAATATGATGGCGTTACGATTCCTTCTGGAAGTACGGTATACCTGAATGCCTGGGCATGTAATCACGGTAAGATAGTCCGGTCATTTCTTCTAACCCTTCTAGATCAGTATCAACTTACGAAATATTCCACTACAGATCCTAATCTATGGTCCAACCCCGATGAATTCATTGCCGAACGATGGCTAGAAAAGCCCGACGCACCCATCTTCACATTCGGCTTAGGCTATCGGATGTGTGCAGCTCACATCCTCGCCACCCGCGAGTTATACATCATATTCATGAGATTATTGAGTAGCTTCCGCCTAGAGGCCCTAGAAGAAATACGATGCGACCCTAGCGTGGATATGAAGAATCCGAAGGATCTGATAATGGTACCGAAACCATACCGCATAGTTTGCAAGCCCAGGGACAAAGCAAAGCTCATGGAAGCTTTAGAGATTTCTGAGTAAAGAGGTGACAGGTAACACTGCATCTTTATGTCAATGTCTTAAATAAAAATACGTTTCAAAACCTATCGTTCAATGCCCAATTTGCCTGGGTGAATAGGTGGAGGTGACACACCGGCTTTGTCAAATACGGAACTTTTCGTTTCAGTCACTTTTCATCGGTCACCTCTCATAAATCCTAGGACCTAGGTATCAGCCTTTAGGCAAAGATTCAAGTTTATCGACAAGTCACAAGTGAGATGTCTATCCTTCTCTAGTCTTCTACACTTAAAACAATCCATCTATATAAAACCGTAACCGTGAGTGTATTGTGAGTCTAAATTCAATATTTATAGAAGGATATATATCCCTTCTACAAACCGGTTTGCCTAGTCGACATACCACCATACGCAGATCACCCCCAATATTTACAAAATATCCAATAGTTCACTACCGCAATCATGCAGATGACTGAGAGACAAAAGAAGGAACTTCTTCATCAAGCCGAGCATAACAAACGTTATTTCGGCCAACTACCTCGAAACCAATTTCCTTCGACAGATTTCGAAGAGTTTTTTAGCATCTTCATCACAACCATATGGGTCGGCACTCTGATAGTATTCCTCATCTGTCACAATCCCGAAAACTAAGCCTCGAAAGAAGACCCACAAACGAAAACATCTACGACCAATCGCGGCAAAACACCGGCCGGAAGTGATCTCCATGATCTTGGACG